>JAQPPZ010003047.1:2720000-3226647 GCA_028583015.1 Wollemia nobilis | reverse complement strand
ACATTATTTTAAGTGTTTTTACAAATATTGATTGGGTAAGAGGTAATGACAATCATAAATCCACTGTCAATTACTCTAATTTACTAAAATGAAAATGATCTTCATTTGAAGCTTAATACAAATGTCACACTAGACCTACAAATGGAGCAATTTGATTAAGAATACATATTGAATATTTTGGACTTCACCCAAATCCTTCATGACACTTTTTTTTTTTATAACCTAAGTGTGAATTGTTGGCTAAATATCCTATGTTTTATGATATAATCAAATAAATTAATCTTTATCATCATTTTAAATGATAATTATCTGGCTCAAAGTCGGTTTATCTCTTGCATTGTCCTATAAATTATCGAATATTTAATATCTTGACTAAGCCACCATATAAGCATAAATTTCTTTAGTGTTGTAGTAAATTATGACTAACAGACGTTGACATGAAGAGGAAGCAATACTAAGGTCAATATTCTTAAGATAAAATAAATATTAGGGGTGCGTGAGTAGTATAAATCTCACTTTATTTTTAGGTTCTATCTACGACTTGGGCAAGTATTTATTATTCTTGTAAATTTATGAGAATAATATATAAAAATATTATTTCTCTACGCTCTTCATATGTGTTGTCACCCATACATGCAAGAGGATGTTATCTTGAAACTTCTTATACGACTTTAAGATACATGTCATGTTAGAATTGTTTAAAGTGACACATGTATGCAAATATAGGTTATGCACCACAAGAGATTCCCTTGTGTACAAAAGTTAAAGGATATTTATGAGAATAATATAAAAAAGGTTTCTTTCTCTACACTCTCCATATGCGTTGTCACGCATACATGCAAGAGGGTGTTATCTTGAAACTTCTTATACGACTTGAAGATATGTGTCATGTTAGTTGTCACGCATACATGCAAGGGGATGTTATCTTGAAACTTCTTATACGACTTGAAGATATGTGTCACGTTAGAATAGTTTAAAGCGGCGTACTTACGTAGATATAGGTTATGCATCACTCAAGATTCCCTTGTACCTAAAATTTTAGGATACTTAGACATACAGTATTGGGAAGGTAAAAAGCAAGTAAAAAAGTTGTGATGCAAAACTAATTGTAGCGACCAAGTATTTAGCAACGTACTTGTAATGCGGTTACACAGATAGATTGAGATAATTGTACAAGGAAATCTTTATCATTAGCCAGCAAACCAATCGGCCATAGCTTAGCTATGATGCTCGTTTCAAAACATTTTAATGAATAATCCATCTTTAAACGAGTTATTGACTAAATGTATCAATAACCATAAGAAATCTTGTTGATGAGCCATTTTTTTTTTTTGGTTAGCGAGTAGCGATCTAGGCACCCAAGTTCTTCCGGATCCCTTCGACCATCCTTTGGTCTATTTGGAAGGCCTTCTCCAGCACCATGTCAGGGATGGGAGGATTCGACGCAAAAAGAACATTTGGAAGAAGAGAAGCGCCGGGATTCTGGCTGTTGAGCCCTGAAAGCGCACTTGCAGGCGTATTTCCCACGTTCTGTAGAAAATGCACAAGTCCTCTGGGAAACACAAACACATCTCCTGGATATAGCGTTTGCGAGAAGAGCGTGTTGTTGGTATCCACGAAACCAACCACAATTGTCCCATACATAACAAATACCAACTCGGAAGCTCTGGGATGGTTATGAGGAGGAACCACTCCTCCCGCTGCGAAGTCAGTGCGAGCCAGGATGAGACCTTGCGTATTCACCCCGGGTAAAGACTGGGTAGAAATTGCTGTTACGCTGAAACCCATCTTGTTATTTGTATTTCCGGCAGCAGCGAGAAGAGAGGTCTTGAAATGTTGAGCATTGGCTTGGTTGGGATCAATGCAGGGCACGCCGTTGATGAAAATCTTGTTGGAGTTATCCGCGACGCAGAAGTCCTGAAGGGGGTCAGAATCCGCGGCGCTGGCGCAGTAGGCAGCGGCCATTATCACAACAATGGTGCCGAATGTCATGATATTAAGAGAAGGAGATGCCATGGTTAGGCTCGATATGCTTCTAGCGTTATGCAGAGTTTTGTGTTTGTGAGTTGTGAGTGCAGATGAGATGAGAGGAGCTTTATTTATAAGCTTCGCACTGGGCCACGTTGTCCACCGTTACGAATCTTTCAGAGAATTGAAATCGTCAAATGTGTGTTTTGCTACTCAACGTCATCCCGAGCGTTTGTAGTCGCGCGTTACTTGGTCAGGTGCATGCTTTGTTGACAACGAAGCAGAGATTGCTCTTTGCAGTTTCTAAACCAAGCCGCACTCCCATGCTTTTCTCCGCCAAGGATAAGGTGGACGTTGCCGGCCTATGTTTCCTTGTATAACGCTGAAAACGTAAGCGTGATTATACAAGCTTCCCAACACCAACCAAACCCATTTATTCTTTACCATTATGATATCCCGTTCTCAACCTGAACAAGTCAGAGATCAACAGGATTAATCTTTACCATATGAACAAGTCAGAGATCAACAGGATTAAGCTCCTCGAAACCCAAAAAAATATATATATAAAATCTCACCTTATTTTATTTCGAGCCCACAGAGACGCAAAAAAATATATAAAAAATCTCACCTTATTTTATTCCGACCCCACAGAGACGCTTGCTTTTATGTTTTGTTTTCTTAAAGACTTTTTCGTATGCTTCTGCTAGATCTTATTTTGATCGGTTAGGTTAAGGAATTCTTTATTCCTTGCAGCCAAAATGCTCATGCATGTTGTAAATATTAAGGACTCGGTAACGATGGTCGAGAGAAGACGGTCTAGTAATCACGGTCCATTCGAGGAAGCTACCTATTTGCCAAGAAGCAACTAGAACTCGTGCTTGGCATATTGTCCAAACGATTTGACAATTCCTATATTTAAAGCGACTTGGCTTTAAGACGAGGTCAAGCTTATTTTCTTACAAAAAAGTCCAACACTTCCGTCTCGCGTTTTGTTTGGTCATTAAAGGGGAAACCCGCGTGGCATTTGTAGTTATATAAAGAGCGAGATTTAACGTTGTAAGTTGAATTACTAAAAAACCATATTTTGATAGGATTTTTTTATCTTTTACGTTTTTAGCTTGTTGGTGAAGGCACTTTCAAGGGGTGGTTATATATATTCGTGGCCATTGGCCATGGAAAGAAAAATATAACTATTTCGATTATGAAAGGTTTAAAGGTGTAATCAATTTCTTGAATAGGAATTTTGTAGATACACTAATTTTTATTTATCATTAGGTTGAGTATTAGCCCTTTTTAAACCCATTAAGGTCTAGGATTGTTAGATAGTTTTTCATTTAGCATAAGATAGGAAGAGAAATCTATCTTTTATACCATTTAAACTTTTGAGCACTTGTTTTCAAGATAGGTGTTATTCAAACATTTTAAATTTTAACATCTTATATATATAATATTAGTAGAGAGGATTATTTGATGTAAATCATACCGTTTGAGATTTTTTTTTGGAGAAATAATTTGAAGATATTTAAATAGAAAAGTCTTGATGTAAATGTTCTAACTCTTTCGTTATCATTTTTTGTGTAAACGTACATAAGTGTAGACACCCAATTTTGAACACATCATCAATGTTCAAACTTTCTAACATCTTCGTCAATCAACCAATCGACCATCTCCAAGATCAAATTGGGACCATTTATAGTTCCAAAGCAAAAGTGTCATGGCATAAGCAAAAGCATTATTAACGCTTTTGCCTCCATGGTAGTGCTTTTACAAAATTTAGCTTTTTGACCATTTTTTGTCCAATTTGATTAGAAATTATCATCTTTACAAAAGTGTTGGAGCATTGTCACCACCAACACCATTAACCATTTATAAAAATCATAAAAATTGAATCTAAGCATCGATGCGTTGCATATTTAAGCCAAAGCACTACCAAATTATAGGTTTGATGGTGCTACCGCTCCCTACTTTAGTCATAGTGATAGAACGAGAAAGTGTTGTTTGTCGACAAAAGAATCGACAATGCTATTGCTCACCTAGTGGTACTTCTTCCATTGAGTACATAGTTTCTCTTTCTATCGTTTATAACAATTCAATCTCAC
This sequence comes from Wollemia nobilis, assembly GCA_028583015.1. Classification (NCBI taxonomy): domain Eukaryota; kingdom Viridiplantae; phylum Streptophyta; class Pinopsida; order Araucariales; family Araucariaceae; genus Wollemia; species Wollemia nobilis. The sequence continues at coordinate 3,222,580 of JAQPPZ010003047.1, read as the reverse complement.
CTCTAAACAGGAGTTTGATACTCGTTAAGGGAGCTACATAATCTCCTCCATTTTAGGTACATTGTTTCGCTTCCACTACATCTATTTTCTATCGATTTTATAGTTGAATGAAAGCACCATCCAAAATAAGTACCATCAATGACACTTACATATGACTAGTAGCGCTTTAGCCAATGGTGCTTCTGTGAAACCACAGTTCTTTTGCTTCTTTGGGAGAAAATCAAGCTTTTCTAATCCATATTCGTTCATAAAAGAGTTAAAAGAAATTAAAGAAGCTCAAAAAATGGAGCAATCTACTCCAAAGGACTCCCAATCTAAGCCTAACACTAAATAAGTCGATCTAAAAACTATTTTTACTTGTTCTTATCAAAGTTTTATTTCCATTAAAAGAGAACAAAGACCTAGAAGTGACACAATGCATGAATTCTTATGGAAATCTCCTCATATGTTTACCCTTTGATATTTTTAACATTCCTTTATAACTTGCAGATTGTATGGTATACAAGGTTGATGTTATAAGAGATGTTAGAGTGGTTGATGGTGGTTTTAAAGACGTGTTGTTTATTGATAAGATCAGGATGATTTTACTTTATGTTTATAACTTATAGTGATGTTTATTGATAAGATTATAGAGTTGAGTGTCATAAAGACGTTTGTTATATTATAAACCTAAAGTTAGATTTTGGGATTATCGTTATGGATAAGTTAGATAAAGATAATCTTTCTAAGTGTCATGAAGCCATATATACCTAATGTTTATTATTATCTTCTTCTATGCTTGAAGAATATGACTTATGACATGAAAGATTAGGTCGCATCAATTTTAAGAGCATTTCTTTTATAAATGATATTAAAATAACTAATGACATTTCTCAAATAACCTTGTCCAATGGTACTTACGTAGATTGCATAATTCAGAAGATCCATAAAGAACCATAATCCAATGTAAAAATCAACATGCAAGTAAAAAACTTACACTTAATACATAATGCATGGTGATTTGTTAGAAGCTATAAAAATATTATATCTTAACAGTTACATGCATGCACTCAGTCTTGTTGATAATAAATTTAGGAGAACATGAGTTTACCTTTTGAAATCTAGAGGTGAAATACTTGATTTCTTTACCCAATTTCATGTTTTTATTGAAAACAATCTAACTATAAGTTAAAAAATCTTATGATTAATAATGGTATTGAGTATTGTAATAGTGGATTTCTTGATCATATAAAATATCATGGAATCGAGGATGAAAAAATAATGCTATAATCACTAGAGCAACGTAGTGTTGTTGAATGGAAACATCAAAATACCGCTAAAATGGCTAAATAGTTACCTCGTGCCATGAACATGTATTATAAATTTTGATCTAAAGCAATATATTTTATTTTATATTTAATCAACCAAACTCCTACCAAAGTTGTAAGGAGTTCATTCCTAAACAATCTTACAAAGGGAAGGGGACAAGCTTAAAGCAGTCATCTATCTTTGGTTTGCCTACATTTTTCACGCCCCTAAAGTAAAAAAGAACAAGTTTAGAATATAAACATGTTCCTCATAGATTTGTTGGTTGTGTTGAAAATTTTAAAACATATAGAGTTTATAATCCTAAAACAAATAAGGCTGTAAATCAGAAGAAAATTTTATATTAATGAGGATGGAGTGCATAGTTACACCAAAGTAAGCATTGTTGCATTTTAAACATAATGATGATAATGTTAAATATATAGATGAGGAAATAGATAGTGCAAATAATCTAAATATTGAATGTTAGTGTAGAAGATCATTCTACTTCTACTTCTAATTTGTAATCAAATCAAAGTCCTAAGTGTTTCAAAAATATTATTCAAGAAAGTGATTAGTGTTTGAGTATGCATGCTCTAAGTCAAACTAGAAGAAAAAGTTAGTATAATTAGTCATTGACATCCAAATCAACAAAAAATAATGATATCTAACTGCATTCTCTACATAGGTCCGAGGTGTAGACCAATTGGTTCATCCAAACCCCATAAGGGATGCGGAGGTCCAAGGTTCAAATCTCGGGCCTCGTCGGACCGAACGCTTGTCCCTTTCCTAGTGCTTTCAACGGCGTAAAAGGTTTAAAATTATTGTGGCATGGTGGTTATAGGGGCGGACTGCGCGAAGATCTGTGTGGCGGTTTCTAGGGCGGATAGCGCGAAATATTGTGGTGGCCATAAAAGCTGGACAGCCTGCCCAGATTCGTGGCGGCTACCGATTCCACCATGTAAATTCAAAAAAAAAAAAAAAACTGCATTCTCTAGAATGACATAATATTTATCATAAAAGATCATGCTTTCATAATATAATTCTTTGACGGGTAATCAAAATTAGGATCTAGTTCTCGCTTAAAGATATACATTTAATTTGTTAAGAATGCTTGTTTAAAATAAATCTTGTTTCTTCAAACAAATTAATAAAATACAAAACTAGATTAGTTGTAACATTATTTTATTTAATTGAAGGCATAGTTTAAAAGGAAACTTTTGCACTTGTTGCTTGATACACACAACAAAACTAGTCTTAACTTGAGCTATAAAAATAAATTAAAAACTGTCAAGTGGATGTCGAAAATTTATTTCTAAATGGCCATTTGGATGATTAAATTTACGTGTTCTAACCTGATAATATTATTAAGAGAGGCAAATAGTACTTTTATAGGAGGATAAAGAAATCAATTTATGGCATGAAACAACATGCTAGAGAATGACATTTGAAATTTGATGATTATTAAATTCCTCAAGTATTTTCTTGAAGTAAGAGTGATCCTAACCACCATAATAATAATAATAGAGCTTGGTTGTAGAAGGTACTTCCAAGGGGTGGCTATGTATTCTTGGTCATACAAAGAAAAATATAACTATTTTGGACATTGAAGGTTTAAAGGTATAGATAATTTTCTAAATAGAACCTTCATAGACATAGTAGTTTTTATTTATCATTAGGTTTCATATTAGACTTTTAAAATTTACAAAAGGTTCAGGATTGTTAGACATCTATTTCCTTCATTCATAATATACAAATAAGAATCTACCTTTTGCACCTATTCAAATATTTTAAGTAGTTGTTTTAATATTTTCATATAATTTTAAGATAGGTGTTATTCGAATATTTTAGAGCTTAACATCTTATATAAGATATGTACAATATTAGTAGATAGGTTTATGTGATGTAAATCCAAGTTATATGCCATTTATTTAGGGTTATGCATAGCGGCTATTTATCGCCAAATTGACTAAAATTAGGATTTTCAAATTTTGGAATTGGCTAATATTTGGAACCATTGACCAGGGCCCATTAGCCAAAAAATTCTAGGTGTAATTTTTTTGGGTCGATTCACCCCAATTTTATAATAATTTGACCATTTTATATTTAAATTTCCAACATTGCCCCTAATAATAGCGAACCTTCTACATGCGTTCGGATACTATGTGATTGGATTTGAGCGATTCGCCAAATTTTTATAAATACATTTTGGGGTTGACCCCTTATGCATAACCTTGCATTTAAGATTTTTGGGGGAGAATAATTTAAAGACATTTAAACACATTTAATTATAAAATTCTTGATGTAAAGGTTCTAACTCCTTCGTTATAAATTTTTGTGTAAATATATATAAGTGTAGGCACCCAATTTTAAACACATCATCAACGTATAAACTTTCTGGCATCTTCATCAATCGACCAATCAAGCATATTTAGGACCAAATAGGGACCATTTATTGTTCCAAAATAAAAGCATCATGGCATGAGCGAAAGCGTTGGAAATGCTTTTGCCTCCATGGTAGTGCTTTCGTAAAATTTAACTTTTTGACAATTTCTCATCCAATGTGACTAGAAGTTTTCATCTTTACAAAAGCGTTGGAGCACTATCATCGCCAACACTATTAACCATTTATAAAAATTATAAAACTTGAATCTATGCATAAATATATATCGCATATTTAAGGTAAAGCACCACCAAATTATAAGTTTTATGGTGCTATCGCTCTCTACTTTAGTAATGCACCTTGACAGGGCCATAACTTTTGCTCCGAGTATCCGTTTTAGCCCGTTATTTTTCTAGAACGTGCATAATTGCATGGAGAACTTAAGAAAAGTGGCCCAAATGTTTGCGGAGCCAAAAATACCTCTAGGAGGCCCAAAATTAGCTTTTAATGTAATTTTATATTTTTGCAACTGAAAAGTGGTCATAATTATTAGTGTAGAACTAGAGGGGGGTTGCTATCTTGGGGCAGCAGGTGTTATTGAATAACGAGTGCATGATTCCATTTTGGATGCCATCCGAGCCCTATTTTTAGGGTTACTAAAAATAGCAAGTGTGTTTCTAAAAATATAAAGTGACTAAAAATAGTAAGGGGGTAACGTAGGCTAGGGTTTTTCTTTTTGGGGAGTGTAAGGAGTTGGAGATTCTATTGTAAGGGGGGTGTGAATTCAGATAATGAAAAGAATTATTTGCAGGTTTTCTTTTACTGGCATATTTTGTATGATGTCCTGTCTTGTAGTTTTACCCTTGGAGTCCATTGTCGGTCTCCTGCAGTGAATTTACATTATTTAGTCACAGTCATAGAACTAGAAAGTGTTGCTTGTCAGTGAAAGCATCGATAACGCTATTGCTCAGTTAGTGGTGCTTTTGCCACTGAGTACATAGTACTATTTTTATCATTTATAACATCACAATATCACCTATAAACAAGAGTTTTATGCTGGTCAAGGAAGCCACATAACATCCTTCATTTTAGGTACACCCCTTTACTTCTGCTACATCTCTTTTTAATTTATTTTATAGATGAATGAAAGCACCCTCCAAAATAAGTATCATCGATGACGCTTACATGGGACTAGTAGCACTTTTTTTGTGGTGCTTCTGTGAAACTAGAGTGGTTTTGCCTCAATAGAATAAAATAGGGGTTTTCCGATCCATGTTCTTTCATAAATAAGTTAAAAGAAATTAAGAAAACTCAAAATATGGAGCAATATACTCCAAAGGACTCTCAATCTAGACCTATCATTAAACATAATAAGTAGCACAACAAGCCGATCTAAAGACTATTTTTACTTGCTCTTATCAAAGTTTTATTTGTATTAAATGAGAATTACGACCTAGAAGTGACACCATGCATGACTTATTATAGAAATGTCTTCATTTGTTTACCTTTCGATATTTTCTAACATTCCTTTATAACTTACAAATTATATGGCATACAAGGTTGATGTTATAAGAGACGTTAGAGTGGTCGATAGTGGTTTTAAAGATGTTTTATTTGTTCCTAAGATTGATATGACTTTGCGTTATGTTTCTAACTTATGATAAGATTATAGAGTCGAGTATCATAGAGACGTTTGTTATATTATAAATCTAAAGTTAGATTTTAGGATTATTATTCTAACTTATAGATATGTGAAAAGAACATTTACACTGTAGACACGTGTATTGTCATTCTTCTAACATTATTTTAAGTGTTTTTACAAATATTGATTGGGTAAGAGGTAATGACAATCATAAATCCACTGTCAATTACTCTAATTTACTAAAATGAAAATGATCTTCATTTGAAGCTTAATACAAATGTCACACTAGACCTACAAATGGAGCAATTTGATTAAGAATACATATTGAATATTTTGGACTTCACCCAAATCCTTCATGACACTTTTTTTTTTTATAACCTAAGTGTGAATTGTTGGCTAAATATCCTATGTTTTATGATATAATCAAATAAATTAATCTTTATCATCATTTTAAATGATAATTATCTGGCTCAAAGTCGGTTTATCTCTTGCATTGTCCTATAAATTATCGAATATTTAATATCTTGACTAAGCCACCAGATAAGCGATAAATTTCTTTAGTGTTGTAGTAAATTATGACTAACAGACGTTGACATGAAGAGGAAGCAATACTAAGGTCAATATTCTTAAGATAAAATAAATATTAGGGGGGTGTGAGTAGTATAAATCTCTCTTTATTTTTAGGTTCTATCTACGACTTGGGCAAGTATTTATTATTCTTTTAAATTTATGAGAATAATATATAAAAATATTATTTCTCTACGCTCTTCATATGTGTTGTCACCCATACATGCAAGAGGATGTTATCTTGAAACTTCTTATACGACTTTAAGATACATGTCATGTTAGAATTGTTTAAAGTGACACATGTATGCAAATATAGGTTATGCACCACAAGAGATTCCCTTGTGTACAAAAGTTAAAGGATATTTATGAGAATAATATAAAAAAGGTTTCTTTCTCTACACTCTCTATATGCGTTGTCACGCATACATGCAAGGGGATGTTATCTTGAAACTTCTTATACGACTTGAAGATATGTGTCATGTTAGTTGTCACGCATACATGCAAGGGGATGTTATCTTGAAACTTCTTATACGACTTGAAGATATGTGTCACGTTAGAATAGTTTAAAGCGGCGTACTTACGTAGATATAGGTTATGCATCACTCAAGATTCCCTTGTACCTAAAATTTTAGGATACTTAGACATACAGTATTGGGAAGGTAAAAAGCAAGTAAAAAAGTTGTGATGCAAAACTAATTGTAGCGACCAAGTATTTAGCAACGTACTTGTAATGCGGTTACACAGATAGATTGAGATAATTGTACAAGGAAATCTTTATCATTAGCCAGCAAACCAATCGGCCATAGCTTAGCTATGATGCTCGTTTCAAAACATTTTAATGAATAATCCATCTTTAAACGAGTTATTGACTAAATGTATCAATAACCATAAGAAATCTTGTTGATGAGCCATTTTTTTTTTTTGGTTAGCGAGTAGCGATCTAGGCACCCAAGTTCTTCCGGATCCCTTCGACCATCCTTTGGTCTATTTGGAAGGCCTTCTCCAGCACCATGTCAGGGATGGGAGGATTCGACGCAAAAAGAACATTTGGAAGAAGAGAAGCGCCGGGATTCTGGCTGTTGAGCCCTGAAAGCGCACTTGCAGGCGTATTTCCCACGTTCTGTAGAAAATGCACAAGTCCTCTGGGAAACACAAACACATCTCCTGGATATAGCGTTTGCGAGAAGAGCGTGTTGTTGGTATCCACGAAACCAACCACAATTGTCCCATACATAACAAATACCAACTCGGAAGCTCTGGGATGGTTATGAGGAGGAACCACTCCTCCCGCTGCGAAGTCAGTGCGAGCCAGGATGAGACCTTGCGTATTCACCCCGGGTAAAGACTGGGTAGAAATTGCTGTTACGCTGAAACCCATCTTGTTATTTGTATTTCCGGCAGCAGCGAGAAGAGAGGTCTTGAAATGTTGAGCATTGGCTTGGTTGGGATCAATGCAGGGCACGCCGTTGATGAAAATCTTGTTGGAGTTATCCGCGACGCAGAAGTCCTGAAGGGGGTCAGAATCCGCGGCGCTGGCGCAGTAGGCAGCGGCCATTATCACAACAATGGTGCCGAATGTCATGATATTAAGAGAAGGAGATGCCATGGTTAGGCTCGATATGCTTCTAGCGTTATGCAGAGTTTTGTGTTTGTGAGTTGTGAGTGCAGATGAGATGAGAGGAGCTTTATTTATAAGCTTCGCACTGGGCCACGTTGTCCACCGTTACGAATCTTTCAGAGAATTGAAATCGTCAAATGTGTGTTTTGCTACTCAACGTCATCCCGAGCGTTTGTAGTCGCGCGTTACTTGGTCAGGTGCATGCTTTGTTGACAACGAAGCAGAGATTGCTCTTTGCAGTTTCTAAACCAAGCCGCACTCCCATGCTTTTCTCCGCCAAGGATAAGGTGGACGTTGCCGGCCTATGTTTCCTTGTATAACGCTGAAAACGTAAGCGTGATTATACAAGCTTCCCAACACCAACCAAACCCATTTATTCTTTACCATTATGATATCCCGTTCTCAACCTGAACAAGTCAGAGATCAACAGGATTAATCTTTACCATATGAACAAGTCAGAGATCAACAGGATTAAGCTCCTCGAAACCCAAAAAAATATATATATAAAATCTCACCTTATTTTATTTCGAGCCCACAGAGACGCAAAAAAATATATAAAAAATCTCACCTTATTTTATTCCGACCCCACAGAGACGCTTGCTTTTATGTTTTGTTTTCTTAAAGACTTTTTCGTATGCTTCTGCTAGATCTTATTTTGATCGGTTAGGTTAAGGAATTCTTTATTCCTTGCAGCCAAAATGCTCATGCATGTTGTAAATATTAAGGACTCGGTAACGATGGTCGAGAGAAGACGGTCTAGTAATCACGGTCCATTCGAGGAAGCTACCTATTTGCCAAGAAGCAACTAGAACTCGTGCTTGGCATATTGTCCAAACGATTTGACAATTCCTATATTTAAAGCGACTTGGCTTTAAGACGAGGTCAAGCTTATTTTCTTACAAAAAAGTCCAACACTTCCGTCTCGCGTTTTGTTTGGTCATTAAAGGGGAAACCCGCGTGGCATTTGTAGTTATATAAAGAGCGAGATTTAACGTTGTAAGTTGAATTACTAAAAAACCATATTTTGATAGGATTTTTTTATCTTTTACGTTTTTAGCTTGTTGGTGAAGGCACTTTCAAGGGGTGGTTATATATATTCGTGGCCAGTGGCCATTGGCCATGGAAAGAAAAATATAACTATTTCGATTATGAAAGGTTTAAAGGTGTAATCAATTTCTTGAATAGGAATTTTGTAGATACACTAATTTTTATTTATCATTAGGTTGAGTATTAGCCCTTTTTAAACCCATTAAGGTCTAGGATTGTTAGATAGTTTTTCATTTAGCATAAGATAGGAAGAGAAATCTATCTTTTATACCATTTAAACTTTTGAGCACTTGTTTTCAAGATAGGTGTTATTCAAACATTTTAAATTTTAACATCTTATATATATAATATTAGTAGAGAGGATTATTTGATGTAAATCATACCGTTTGAGATTTTTTTTTGGAGAAATAATTTGAAGATATTTAAATAGAAAAGTCTTGATGTAAATGTTCTAACTCTTTCGTTATCATTTTTTGTGTAAACGTACATAAGTGTAGACACCCAATTTTGAACACATCATCAATGTTCAAACTTTCTAACATCTTCGTCAATCAACCAATCGACCATCTCCAAGATCAAATTGGGACCATTTATAGTTCCAAAGCAAAAGTGTCATGGCATAAGCAAAAGCATTATTAACGCTTTTGCCTCCATGGTAGTGCTTTTACAAAATTTAGCTTTTTGACCATTTTTTGTCCAATTTGATTAGAAATTATCATCTTTACAAAAGTGTTGGAGCATTGTCACCACCAACACCATTAACCATTTATAAAAATCATAAAAATTGAATCTAAGCATCGATGCGTTGCATATTTAAGCCAAAGCACTACCAAATTATAGGTTTGATGGTGCTACCGCTCCCTACTTTAGTCATAGTGATAGAACGAGAAAGTGTTGTTTGTCGACAAAAGAATCGACAATGCTATTGCTCACCTAGTGGTACTTCTTCCATTGAGTACATAGTTTCTCTTTCTATCGTTTATAACAATTCAATCTCACCTCTAAACAGGAGTTTGATACTCGTTAAGGGAGCTACATAATCTCCTCCATTTTAGGTACATTGTTTCGCTTCCACTACATCTATTTTCTATCGATTTTATAGTTGAATGAAAGCACCATCCAAAATAAGTACCATCAATGACACTTACATATGACTAGTAGCGCTTTAGCCAATGGTGCTTCTGTGAAACCACAGTTCTTTTGCTTCTTTGGGAGAAAATCAAGCTTTTCTAATCCATATTCGTTCATAAAAGAGTTAAAAGAAATTAAAGAAGCTCAAAAAATGGAGCAATCTACTCCAAAGGACTCCCAATCTAAGCCTAACACTAAATAAGTCGATCTAAAAACTATTTTTACTTGTTCTTATCAAAGTTTTATTTCCATTAAAAGAGAACAAAGACCTAGAAGTGACACAATGCATGAATTCTTATGGAAATCTCCTCATATGTTTACCCTTTGATATTTTTAACATTCCTTTATAACTTTCGATTTATATTGTATACAAGGTTGGTGTTATAAGAGACGTTAGAGTGGTCAATGGTGGTTTTAAATATGTGTTGTTTATTGATAAGATCGGGATGATTTTACTTTATGTTTATAACTTATAGTGATGTTTATTGATAAGATTATAGAGTTGAGTGTCATAAAGACGTTTGTTATATTATAAACCTAAAGTTAGATTTTGGGATTATCGTTATGGATAAGTTAGATAAAGATAATCTTTCTAAGTGTCATGAAGCCATATATACCTAATGTTTATTATTATCTTCTTCTATGCTTGAAGAATATGACTTATGACATGAAAGATTAGGTCGCATCAATTTTAAGAGCATTTCTTTTATAAATGATATTAAAATAACTAATGACATTTCTCAAATAACCTTGTCCAATGGTACTTACGTAGATTGCATAATTCAGAAGATCCATAAAGAACCATAATCCAATGTAAAAATCAACATGCAAGTAAAAAACTTACACTTAATACATAATGCATGGTGATTTGTTAGAAGCTATAAAAATATTATATCTTAACAGTTACATGCATGCACTCAGTCTTGTTGATAATAAATTTAGGAGAACATGAGTTTACCTTTTGAAATCTAGAGGTGAAATACTTGATTTCTTTACCCAATTTCATGTTTTTATTGAAAACAATCTAACTATAAGTTAAAAAATCTTATGATTAATAATGGTATTGAGTATTGTAATAGTGGATTTCTTGATCATATAAAATATCATGGAATCGAGGATGAAAAAATAATGCTATAATCACTAGAGCAACGTAGTGTTGTTGAATGGAAACATCAAAATACCGCTAAAATGGCTAAATAGTTACCTCGTGCCATGAACATGTATTATAAATTTTGATCTAAAGCAATATATTTTATTTTATATTTAATCAACCAAACTCCTACCAAAGTTGTAAGGAGTTCATTCCTAAACAATCTTACAAAGGGAAGGGGACAAGCTTAAAGCAGTCATCTATCTTTGGTTTGCCTACATTTTTCACGCCCCTAAAGTAAAAAAGAACAAGTTTAGAATATAAACATGTTCCTCATAGATTTGTTGGTTGTGTTGAAAATTTTAAAACATATAGAGTTTATAATCCTAAAACAAATAAGGCTGTAAATCAGAAGAAAATTTTATATTAATGAGGATGGAGTGCATAGTTACACCAAAGTAAGCATTGTTGCATTTTAAACATAATGATGATAATGTTAAATATATAGATGAGGAAATAGATAGTGCAAATAATCTAAATATTGAATGTTAGTGTAGAAGATCATTCTACTTCTACTTCTAATTTGTAATCAAATCAAAGTCCTAAGTGTTTCAAAAATATTATTCAAGAAAGTGATTAGTGTTTGAGTATGCATGCTCTAAGTCAAACTAGAAGAAAAAGTTAGTATAATTAGTCATTGACATCCAAATCAACAAAAAATAATGATATCTAACTGCATTCTCTACATAGGTCCGAGGTGTAGACCAATTGGTTCATCCAAACCCCATAAGGGATGCGGAGGTCCAAGGTTCAAATCTCGGGCCTCGTCGGACTGAACGCTTGTCCCTTTCCTAGTGCTTTCAACGGCGTAAAAGGTTTAAAATTATTGTGGCATGGTGGTTATAGGGGCGGACTGCGCGAAGATCTGTGTGGCGGTTTCTAGGGCGGATAGCGCGAAATATTGTGGTGGCCATAAAAGCTGGACAGCCTGCCCAGATTCGTGGCGGCTACCGATTCCACCATGTAAATTCAAAAAAAAAAAAAAAAACTGCATTCTCTAGAATGACATAATATTTATCATAAAAGATCATGCTTTCATAATATAATTCTTTGACGGGTAATCAAAATTAGGATCTAGTTCTCGCTTAAAGATATACATTTAATTTGTTAAGAATGCTTGTTTAAAATAAATCTTGTTTCTTCAAACAAATTAATAAAATACAAAACTAGATTAGTTGTAACATTATTTTATTTAATTGAAGGCATAGTTTAAAAGGAAACTTTTGCACTTGTTGCTTGATACACACAACAAAACTAGTCTTAACTTGAGCTATAAAAATAAATTAAAAACTGTCAAGTGGATGTCGAAAATTTATTTCTAAATGGCCATTTGGATGATTAAATTTACGTGTTCTAACCTGATAATATTATTAAGAGAGGCAAATAGTACTTTTATAGGAGGATAAAGAAATCAATTTATGGCATGAAACAACATGCTAGAGAATGACATTTGAAATTTGATGATTATTAAATTCCTCAAGTATTTTCTTGAAGTAAGAGTGATCCTAACCACCATAATAATAATAATAGAGCTTGGTTGTAGAAGGTACTTCCAAGGGGTGGCTATGTATTCTTGGTCATACAAAGAAAAATATAACTATTTTGGACATTGAAGGTTTAAAGGTATAGATAATTTTCTAAATAGAACCTTCATAGACATAGTAGTTTTTATTTATCATTAGGTTTCATATTAGACTTTTAAAATTTACAAAAGGTTCAGGATTGTTAGACATCTATTTCCTTCATTCATAATATACAAATAAGAATCTACCTTTTGCACCTATTCAAATATTTTAAGTAGTTGTTTTAATATTTTCATATAATTTTAAGATAGGTGTTATTCGAATATTTTAGAGCTTAACATCTTATATAAGATATGTACAATATTAGTAGATAGGTTTATGTGATGTAAATCCAAGTTATATGCCATTTATTTAGGGTTATGCATAGCGGCTATTTATCGCCAAATTGACTAAAATTAGGATTTTCAAATTTTGGAATTGGCTAATATTTGGAACCATTGACCAGGGCCCATTAGCCAAAAAATTCTAGGTGTAATTTTTTTGGGTCGATTCACCCCAATTTTATAATAATTTGACCATTTTATATTTAAATTTCCAACATTGCCCCTAATAATAGCGAACCTTCTACATGCGTTCGGATACTATGTGATTGGATTTCGAAACTGATTCGCCAAATTTTTATAAATACATTTTGGGGTTGACCCCTTATGCATAACCTTGCATTTAAGATTTTTGGGGGAGAATAATTTAAAGACATTTAAACACATTTAATTATAAAATTCTTGATGTAAAGGTTCTAACTCCTTCGTTATAAATTTTTGTGTAAATATATATAAGTGTAGGCACCCAATTTTAAACACATCATCAACGTATAAACTTTCTGGCATCTTCATCAATCGACCAATCAAGCATATTTAGGACCAAATAGGGACCATTTATTGTTCCAAAATAAAAGCATCATGGCATGAGCGAAAGCGTTGGAAATGCTTTTGCCTCCATGGTAGTGCTTTCGTAAAATTTAACTTTTTGACAATTTCTCATCCAATGTGACTAGAAGTTTTCATCTTTACAAAAGCGTTGGAGCACTATCATCGCCAACACTATTAACCATTTATAAAAATTATAAAACTTGAATCTATGCATAAATATATATCGCATATTTAAGGTAAAGCACCACCAAATTATAAGTTTTATGGTGCTATCGCTCTCTACTTTAGTAATGCACCTTGACAGGGCCATAACTTTTGCTCCGAGTATCCGTTTTAGCCCGTTATTTTTCTAGAACGTGCATAATTGCATGGAGAACTTAAGAAAAGTGGCCCAAATGTTTGCGGAGCCAAAAATACCTCTAGGAGGCCCAAAATTAGCTTTTAATGTAATTTTATATTTTTGCAACTGAAAAGTGATCATAATTATTAGTGTAGAACTAGAGGGGGGTTGCTATCTTGGGGCAGCAGGTGTTATTGAATAACGAGTGCATGATTCCATTTTGGATGCCATCCGAGCCCTATTTTTAGGGTTACTAAAAATAGCAAGTGTGTTTCTAAAAATATAAAGTGACTAAAAATAGTAAGGGGGTAACGTAGGCTAGGGTTTTTCTTTTTGGGGAGTGTAAGGAGTTGGAGATTCTATTGTAATGGGGGTGTGAATTCAGATAATGAAAAGAATTATTTGCAGGTTTTCTTTTACTGGCATATTTTGTATGATGTCCTGTCTTGTAGTTTTACCCTTGGAGTCCATTGTCGGTCTCCTGCAGTGAATTTACATTATTTAGTCACAGTCATAGAACTAGAAAGTGTTGCTTGTCAGTGAAAGCATCGATAACGCTATTGCTCAGTTAGTGGTGCTTTTGCCACCGAGTACATAGTACTACTTTTATCATCTATAACATCACAATATCACCTATAAACAAGAGTTTTATGCTGGTCAAGGAAGCCACATAACATCCTTCATTTTAGGTACACCCCTTTACTTCTGCTACATCTCTTTTTAATTTATTTTATAGATGAATGAAAGCACCCTCCAAAATAAGTATCATCGATGACGCTTACATGGGACTAGTAGCACTTTTTTTGTGGTGCTTCTGTGAAACTAGAGTGGTTTTGCCTCAATAGAATAAAATAGGGCTTTTCTGATCCATGTTCTTTAATAAATAAGTTAAAAGAAATTAAGAAAGCTAAAAACATGGAGTAACCTACTCCAAGGTACTCTCAGTCTAGACCTATCATTAAACATAATAAGTAGCACAACAAGCCGATCTAAAGACTATTTTTACTTGCTCTTATCAAAGTTTTATTTGTATTAAATGAGAATTACGACCTAGAAGTGACACCATGCATGACTTATTATAGAAATGTCTTCATTTGTTTACCTTTCGATATTTTCTAACATTCCTTTATAACTTACAAATTATATGGCATACAAGGTTGATGTTATAAGAGACGTTAGAGTGGTCGATAGTGGTTTTAAAGATGTTTTATTTGTTCCTAAGATTGATATGACTTTGCGTTATGTTTCTAACTTATGATAAGATTATAGAGTCGAGTATCATAGAGACGTTTGTTATATTATAAATCTAAAGTTAGATTTTAGGATTATTATTCTAACTTATAGATATGTGAAAAGAACATTTACACTTGTAGACACGTGTATTGTCATTCATGTAACATTGTTTTAAGTGTTTTTACAAATATTGATTGGGCAAGAGGTACTGATAATCATAAATCCACTGTCAATTACTCTAATTTACTAAAATGAAAATGATCTTCATTTGAAGCTTAATACAAATGTCACACTAGACCTACAAATGGAGCAATTTGATTAAGAATACATATTGAATATTTTGGACTTCACCCAAATCCTTCATGACACTTTTTTTTTTTATAACCTAAGTGTGAATTGTTGGCTAAATATCCTATGTTTTATGATATAATCAAATAAATTAATCTTTATCATCATTTTAAATGATAATTATCTGGCTCAAAGTCGGTTTATCTCTTGCATTGTCCTATAAATTATCGAATATTTAATATCTTGACTAAGCCACCAGATAAGCAGAAATTCCTTTAGTGTTGTAGTAAATTATGACTAAGGGATGTTCGCATAAAGAGAAAGCAGTACTAATGTCAATATTCTTAAGCAAAATAAATATTAGGGGGTGTGAGTAGTATAAATCTCTCTTTATTTTTAGGTTCTATCTACGACTTGGGCAAGTATTTATTATTCTTTTAAATTTATGAGAATAATATATAAAAATATTATTTCTCTACGCTCTTCATATGTGTTGTCACCCATACATGCAAGAGGATGTTATCTTGAAACTTCTTATACGACTTTAAGATACATGTCATGTTAGAATTGTTTAAAGTGACACATGTATGCAAATATAGGTTATGCACCACAAGAGATTCCCTTGTGTACAAAAGTTAAAGGATATTTATGAGAATAATATAAAAAAGGTTTCTTTCTCTACACTCTCTATATGCGTTGTCACGCATACATGCAAGGGGATGTTATCTTGAAACTTCTTATACGACTTGAAGATATGTGTCATGTTAGTTGTCACGCATACATGCAAGGGGATGTTATCTTGAAACTTCTTATACGACTTGAAGATATGTGTCACGTTAGAATAGTTTAAAGCGGCGTACTTACGTAGATATAGGTTATGCATCACTCAAGATTCCCTTGTACCTAAAATTTTAGGATACTTAGACATACAGTATTGGGAAGGTAAAAAGCAAGTAAAAAAGTTGTGATGCAAAACTAATTGTAGCGACCAAGTATTTAGCAACGTACTTGTAATGCGGTTACACAGATAGATTGAGATAATTGTACAAGGAAATCTTTATCATTAGCCAGCAAACCAATCGGCCATAGCTTAGCTATGATGCTCGTTTCAAAACATTTTAATGAATAATCCATCTTTAAACGAGTTATTGACTAAATGTATCAATAACCATAAGAAATCTTGTTGATGAGCCATTTTTTTTTTTTGGTTAGCGAGTAGCGATCTAGGCACCCAAGTTCTTCCGGATCCCTTCGACCATCCTTTGGTCTATTTGGAAGGCCTTCTCCAGCACCATGTCAGGGATGGGAGGATTCGACGCAAAAAGAACATTTGGAAGAAGAGAAGCGCCGGGATTCTGGCTGTTGAGCCCTGAAAGCGCACTTGCAGGCGTATTTCCCACGTTCTGTAGAAAATGCACAAGTCCTCTGGGAAACACAAACACATCTCCTGGATATAGCGTTTGCGAGAAGAGCGTGTTGTTGGTATCCACGAAACCAACCACAATTGTCCCATACATAACAAATACCAACTCGGAAGCTCTGGGATGGTTATGAGGAGGAACCACTCCTCCCGCTGCGAAGTCAGTGCGAGCCAGGATGAGACCTTGCGTATTCACCCCGGGTAAAGACTGGGTAGAAATTGCTGTTACGCTGAAACCCATCTTGTTATTTGTATTTCCGGCAGCAGCGAGAAGAGAGGTCTTGAAATGTTGAGCATTGGCTTGGTTGGGATCAATGCAGGGCACGCCGTTGATGAAAATCTTGTTGGAGTTATCCGCGACGCAGAAGTCCTGAAGGGGGTCAGAATCCGCGGCGCTGGCGCAGTAGGCAGCGGCCATTATCACAACAATGGTGCCGAATGTCATGATATTAAGAGAAGGAGATGCCATGGTTAGGCTCGATATGCTTCTAGCGTTATGCAGAGTTTTGTGTTTGTGAGTTGTGAGTGCAGATGAGATGAGAGGAGCTTTATTTATAAGCTTCGCACTGGGCCACGTTGTCCACCGTTACGAATCTTTCAGAGAATTGAAATCGTCAAATGTGTGTTTTGCTACTCAACGTCATCCCGAGCGTTTGTAGTCGCGCGTTACTTGGTCAGGTGCATGCTTTGTTGACAACGAAGCAGAGATTGCTCTTTGCAGTTTCTAAACCAAGCCGCACTCCCATGCTTTTCTCCGCCAAGGATAAGGTGGACGTTGCCGGCCTATGTTTCCTTGTATAACGCTGAAAACGTAAGCGTGATTATACAAGCTTCCCAACACCAACCAAACCCATTTATTCTTTACCATTATGATATCCCGTTCTCAACCTGAACAAGTCAGAGATCAACAGGATTAATCTTTACCATATGAACAAGTCAGAGATCAACAGGATTAAGCTCCTCGAAACCCAAAAAAATATATATATAAAATCTCACCTTATTTTATTTCGAGCCCACAGAGACGCAAAAAAATATATAAAAAATCTCACCTTATTTTATTCCGACCCCACAGAGACGCTTGCTTTTATGTTTTGTTTTCTTAAAGACTTTTTCGTATGCTTCTGCTAGATCTTATTTTGATCGGTTAGGTTAAGGAATTCTTTATTCCTTGCAGCCAAAATGCTCATGCATGTTGTAAATATTAAGGACTCGGTAACGATGGTCGAGAGAAGACGGTCTAGTAATCACGGTCCATTCGAGGAAGCTACCTATTTGCCAAGAAGCAACTAGAACTCGTGCTTGGCATATTGTCCAAACGATTTGACAATTCCTATATTTAAAGCGACTTGGCTTTAAGACGAGGTCAAGCTTATTTTCTTACAAAAAAGTCCAACACTTCCGTCTCGCGTTTTGTTTGGTCATTAAAGGGGAAACCCGCGTGGCATTTGTAGTTATATAAAGAGCGAGATTTAACGTTGTAAGTTGAATTACTAAAAAACCATATTTTGATAGGATTTTTTTATCTTTTACGTTTTTAGCTTGTTGGTGAAGGCACTTTCAAGGGGTGGTTATATATATTCGTGGCCAGTGGCCATTGGCCATGGAAAGAAAAATATAACTATTTCGATTATGAAAGGTTTAAAGGTGTAATCAATTTCTTGAATAGGAATTTTGTAGATACACTAATTTTTATTTATCATTAGGTTGAGTATTAGCCCTTTTTAAACCCATTAAGGTCTAGGATTGTTAGATAGTTTTTCATTTAGCATAAGATAGGAAGAGAAATCTATCTTTTATACCATTTAAACTTTTGAGCACTTGTTTTCAAGATAGGTGTTATTCAAACATTTTAAATTTTAACATCTTATATATATAATATTAGTAGAGAGGATTATTTGATGTAAATCATACCGTTTGAGATTTTTTTTTGGAGAAATAATTTGAAGATATTTAAATAGAAAAGTCTTGATGTAAATGTTCTAACTCTTTCGTTATCATTTTTTGTGTAAACGTACATAAGTGTAGACACCCAATTTTGAACACATCATCAATGTTCAAACTTTCTAACATCTTCGTCAATCAACCAATCGACCATCTCCAAGATCAAATTGGGACCATTTATAGTTCCAAAGCAAAAGTGTCATGGCATAAGCAAAAGCATTATTAACGCTTTTGCCTCCATGGTAGTGCTTTTACAAAATTTAGCTTTTTGACCATTTTTTGTCCAATTTGATTAGAAATTATCATCTTTACAAAAGTGTTGGAGCATTGTCACCACCAACACCATTAACCATTTATAAAAATCATAAAAATTGAATCTAAGCATCGATGCGTTGCATATTTAAGCCAAAGCACTACCAAATTATAGGTTTGATGGTGCTACCGCTCCCTACTTTAGTCATAGTGATAGAACGAGAAAGTGTTGTTTGTCGACAAAAGAATCGACAATGCTATTGCTCACCTAGTGGTACTTCTTCCATTGAGTACATAGTTTCTCTTTCTATCGTTTATAACAATTCAATCTCACCTCTAAACAGGAGTTTGATACTCGTTAAGGGAGCTACATAATCTCCTCCATTTTAGGTACATTGTTTCGCTTCCACTACATCTATTTTCTATCGATTTTATAGTTGAATGAAAGCACCATCCAAAATAAGTACCATCAATGACACTTACATATGACTAGTAGCGCTTTAGCCAATGGTGCTTCTGTGAAACCACAGTTCTTTTGCTTCTTTGGGAGAAAATCAAGCTTTTCTAATCCATATTCGTTCATAAAAGAGTTAAAAGAAATTAAAGAAGCTCAAAAAATGGAGCAATCTACTCCAAAGGACTCCCAATCTAAGCCTAACACTAAATAAGTCGATCTAAAAACTATTTTTACTTGTTCTTATCAAAGTTTTATTTCCATTAAAAGAGAACAAAGACCTAGAAGTGACACAATGCATGAATTCTTATGGAAATCTCCTCATATGTTTACCCTTTGATATTTTTAACATTCCTTTATAACTTGCAGATTGTATGGTATACAAGGTTGATGTTATAAGAGATGTTAGAGTGGTTGATGGTGGTTTTAAAGACGTGTTGTTTATTGATAAGATCAGGATGATTTTACTTTATGTTTATAACTTATAGTGATGTTTATTGATAAGATTATAGAGTTGAGTGTCATAAAGACGTTTGTTATATTATAAACCTAAAGTTAGATTTTGGGATTATCGTTATGGATAAGTTAGATAAAGATAATCTTTCTAAGTGTCATGAAGCCATATATACCTAATGTTTATTATTATCTTCTTCTATGCTTGAAGAATATGACTTATGACATGAAAGATTAGGTCGCATCAATTTTAAGAGCATTTCTTTTATAAATGATATTAAAATAACTAATGACATTTCTCAAATAACCTTGTCCAATGGTACTTACGTAGATTGCATAATTCAGAAGATCCATAAAGAACCATAATCCAATGTAAAAATCAACATGCAAGTAAAAAACTTACACTTAATACATAATGCATGGTGATTTGTTAGAAGCTATAAAAATATTATATCTTAACAGTTACATGCATGCACTCAGTCTTGTTGATAATAAATTTAGGAGAACATGAGTTTACCTTTTGAAATCTAGAGGTGAAATACTTGATTTCTTTACCCAATTTCATGTTTTTATTGAAAACAATCTAACTATAAGTTAAAAAATCTTATGATTAATAATGGTATTGAGTATTGTAATAGTGGATTTCTTGATCATATAAAATATCATGGAATCGAGGATGAAAAAATAATGCTATAATCACTAGAGCAACGTAGTGTTGTTGAATGGAAACATCAAAATACCGCTAAAATGGCTAAATAGTTACCTCGTGCCATGAACATGTATTATAAATTTTGATCTAAAGCAATATATTTTATTTTATATTTAATCAACCAAACTCCTACCAAAGTTGTAAGGAGTTCATTCCTAAACAATCTTACAAAGGGAAGGGGACAAGCTTAAAGCAGTCATCTATCTTTGGTTTGCCTACATTTTTCACGCCCCTAAAGTAAAAAAGAACAAGTTTAGAATATAAACATGTTCCTCATAGATTTGTTGGTTGTGTTGAAAATTTTAAAACATATAGAGTTTATAATCCTAAAACAAATAAGGCTGTAAATCAGAAGAAAATTTTATATTAATGAGGATGGAGTGCATAGTTACACCAAAGTAAGCATTGTTGCATTTTAAACATAATGATGATAATGTTAAATATATAGATGAGGAAATAGATAGTGCAAATAATCTAAATATTGAATGTTAGTGTAGAAGATCATTCTACTTCTACTTCTAATTTGTAATCAAATCAAAGTCCTAAGTGTTTCAAAAATATTATTCAAGAAAGTGATTAGTGTTTGAGTATGCATGCTCTAAGTCAAACTAGAAGAAAAAGTTAGTATAATTAGTCATTGACATCCAAATCAACAAAAAATAATGATATCTAACTGCATTCTCTACATAGGTCCGAGGTGTAGACCAATTGGTTCATCCAAACCCCATAAGGGATGCGGAGGTCCAAGGTTCAAATCTCGGGCCTCGTCGGACTGAACGCTTGTCCCTTTCCTAGTGCTTTCAACGGCGTAAAAGGTTTAAAATTATTGTGGCATGGTGGTTATAGGGGCGGACTGCGCGAAGATCTGTGTGGCGGTTTCTAGGGCGGATAGCGCGAAATATTGTGGTGGCCATAAAAGCTGGACGACTGCCCAGTTCGTGGCGGCTACCGGATTCCACCATGTAAATTCAAAAAAAAAAAAAAAACTGCATTCTCTAGAATGACATAATATTTATCATAAAAGATCACGCTTTCATAATATAATTCTTTGACGGGTAATCAAAATTAGGATCTAGTTCTCGCTTAAAGATATACATTTAATTTGTTAAGAATGCTTGTTTAAAATAAATCTTGTTTCTTCAAACAAATTAATAAAATACAAAACTAGATTAGTTGTAACATTATTTTATTTAATTGAAGGCATAGTTTAAAAGGAAACTTTTGCACTTGTTGCTTGATACACACAACAAAACTAGTCTTAACTTGAGCTATAAAAATAAATTAAAAACTGTCAAGTGGATGTCGAAAATTTATTTCTAAATGGCCATTTGGATGATTAAATTTACGTGTTCTAACCTGATAATATTATTAAGAGAGGCAAATAGTACTTTTATAGGAGGATAAAGAAATCAATTTATGGCATGAAACAACATGCTAGAGAATGACATTTGAAATTTGATGATTATTAAATTCCTCAAGTATTTTCTTGAAGTAAGAGTGATCCTAACCACCATAATAATAATAATAGAGCTTGGTTGTAGAAGGTACTTCCAAGGGGTGGCTATGTATTCTTGGTCATACAAAGAAAAATATAACTATTTTGGACATTGAAGGTTTAAAGGTATAGATAATTTTCTAAATAGAACCTTCATAGACATAGTAGTTTTTATTTATCATTAGGTTTCATATTAGACTTTTAAAATTTACAAAAGGTTCAGGATTGTTAGACATCTATTTCCTTCATTCATAATATACAAATAAGAATCTACCTTTTGCACCTATTCAAATATTTTAAGTAGTTGTTTTAATATTTTCATATAATTTTAAGATAGGTGTTATTCGAATATTTTAGAGCTTAACATCTTATATAAGATATGTACAATATTAGTAGATAGGTTTATGTGATGTAAATCCAAGTTATATGCCATTTATTTAGGGTTATGCATAGCGGCTATTTATCGCCAAATTGACTAAAATTAGGATTTTCAAATTTTGGAATTGGCTAATATTTGGAACCATTGACCAGGGCCCATTAGCCAAAAAATTCTAGGTGTAATTTTTTTGGGTCGATTCACCCCAATTTTATAATAATTTGACCATTTTATATTTAAATTTCCAACATTGCCCCTAATAATAGCGAACCTTCTACATGCGTTCGGATACTATGTGATTGGATTTGAAACGATTCGCCAAATTTTTATAAATACATTTTGGGGTTGACCCCTTATGCATAACCTTGCATTTAAGATTTTTGGGGGAGAATAATTTAAAGACATTTAAACACATTTAATTATAAAATTCTTGATGTAAAGGTTCTAACTCCTTCGTTATAAATTTTTGTGTAAATATATATAAGTGTAGGCACCCAATTTTAAACACATCATCAACGTATAAACTTTCTGGCATCTTCATCAATCGACCAATCAAGCATATTTAGGACCAAATAGGGACCATTTATTGTTCCAAAATAAAAGCATCATGGCATGAGCGAAAGCGTTGGAAATGCTTTTGCCTCCATGGTAGTGCTTTCGTAAAATTTAACTTTTTGACAATTTCTCATCCAATGTGACTAGAAGTTTTCATCTTTACAAAAGCGTTGGAGCACTATCATCGCCAACACTATTAACCATTTATAAAAATTATAAAACTTGAATCTATGCATAAATATATATCGCATATTTAAGGTAAAGCACCACCAAATTATAAGTTTTATGGTGCTATCGCTCTCTACTTTAGTAATGCACCTTGACAGGGCCATAACTTTTGCTCCGAGTATCCGTTTTAGCCCGTTATTTTTCTAGAACGTGCATAATTGCATGGAGAACTTAAGAAAAGTGGCCCAAATGTTTGCGGAGCCAAAAATACCTCTAGGAGGCCCAAAATTAGCTTTTAATGTAATTTTATATTTTTGCAACTGAAAAGTGATCATAATTATTAGTGTAGAACTAGAGGGGGGTTGCTATCTTGGGGCAGCAGGTGTTATTGAATAACGAGTGCATGATTCCATTTTGGATGCCATCCGAGCCCTATTTTTAGGGTTACTAAAAATAGCAAGTGTGTTTCTAAAAATATAAAGTGACTAAAAATAGTAAGGGGGTAACGTAGGCTAGGGTTTTTCTTTTTGGGGAGTGTAAGGAGTTGGAGATTCTATTGTAAGGGGGGTGTGAATTCAGATAATGAAAAGAATTATTTGCAGGTTTTCTTTTACTGGCATATTTTGTATGATGTCCTGTCTTGTAGTTTTACCCTTGGAGTCCATTGTCGGTCTCCTGCAGTGAATTTACATTATTTAGTCACAGTCATAGAACTAGAAAGTGTTGCTTGTCAGTGAAAGCATCGATAACGCTATTGCTCAGTTAGTGGTGCTTTTGCCACCGAGTACATAGTACTACTTTTATCATCTATAACATCACAATATCACCTATAAACAAGAGTTTTATGCTGGTCAAGGAAGCCACATAACATCCTTCATTTTAGGTACACCCCTTTACTTCTGCTACATCTCTTTTTAATTTATTTTATAGATGAATGAAAGCACCCTCCAAAATAAGTATCATCGATGACGCTTACATGGGACTAGTAGCACTTTTTTTGTGGTGCTTCTGTGAAACTAGAGTGGTTTTGCCTCAATAGGATAAAATAGGGGTTTTACGATCCATGTTCTTTAATAAATAAGTTAAAAGAAATTAAGAAGGCTCAAAATATGGAGCAATCTACTCCAAAGGACTCTCAGTCTAGACCTATCATTAAACATAATAAGTAGCACAACAAGCCGATCTAAAGACTATTTTTACTTGCTCTTATCAAAGTTTTATTTGTATTAAATGAGAATTACGACCTAGAAGTGACACCATGCATGACTTATTATAGAAATGTCTTCATTTGTTTACCTTTCGATATTTTCTAACATTCCTTTATAACTTACAAATTATATGGCATACAAGGTTGATGTTATAAGAGACGTTAGAGTGGTCGATAGTGGTTTTAAAGATGTTTTATTTGTTCCTAAGATTGATATGACTTTGCGTTATGTTTCTAACTTATGATAAGATTATAGAGTCGAGTATCATAGAGACGTTTGTTATATTATAAATCTAAAGTTAGATTTTAGGATTATTATTCTAACTTATAGATATGTGAAAAGAACATTTACACCTGTAGACACGTGTATTGTCATTCATGTAACATTGTTTTAAGTGTTTTTACAAATATTGATTGGGCAAGAGGTACTGATAATCATAAATCCACTGTCAATTACTCTAATTTACTAAAATGAAAATGATCTTCATTTGAAGCTTAATACAAATGTCACACTAGACCTACAAATGGAGCAATTTGATTAAGAATACATATTGAATATTTTGGACTTCACCCAAATCCTTCATGACACTTTTTTTTTTTATAACCTAAGTGTGAATTGTTGGCTAAATATCCTATGTTTTATGATATAATCAAATAAATTAATCTTTATCATCATTTTAAATGATAATTATCTGGCTCAAAGTCGGTTTATCTCTTGCATTGTCCTATAAATTATCGAATATTTAATATCTTGACTAAGCCACCATATAAGCATAAATTTCTTTAGTGTTGTAGTAAATTATGACTAACAGACGTTGACATGAAGAGGAAGCAATACTAAGGTCAATATTCTTAAGATAAAATAAATATTAGGGGTGCGTGAGTAGTATAAATCTCACTTTATTTTTAGGTTCTATCTACGACTTGGGCAAGTATTTATTATTCTTTTAAATTTATGAGAATAATATATAAAAATATTATTTCTCTACGCTCTTCATATGTGTTGTCACCCATACATGCAAGAGGATGTTATCTTGAAACTTCTTATACGACTTTAAGATACATGTCATGTTAGAATTGTTTAAAGTGACACATGTATGCAAATATAGGTTATGCACCACAAGAGATTCCCTTGTGTACAAAAGTTAAAGGATATTTATGAGAATAATATAAAAAAGGTTTCTTTCTCTACACTCTCTATATGCGTTGTCACGCATACATGCAAGGGGATGTTATCTTGAAACTTCTTATACGACTTGAAGATATGTGTCATGTTAGTTGTCACGCATACATGCAAGGGGATGTTATCTTGAAACTTCTTATACGACTTGAAGATATGTGTCACGTTAGAATAGTTTAAAGCGGCGTACTTACGTAGATATAGGTTATGCATCACTCAAGATTCCCTTGTACCTAAAATTTTAGGATACTTAGACATACAGTATTGGGAAGGTAAAAAGCAAGTAAAAAAGTTGTGATGCAAAACTAATTGTAGCGACCAAGTATTTAGCAACGTACTTGTAATGCGGTTACACAGATAGATTGAGATAATTGTACAAGGAAATCTTTATCATTAGCCAGCAAACCAATCGGCCATAGCTTAGCTATGATGCTCGTTTCAAAACATTTTAATGAATAATCCATCTTTAAACGAGTTATTGACTAAATGTATCAATAACCATAAGAAATCTTGTTGATGAGCCATTTTTTTTTTTTGGTTAGCGAGTAGCGATCTAGGCACCCAAGTTCTTCCGGATCCCTTCGACCATCCTTTGGTCTATTTGGAAGGCCTTCTCCAGCACCATGTCAGGGATGGGAGGATTCGACGCAAAAAGAACATTTGGAAGAAGAGAAGCGCCGGGA
Organism: Wollemia nobilis; assembly: GCA_028583015.1. Classification (NCBI taxonomy): domain Eukaryota; kingdom Viridiplantae; phylum Streptophyta; class Pinopsida; order Araucariales; family Araucariaceae; genus Wollemia; species Wollemia nobilis. Next base: position 3,196,552 of record JAQPPZ010003047.1, on the reverse strand, counting down.
TTCTGGCTGTTGAGCCCTGAAAGCGCACTTGCAGGCGTATTTCCCACGTTCTGTAGAAAATGCACAAGTCCTCTGGGAAACACAAACACATCTCCTGGATATAGCGTTTGCGAGAAGAGCGTGTTGTTGGTATCCACGAAACCAACCACAATTGTCCCATACATAACAAATACCAACTCGGAAGCTCTGGGATGGTTATGAGGAGGAACCACTCCTCCCGCTGCGAAGTCAGTGCGAGCCAGGATGAGACCTTGCGTATTCACCCCGGGTAAAGACTGGGTAGAAATTGCTGTTACGCTGAAACCCATCTTGTTATTTGTATTTCCGGCAGCAGCGAGAAGAGAGGTCTTGAAATGTTGAGCATTGGCTTGGTTGGGATCAATGCAGGGCACGCCGTTGATGAAAATCTTGTTGGAGTTATCCGCGACGCAGAAGTCCTGAAGGGGGTCAGAATCCGCGGCGCTGGCGCAGTAGGCAGCGGCCATTATCACAACAATGGTGCCGAATGTCATGATATTAAGAGAAGGAGATGCCATGGTTAGGCTCGATATGCTTCTAGCGTTATGCAGAGTTTTGTGTTTGTGAGTTGTGAGTGCAGATGAGATGAGAGGAGCTTTATTTATAAGCTTCGCACTGGGCCACGTTGTCCACCGTTACGAATCTTTCAGAGAATTGAAATCGTCAAATGTGTGTTTTGCTACTCAACGTCATCCCGAGCGTTTGTAGTCGCGCGTTACTTGGTCAGGTGCATGCTTTGTTGACAACGAAGCAGAGATTGCTCTTTGCAGTTTCTAAACCAAGCCGCACTCCCATGCTTTTCTCCGCCAAGGATAAGGTGGACGTTGCCGGCCTATGTTTCCTTGTATAACGCTGAAAACGTAAGCGTGATTATACAAGCTTCCCAACACCAACCAAACCCATTTATTCTTTACCATTATGATATCCCGTTCTCAACCTGAACAAGTCAGAGATCAACAGGATTAATCTTTACCATATGAACAAGTCAGAGATCAACAGGATTAAGCTCCTCGAAACCCAAAAAAATATATATATAAAATCTCACCTTATTTTATTTCGAGCCCACAGAGACGCAAAAAAATATATAAAAAATCTCACCTTATTTTATTCCGACCCCACAGAGACGCTTGCTTTTATGTTTTGTTTTCTTAAAGACTTTTTCGTATGCTTCTGCTAGATCTTATTTTGATCGGTTAGGTTAAGGAATTCTTTATTCCTTGCAGCCAAAATGCTCATGCATGTTGTAAATATTAAGGACTCGGTAACGATGGTCGAGAGAAGACGGTCTAGTAATCACGGTCCATTCGAGGAAGCTACCTATTTGCCAAGAAGCAACTAGAACTCGTGCTTGGCATATTGTCCAAACGATTTGACAATTCCTATATTTAAAGCGACTTGGCTTTAAGACGAGGTCAAGCTTATTTTCTTACAAAAAAGTCCAACACTTCCGTCTCGCGTTTTGTTTGGTCATTAAAGGGGAAACCCGCGTGGCATTTGTAGTTATATAAAGAGCGAGATTTAACGTTGTAAGTTGAATTACTAAAAAACCATATTTTGATAGGATTTTTTTATCTTTTACGTTTTTAGCTTGTTGGTGAAGGCACTTTCAAGGGGTGGTTATATATATTCGTGGCCAGTGGCCATTGGCCATGGAAAGAAAAATATAACTATTTCGATTATGAAAGGTTTAAAGGTGTAATCAATTTCTTGAATAGGAATTTTGTAGATACACTAATTTTTATTTATCATTAGGTTGAGTATTAGCCCTTTTTAAACCCATTAAGGTCTAGGATTGTTAGATAGTTTTTCATTTAGCATAAGATAGGAAGAGAAATCTATCTTTTATACCATTTAAACTTTTGAGCACTTGTTTTCAAGATAGGTGTTATTCAAACATTTTAAATTTTAACATCTTATATATATAATATTAGTAGAGAGGATTATTTGATGTAAATCATACCGTTTGAGATTTTTTTTTGGAGAAATAATTTGAAGATATTTAAATAGAAAAGTCTTGATGTAAATGTTCTAACTCTTTCGTTATCATTTTTTGTGTAAACGTACATAAGTGTAGACACCCAATTTTGAACACATCATCAATGTTCAAACTTTCTAACATCTTCGTCAATCAACCAATCGACCATCTCCAAGATCAAATTGGGACCATTTATAGTTCCAAAGCAAAAGTGTCATGGCATAAGCAAAAGCATTATTAACGCTTTTGCCTCCATGGTAGTGCTTTTACAAAATTTAGCTTTTTGACCATTTTTTGTCCAATTTGATTAGAAATTATCATCTTTACAAAAGTGTTGGAGCATTGTCACCACCAACACCATTAACCATTTATAAAAATCATAAAAATTGAATCTAAGCATCGATGCGTTGCATATTTAAGCCAAAGCACTACCAAATTATAGGTTTGATGGTGCTACCGCTCCCTACTTTAGTCATAGTGATAGAACGAGAAAGTGTTGTTTGTCGACAAAAGAATCGACAATGCTATTGCTCACCTAGTGGTACTTCTTCCATTGAGTACATAGTTTCTCTTTCTATCGTTTATAACAATTCAATCTCACCTCTAAACAGGAGTTTGATACTCGTTAAGGGAGCTACATAATCTCCTCCATTTTAGGTACATTGTTTCGCTTCCACTACATCTATTTTCTATCGATTTTATAGTTGAATGAAAGCACCATCCAAAATAAGTACCATCAATGACACTTACATATGACTAGTAGCGCTTTAGCCAATGGTGCTTCTGTGAAACCACAGTTCTTTTGCTTCTTTGGGAGAAAATCAAGCTTTTCTAATCCATATTCGTTCATAAAAGAGTTAAAAGAAATTAAAGAAGCTCAAAAAATGGAGCAATCTACTCCAAAGGACTCCCAATCTAAGCCTAACACTAAATAAGTCGATCTAAAAACTATTTTTACTTGTTCTTATCAAAGTTTTATTTCCATTAAAAGAGAACAAAGACCTAGAAGTGACACAATGCATGAATTCTTATGGAAATCTCCTCATATGTTTACCCTTTGATATTTTTAACATTCCTTTATAACTTGCAGATTGTATGGTATACAAGGTTGATGTTATAAGAGATGTTAGAGTGGTTGATGGTGGTTTTAAAGACGTGTTGTTTATTGATAAGATCAGGATGATTTTACTTTATGTTTATAACTTATAGTGATGTTTATTGATAAGATTATAGAGTTGAGTGTCATAAAGACGTTTGTTATATTATAAACCTAAAGTTAGATTTTGGGATTATCGTTATGGATAAGTTAGATAAAGATAATCTTTCTAAGTGTCATGAAGCCATATATACCTAATGTTTATTATTATCTTCTTCTATGCTTGAAGAATATGACTTATGACATGAAAGATTAGGTCGCATCAATTTTAAGAGCATTTCTTTTATAAATGATATTAAAATAACTAATGACATTTCTCAAATAACCTTGTCCAATGGTACTTACGTAGATTGCATAATTCAGAAGATCCATAAAGAACCATAATCCAATGTAAAAATCAACATGCAAGTAAAAAACTTACACTTAATACATAATGCATGGTGATTTGTTAGAAGCTATAAAAATATTATATCTTAACAGTTACATGCATGCACTCAGTCTTGTTGATAATAAATTTAGGAGAACATGAGTTTACCTTTTGAAATCTAGAGGTGAAATACTTGATTTCTTTACCCAATTTCATGTTTTTATTGAAAACAATCTAACTATAAGTTAAAAAATCTTATGATTAATAATGGTATTGAGTATTGTAATAGTGGATTTCTTGATCATATAAAATATCATGGAATCGAGGATGAAAAAATAATGCTATAATCACTAGAGCAACGTAGTGTTGTTGAATGGAAACATCAAAATACCGCTAAAATGGCTAAATAGTTACCTCGTGCCATGAACATGTATTATAAATTTTGATCTAAAGCAATATATTTTATTTTATATTTAATCAACCAAACTCCTACCAAAGTTGTAAGGAGTTCATTCCTAAACAATCTTACAAAGGGAAGGGGACAAGCTTAAAGCAGTCATCTATCTTTGGTTTGCCTACATTTTTCACGCCCCTAAAGTAAAAAAGAACAAGTTTAGAATATAAACATGTTCCTCATAGATTTGTTGGTTGTGTTGAAAATTTTAAAACATATAGAGTTTATAATCCTAAAACAAATAAGGCTGTAAATCAGAAGAAAATTTTATATTAATGAGGATGGAGTGCATAGTTACACCAAAGTAAGCATTGTTGCATTTTAAACATAATGATGATAATGTTAAATATATAGATGAGGAAATAGATAGTGCAAATAATCTAAATATTGAATGTTAGTGTAGAAGATCATTCTACTTCTACTTCTAATTTGTAATCAAATCAAAGTCCTAAGTGTTTCAAAAATATTATTCAAGAAAGTGATTAGTGTTTGAGTATGCATGCTCTAAGTCAAACTAGAAGAAAAAGTTAGTATAATTAGTCATTGACATCCAAATCAACAAAAAATAATGATATCTAACTGCATTCTCTACATAGGTCCGAGGTGTAGACCAATTGGTTCATCCAAACCCCATAAGGGATGCGGAGGTCCAAGGTTCAAATCTCGGGCCTCGTCGGACTGAACGCTTGTCCCTTTCCTAGTGCTTTCAACGGCGTAAAAGGTTTAAAATTATTGTGGCATGGTGGTTATAGGGGCGGACTGCGCGAAGATCTGTGTGGCGGTTTCTAGGGCGGATAGCGCGAAATATTGTGGTGGCCATAAAAGCTGGACGACTGCCCGATTCGTGGCGGCTACCGATTCCACCATGTAAATTCAAAAAAAAAAAAAAAAACTGCATTCTCTAGAATGACATAATATTTATCATAAAAGATCACGCTTTCATAATATAATTCTTTGACGGGTAATCAAAATTAGGATCTAGTTCTCGCTTAAAGATATACATTTAATTTGTTAAGAATGCTTGTTTAAAATAAATCTTGTTTCTTCAAACAAATTAATAAAATACAAAACTAGATTAGTTGTAACATTATTTTATTTAATTGAAGGCATAGTTTAAAAGGAAACTTTTGCACTTGTTGCTTGATACACACAACAAAACTAGTCTTAACTTGAGCTATAAAAATAAATTAAAAACTGTCAAGTGGATGTCGAAAATTTATTTCTAAATGGCCATTTGGATGATTAAATTTACGTGTTCTAACCTGATAATATTATTAAGAGAGGCAAATAGTACTTTTATAGGAGGATAAAGAAATCAATTTATGGCATGAAACAACATGCTAGAGAATGACATTTGAAATTTGATGATTATTAAATTCCTCAAGTATTTTCTTGAAGTAAGAGTGATCCTAACCACCATAATAATAATAATAGAGCTTGGTTGTAGAAGGTACTTCCAAGGGGTGGCTATGTATTCTTGGTCATACAAAGAAAAATATAACTATTTTGGACATTGAAGGTTTAAAGGTATAGATAATTTTCTAAATAGAACCTTCATAGACATAGTAGTTTTTATTTATCATTAGGTTTCATATTAGACTTTTAAAATTTACAAAAGGTTCAGGATTGTTAGACATCTATTTCCTTCATTCATAATATACAAATAAGAATCTACCTTTTGCACCTATTCAAATATTTTAAGTAGTTGTTTTAATATTTTCATATAATTTTAAGATAGGTGTTATTCGAATATTTTAGAGCTTAACATCTTATATAAGATATGTACAATATTAGTAGATAGGTTTATGTGATGTAAATCCAAGTTATATGCCATTTATTTAGGGTTATGCATAGCGGCTATTTATCGCCAAATTGACTAAAATTAGGATTTTCAAATTTTGGAATTGGCTAATATTTGGAACCATTGACCAGGGCCCATTAGCCAAAAAATTCTAGGTGTAATTTTTTTGGGTCGATTCACCCCAATTTTATAATAATTTGACCATTTTATATTTAAATTTCCAACATTGCCCCTAATAATAGCGAACCTTCTACATGCGTTCGGATACTATGTGATTGGATTTCGAGCGATTCGCCAAATTTTTATAAATACATTTTGGGGTTGACCCCTTATGCATAACCTTGCATTTAAGATTTTTGGGGGAGAATAATTTAAAGACATTTAAACACATTTAATTATAAAATTCTTGATGTAAAGGTTCTAACTCCTTCGTTATAAATTTTTGTGTAAATATATATAAGTGTAGGCACCCAATTTTAAACACATCATCAACGTATAAACTTTCTGGCATCTTCATCAATCGACCAATCAAGCATATTTAGGACCAAATAGGGACCATTTATTGTTCCAAAATAAAAGCATCATGGCATGAGCGAAAGCGTTGGAAATGCTTTTGCCTCCATGGTAGTGCTTTCGTAAAATTTAACTTTTTGACAATTTCTCATCCAATGTGACTAGAAGTTTTCATCTTTACAAAAGCGTTGGAGCACTATCATCGCCAACACTATTAACCATTTATAAAAATTATAAAACTTGAATCTATGCATAAATATATATCGCATATTTAAGGTAAAGCACCACCAAATTATAAGTTTTATGGTGCTATCGCTCTCTACTTTAGTAATGCACCTTGACAGGGCCATAACTTTTGCTCCGAGTATCCGTTTTAGCCCGTTATTTTTCTAGAACGTGCATAATTGCATGGAGAACTTAAGAAAAGTGGCCCAAATGTTTGCGGAGCCAAAAATACCTCTAGGAGGCCCAAAATTAGCTTTTAATGTAATTTTATATTTTTGCAACTGAAAAGTGATCATAATTATTAGTGTAGAACTAGAGGGGGGTTGCTATCTTGGGGCAGCAGGTGTTATTGAATAACGAGTGCATGATTCCATTTTGGATGCCATCCGAGCCCTATTTTTAGGGTTACTAAAAATAGCAAGTGTGTTTCTAAAAATATAAAGTGACTAAAAATAGTAAGGGGGTAACGTAGGCTAGGGTTTTTCTTTTTGGGGAGTGTAAGGAGTTGGAGATTCTATTGTAAGGGGGGTGTGAATTCAGATAATGAAAAGAATTATTTGCAGGTTTTCTTTTACTGGCATATTTTGTATGATGTCCTGTCTTGTAGTTTTACCCTTGGAGTCCATTGTCGGTCTCCTGCAGTGAATTTACATTATTTAGTCACAGTCATAGAACTAGAAAGTGTTGCTTGTCAGTGAAAGCATCGATAACGCTATTGCTCAGTTAGTGGTGCTTTTGCCACCGAGTACATAGTACTACTTTTATCATCTATAACATCACAATATCACCTATAAACAAGAGTTTTATGCTGGTCAAGGAAGCCACATAACATCCTTCATTTTAGGTACACCCCTTTACTTCTGCTACATCTCTTTTTAATTTATTTTATAGATGAATGAAAGCACCCTCCAAAATAAGTATCATCGATGACGCTTACATGGGACTAGTAGCACTTTTTTTGTGGTGCTTCTGTGAAACTAGAGTGGTTTTGCCTCAATAGAATAAAATAGGGCTTTTCTGATCCATGTTCTTTAATAAATAAGTTAAAAGAAATTAAGAAAGCTAAAAACATGGAGTAACCTACTCCAAGGTACTCTCAGTCTAGACCTATCATTAAACATAATAAGTAGCACAACAAGCCGATCTAAAGACTATTTTTACTTGCTCTTATCAAAGTTTTATTTGTATTAAATGAGAATTACGACCTAGAAGTGACACCATGCATGACTTATTATAGAAATGTCTTCATTTGTTTACCTTTCGATATTTTCTAACATTCCTTTATAACTTACAAATTATATGGCATACAAGGTTGATGTTATAAGAGACGTTAGAGTGGTCGATAGTGGTTTTAAAGATGTTTTATTTGTTCCTAAGATTGATATGACTTTGCGTTATGTTTCTAACTTATGATAAGATTATAGAGTCGAGTATCATAGAGACGTTTGTTATATTATAAATCTAAAGTTAGATTTTAGGATTATTATTCTAACTTATAGATATGTGAAAAGAACATTTACACTGTAGACACGTGTATTGTCATTCTTCTAACATTATTTTAAGTGTTTTTACAAATATTGATTGGGTAAGAGGTAATGACAATCATAAATCCACTGTCAATTACTCTAATTTACTAAAATGAAAATGATCTTCATTTGAAGCTTAATACAAATGTCACACTAGACCTACAAATGGAGCAATTTGATTAAGAATACATATTGAATATTTTGGACTTCACCCAAATCCTTCATGACACTTTTTTTTTTTATAACCTAAGTGTGAATTGTTGGCTAAATATCCTATGTTTTATGATATAATCAAATAAATTAATCTTTATCATCATTTTAAATGATAATTATCTGGCTCAAAGTCGGTTTATCTCTTGCATTGTCCTATAAATTATCGAATATTTAATATCTTGACTAAGCCACCAGATAAGCAGAAATTCCTTTAGTGTTGTAGTAAATTATGACTAAGGGATGTTCGCATAAAGAGAAAGCAGTACTAATGTCAATATTCTTAAGCAAAATAAATATTAGGGGGTGTGAGTAGTATAAATCTCTCTTTATTTTTAGGTTCTATCTACGACTTGGGCAAGTATTTATTATTCTTTTAAATTTATGAGAATAATATATAAAAATATTATTTCTCTACGCTCTTCATATGTGTTGTCACCCATACATGCAAGAGGATGTTATCTTGAAACTTCTTATACGACTTTAAGATACATGTCATGTTAGAATTGTTTAAAGTGACACATGTATGCAAATATAGGTTATGCACCACAAGAGATTCCCTTGTGTACAAAAGTTAAAGGATATTTATGAGAATAATATAAAAAAGGTTTCTTTCTCTACACTCTCTATATGCGTTGTCACGCATACATGCAAGGGGATGTTATCTTGAAACTTCTTATACGACTTGAAGATATGTGTCATGTTAGTTGTCACGCATACATGCAAGGGGATGTTATCTTGAAACTTCTTATACGACTTGAAGATATGTGTCACGTTAGAATAGTTTAAAGCGGCGTACTTACGTAGATATAGGTTATGCATCACTCAAGATTCCCTTGTACCTAAAATTTTAGGATACTTAGACATACAGTATTGGGAAGGTAAAAAGCAAGTAAAAAAGTTGTGATGCAAAACTAATTGTAGCGACCAAGTATTTAGCAACGTACTTGTAATGCGGTTACACAGATAGATTGAGATAATTGTACAAGGAAATCTTTATCATTAGCCAGCAAACCAATCGGCCATAGCTTAGCTATGATGCTCGTTTCAAAACATTTTAATGAATAATCCATCTTTAAACGAGTTATTGACTAAATGTATCAATAACCATAAGAAATCTTGTTGATGAGCCATTTTTTTTTTTTGGTTAGCGAGTAGCGATCTAGGCACCCAAGTTCTTCCGGATCCCTTCGACCATCCTTTGGTCTATTTGGAAGGCCTTCTCCAGCACCATGTCAGGGATGGGAGGATTCGACGCAAAAAGAACATTTGGAAGAAGAGAAGCGCCGGGATTCTGGCTGTTGAGCCCTGAAAGCGCACTTGCAGGCGTATTTCCCACGTTCTGTAGAAAATGCACAAGTCCTCTGGGAAACACAAACACATCTCCTGGATATAGCGTTTGCGAGAAGAGCGTGTTGTTGGTATCCACGAAACCAACCACAATTGTCCCATACATAACAAATACCAACTCGGAAGCTCTGGGATGGTTATGAGGAGGAACCACTCCTCCCGCTGCGAAGTCAGTGCGAGCCAGGATGAGACCTTGCGTATTCACCCCGGGTAAAGACTGGGTAGAAATTGCTGTTACGCTGAAACCCATCTTGTTATTTGTATTTCCGGCAGCAGCGAGAAGAGAGGTCTTGAAATGTTGAGCATTGGCTTGGTTGGGATCAATGCAGGGCACGCCGTTGATGAAAATCTTGTTGGAGTTATCCGCGACGCAGAAGTCCTGAAGGGGGTCAGAATCCGCGGCGCTGGCGCAGTAGGCAGCGGCCATTATCACAACAATGGTGCCGAATGTCATGATATTAAGAGAAGGAGATGCCATGGTTAGGCTCGATATGCTTCTAGCGTTATGCAGAGTTTTGTGTTTGTGAGTTGTGAGTGCAGATGAGATGAGAGGAGCTTTATTTATAAGCTTCGCACTGGGCCACGTTGTCCACCGTTACGAATCTTTCAGAGAATTGAAATCGTCAAATGTGTGTTTTGCTACTCAACGTCATCCCGAGCGTTTGTAGTCGCGCGTTACTTGGTCAGGTGCATGCTTTGTTGACAACGAAGCAGAGATTGCTCTTTGCAGTTTCTAAACCAAGCCGCACTCCCATGCTTTTCTCCGCCAAGGATAAGGTGGACGTTGCCGGCCTATGTTTCCTTGTATAACGCTGAAAACGTAAGCGTGATTATACAAGCTTCCCAACACCAACCAAACCCATTTATTCTTTACCATTATGATATCCCGTTCTCAACCTGAACAAGTCAGAGATCAACAGGATTAATCTTTACCATATGAACAAGTCAGAGATCAACAGGATTAAGCTCCTCGAAACCCAAAAAAATATATATATAAAATCTCACCTTATTTTATTTCGAGCCCACAGAGACGCAAAAAAATATATAAAAAATCTCACCTTATTTTATTCCGACCCCACAGAGACGCTTGCTTTTATGTTTTGTTTTCTTAAAGACTTTTTCGTATGCTTCTGCTAGATCTTATTTTGATCGGTTAGGTTAAGGAATTCTTTATTCCTTGCAGCCAAAATGCTCATGCATGTTGTAAATATTAAGGACTCGGTAACGATGGTCGAGAGAAGACGGTCTAGTAATCACGGTCCATTCGAGGAAGCTACCTATTTGCCAAGAAGCAACTAGAACTCGTGCTTGGCATATTGTCCAAACGATTTGACAATTCCTATATTTAAAGCGACTTGGCTTTAAGACGAGGTCAAGCTTATTTTCTTACAAAAAAGTCCAACACTTCCGTCTCGCGTTTTGTTTGGTCATTAAAGGGGAAACCCGCGTGGCATTTGTAGTTATATAAAGAGCGAGATTTAACGTTGTAAGTTGAATTACTAAAAAACCATATTTTGATAGGATTTTTTTATCTTTTACGTTTTTAGCTTGTTGGTGAAGGCACTTTCAAGGGGTGGTTATATATATTCGTGGCCATTGGCCATGGAAAGAAAAATATAACTATTTCGATTATGAAAGGTTTAAAGGTGTAATCAATTTCTTGAATAGGAATTTTGTAGATACACTAATTTTTATTTATCATTAGGTTGAGTATTAGCCCTTTTTAAACCCATTAAGGTCTAGGATTGTTAGATAGTTTTTCATTTAGCATAAGATAGGAAGAGAAATCTATCTTTTATACCATTTAAACTTTTGAGCACTTGTTTTCAAGATAGGTGTTATTCAAACATTTTAAATTTTAACATCTTATATATATAATATTAGTAGAGAGGATTATTTGATGTAAATCATACCGTTTGAGATTTTTTTTTGGAGAAATAATTTGAAGATATTTAAATAGAAAAGTCTTGATGTAAATGTTCTAACTCTTTCGTTATCATTTTTTGTGTAAACGTACATAAGTGTAGACACCCAATTTTGAACACATCATCAATGTTCAAACTTTCTAACATCTTCGTCAATCAACCAATCGACCATCTCCAAGATCAAATTGGGACCATTTATAGTTCCAAAGCAAAAGTGTCATGGCATAAGCAAAAGCATTATTAACGCTTTTGCCTCCATGGTAGTGCTTTTACAAAATTTAGCTTTTTGACCATTTTTTGTCCAATTTGATTAGAAATTATCATCTTTACAAAAGTGTTGGAGCATTGTCACCACCAACACCATTAACCATTTATAAAAATCATAAAAATTGAATCTAAGCATCGATGCGTTGCATATTTAAGCCAAAGCACTACCAAATTATAGGTTTGATGGTGCTACCGCTCCCTACTTTAGTCATAGTGATAGAACGAGAAAGTGTTGTTTGTCGACAAAAGAATCGACAATGCTATTGCTCACCTAGTGGTACTTCTTCCATTGAGTACATAGTTTCTCTTTCTATCGTTTATAACAATTCAATCTCACCTCTAAACAGGAGTTTGATACTCGTTAAGGGAGCTACATAATCTCCTCCATTTTAGGTACATTGTTTCGCTTCCACTACATCTATTTTCTATCGATTTTATAGTTGAATGAAAGCACCATCCAAAATAAGTACCATCAATGACACTTACATATGACTAGTAGCGCTTTAGCCAATGGTGCTTCTGTGAAACCACAGTTCTTTTGCTTCTTTGGGAGAAAATCAAGCTTTTCTAATCCATATTCGTTCATAAAAGAGTTAAAAGAAATTAAAGAAGCTCAAAAAATGGAGCAATCTACTCCAAAGGACTCCCAATCTAAGCCTAACACTAAATAAGTCGATCTAAAAACTATTTTTACTTGTTCTTATCAAAGTTTTATTTCCATTAAAAGAGAACAAAGACCTAGAAGTGACACAATGCATGAATTCTTATGGAAATCTCCTCATATGTTTACCCTTTGATATTTTTAACATTCCTTTATAACTTGCAGATTGTATGGTATACAAGGTTGATGTTATAAGAGATGTTAGAGTGGTTGATGGTGGTTTTAAAGACGTGTTGTTTATTGATAAGATCAGGATGATTTTACTTTATGTTTATAACTTATAGTGATGTTTATTGATAAGATTATAGAGTTGAGTGTCATAAAGACGTTTGTTATATTATAAACCTAAAGTTAGATTTTGGGATTATCGTTATGGATAAGTTAGATAAAGATAATCTTTCTAAGTGTCATGAAGCCATATATACCTAATGTTTATTATTATCTTCTTCTATGCTTGAAGAATATGACTTATGACATGAAAGATTAGGTCGCATCAATTTTAAGAGCATTTCTTTTATAAATGATATTAAAATAACTAATGACATTTCTCAAATAACCTTGTCCAATGGTACTTACGTAGATTGCATAATTCAGAAGATCCATAAAGAACCATAATCCAATGTAAAAATCAACATGCAAGTAAAAAACTTACACTTAATACATAATGCATGGTGATTTGTTAGAAGCTATAAAAATATTATATCTTAACAGTTACATGCATGCACTCAGTCTTGTTGATAATAAATTTAGGAGAACATGAGTTTACCTTTTGAAATCTAGAGGTGAAATACTTGATTTCTTTACCCAATTTCATGTTTTTATTGAAAACAATCTAACTATAAGTTAAAAAATCTTATGATTAATAATGGTATTGAGTATTGTAATAGTGGATTTCTTGATCATATAAAATATCATGGAATCGAGGATGAAAAAATAATGCTATAATCACTAGAGCAACGTAGTGTTGTTGAATGGAAACATCAAAATACCGCTAAAATGGCTAAATAGTTACCTCGTGCCATGAACATGTATTATAAATTTTGATCTAAAGCAATATATTTTATTTTATATTTAATCAACCAAACTCCTACCAAAGTTGTAAGGAGTTCATTCCTAAACAATCTTACAAAGGGAAGGGGACAAGCTTAAAGCAGTCATCTATCTTTGGTTTGCCTACATTTTTCACGCCCCTAAAGTAAAAAAGAACAAGTTTAGAATATAAACATGTTCCTCATAGATTTGTTGGTTGTGTTGAAAATTTTAAAACATATAGAGTTTATAATCCTAAAACAAATAAGGCTGTAAATCAAAAGAAAATTTTATATTAATGAGGATGGAGTGCATAGTTACACCAAAGTAAGCATTGTTGCATTTTAAACATAATGATGATAATGTTAAATATATAGATGAGGAAATAGATAGTGCAAATAATCTAAATATTGAATGTTAGTGTAGAAGATCATTCTACTTCTACTTCTAATTTGTAATCAAATCAAAGTCCTAAGTGTTTCAAAAATATTATTCAAGAAAGTGATTAGTGTTTGAGTATGCATGCTCTAAGTCAAACTAGAAGAAAAAGTTAGTATAATTAGTCATTGACATCCAAATCAACAAAAAATAATGATATCTAACTACATTCTCTACATAGGTCCGAGGTGTAGACCAATTGGTTCATCCAAACCCCATAAGGGATGCGGAGGTCCAAGGTTCAAATCTCGGGCCTCGTCGGACCGAACGCTTGTCCCTTTCCTAGTGCTTTCAACGGCGTAAAAGGTTTAAAATTATTGTGGCATGGTGGTTATAGGGGCGGACTGCGCGAAGATCTGTGTGGCGGTTTCTAGGGCGGATAGCGCGAAATATTGTGGTGGCCATAAAAGCTGGACAGCCTGCCCAGATTCGTGGCGGCTACCGATTCCACCATGTAAATTCAAAAAAAAAAAAAAAAACTGCATTCTCTAGAATGACATAATATTTATCATAAAAGATCACGCTTTCATAATATAATTCTTTGACGGGTAATCAAAATTAGGATCTAGTTCTCGCTTAAAGATATACATTTAATTTGTTAAGAATGCTTGTTTAAAATAAATCTTGTTTCTTCAAACAAATTAATAAAATACAAAACTAGATTAGTTGTAACATTATTTTATTTAATTGAAGGCATAGTTTAAAAGGAAACTTTTGCACTTGTTGCTTGATACACACAACAAAACTAGTCTTAACTTGAGCTATAAAAATAAATTAAAAACTGTCAAGTGGATGTCGAAAATTTATTTCTAAATGGCCATTTGGATGATTAAATTTACGTGTTCTAACCTGATAATATTATTAAGAGAGGCAAATAGTACTTTTATAGGAGGATAAAGAAATCAATTTATGGCATGAAACAACATGCTAGAGAATGACATTTGAAATTTGATGATTATTAAATTCCTCAAGTATTTTCTTGAAGTAAGAGTGATCCTAACCACCATAATAATAATAATAGAGCTTGGTTGTAGAAGGTACTTCCAAGGGGTGGCTATGTATTCTTGGTCATACAAAGAAAAATATAACTATTTTGGACATTGAAGGTTTAAAGGTATAGATAATTTTCTAAATAGAACCTTCATAGACATAGTAGTTTTTATTTATCATTAGGTTTCATATTAGACTTTTAAAATTTACAAAAGGTTCAGGATTGTTAGACATCTATTTCCTTCATTCATAATATACAAATAAGAATCTACCTTTTGCACCTATTCAAATATTTTAAGTAGTTGTTTTAATATTTTCATATAATTTTAAGATAGGTGTTATTCGAATATTTTAGAGCTTAACATCTTATATAAGATATGTACAATATTAGTAGATAGGTTTATGTGATGTAAATCCAAGTTATATGCCATTTATTTAGGGTTATGCATAGCGGCTATTTATCGCCAAATTGACTAAAATTAGGATTTTCAAATTTTGGAATTGGCTAATATTTGGAACCATTGACCAGGGCCCATTAGCCAAAAAATTCTAGGTGTAATTTTTTTGGGTCGATTCACCCCAATTTTATAATAATTTGACCATTTTATATTTAAATTTCCAACATTGCCCCTAATAATAGCGAACCTTCTACATGCGTTCGGATACTATGTGATTGGATTTCAAACCGATTCGCCAAATTTTTATAAATACATTTTGGGGTTGACCCCTTATGCATAACCTTGCATTTAAGATTTTTGGGGGAGAATAATTTAAAGACATTTAAACACATTTAATTATAAAATTCTTGATGTAAAGGTTCTAACTCCTTCGTTATAAATTTTTGTGTAAATATATATAAGTGTAGGCACCCAATTTTAAACACATCATCAACGTATAAACTTTCTGGCATCTTCATCAATCGACCAATCAAGCATATTTAGGACCAAATAGGGACCATTTATTGTTCCAAAATAAAAGCATCATGGCATGAGCGAAAGCGTTGGAAATGCTTTTGCCTCCATGGTAGTGCTTTCGTAAAATTTAACTTTTTGACAATTTCTCATCCAATGTGACTAGAAGTTTTCATCTTTACAAAAGCGTTGGAGCACTATCATCGCCAACACTATTAACCATTTATAAAAATTATAAAACTTGAATCTATGCATAAATATATATCGCATATTTAAGGTAAAGCACCACCAAATTATAAGTTTTATGGTGCTATCGCTCTCTACTTTAGTAATGCACCTTGACAGGGCCATAACTTTTGCTCCGAGTATCCGTTTTAGCCCGTTATTTTTCTAGAACGTGCATAATTGCATGGAGAACTTAAGAAAAGTGGCCCAAATGTTTGCGGAGCCAAAAATACCTCTAGGAGGCCCAAAATTAGCTTTTAATGTAATTTTATATTTTTGCAACTGAAAAGTGATCATAATTATTAGTGTAGAACTAGAGGGGGGTTGCTATCTTGGGGCAGCAGGTGTTATTGAATAACGAGTGCATGATTCCATTTTGGATGCCATCCGAGCCCTATTTTTAGGGTTACTAAAAATAGCAAGTGTGTTTCTAAAAATATAAAGTGACTAAAAATAGTAAGGGGGTAACGTAGGCTAGGGTTTTTCTTTTTGGGGAGTGTAAGGAGTTGGAGATTCTATTGTAAGGGGGGTGTGAATTCAGATAATGAAAAGAATTATTTGCAGGTTTTCTTTTACTGGCATATTTTGTATGATGTCCTGTCTTGTAGTTTTACCCTTGGAGTCCATTGTCGGTCTCCTGCAGTGAATTTACATTATTTAGTCACAGTCATAGAACTAGAAAGTGTTGCTTGTCAGTGAAAGCATCGATAACGCTATTGCTCAGTTAGTGGTGCTTTTGCCACCGAGTACATAGTACTACTTTTATCATCTATAACATCACAATATCACCTATAAACAAGAGTTTTATGCTGGTCAAGGAAGCCACATAACATCCTTCATTTTAGGTACACCCCTTTACTTCTGCTACATCTCTTTTTAATTTATTTTATAGATGAATGAAAGCACCCTCCAAAATAAGTATCATCGATGACGCTTACATGGGACTAGTAGCACTTTTTTTGTGGTGCTTCTGTGAAACTAGAGTGGTTTTGCCTCAATAGAATAAAATAGGGCTTTTCTGATCCATGTTCTTTAATAAATAAGTTAAAAGAAATTAAGAAAGCTAAAAACATGGAGTAATCTACTCCAAGGTACTCTCAATCTAGACCTATCATTAAACATAATAAGTAGCACAACAAGCCGATCTAAAGACTATTTTTACTTGCTCTTATCAAAGTTTTATTTGTATTAAATGAGAATTACGACCTAGAAGTGACACCATGCATGACTTATTATAGAAATGTCTTCATTTGTTTACCTTTCGATATTTTCTAACATTCCTTTATAACTTACAAATTATATGGCATACAAGGTTGATGTTATAAGAGACGTTAGAGTGGTCGATAGTGGTTTTAAAGATGTTTTATTTGTTCCTAAGATTGATATGACTTTGCGTTATGTTTCTAACTTATGATAAGATTATAGAGTCGAGTATCATAGAGACGTTTGTTATATTATAAATCTAAAGTTAGATTTTAGGATTATTATTCTAACTTATAGATATGTGAAAAGAACATTTACACTTGTAGACACGTGTATTGTCATTCATGTAACATTGTTTTAAGTGTTTTTACAAATATTGATTGGGCAAGAGGTACTGATAATCATAAATCCACTATCAATTACTCTAATATACTAAAATGAAAATGATCTTCATTTGAAGCTTAATACAAATGTCACACTAGACCTACAAATGGAGCAATTTGATTAAGAATACATATTGAATATTTTGGACTTCACCCAAATCCTTCATGACACTTTTTTTTTTTATAACCTAAGTGTGAATTGTTGGCTAAATATCCTATGTTTTATGATATAATCAAATAAATTAATCTTTATCATCATTTTAAATGATAATTATCTGGCTCAAAGTCGGTTTATCTCTTGCATTGTCCTATAAATTATCGAATATTTAATATCTTGACTAAGCCACCAGATAAGCAGAAATTCCTTTAGTGTTGTAGTAAATTATGACTAAGGGATGTTCGCATAAAGAGAAAGCAGTACTAATGTCAATATTCTTAAGCAAAATAAATATTAGGGGGTGTGAGTAGTATAAATCTCTCTTTATTTTTAGGTTCTATCTACGACTTGGGCAAGTATTTATTATTCTTTTAAATTTATGAGAATAATATATAAAAATATTATTTCTCTACGCTCTTCATATGTGTTGTCACCCATACATGCAAGAGGATGTTATCTTGAAACTTCTTATACGACTTTAAGATACATGTCATGTTAGAATTGTTTAAAGTGACACATGTATGCAAATATAGGTTATGCACCACAAGAGATTCCCTTGTGTACAAAAGTTAAAGGATATTTATGAGAATAATATAAAAAAGGTTTCTTTCTCTACACTCTCTATATGCGTTGTCACGCATACATGCAAGGGGATGTTATCTTGAAACTTCTTATACGACTTGAAGATATGTGTCATGTTAGTTGTCACGCATACATGCAAGGGGATGTTATCTTGAAACTTCTTATACGACTTGAAGATATGTGTCACGTTAGAATAGTTTAAAGCGGCGTACTTACGTAGATATAGGTTATGCATCACTCAAGATTCCCTTGTACCTAAAATTTTAGGATACTTAGACATACAGTATTGGGAAGGTAAAAAGCAAGTAAAAAAGTTGTGATGCAAAACTAATTGTAGCGACCAAGTATTTAGCAACGTACTTGTAATGCGGTTACACAGATAGATTGAGATAATTGTACAAGGAAATCTTTATCATTAGCCAGCAAACCAATCGGCCATAGCTTAGCTATGATGCTCGTTTCAAAACATTTTAATGAATAATCCATCTTTAAACGAGTTATTGACTAAATGTATCAATAACCATAAGAAATCTTGTTGATGAGCCATTTTTTTTTTTTGGTTAGCGAGTAGCGATCTAGGCACCCAAGTTCTTCCGGATCCCTTCGACCATCCTTTGGTCTATTTGGAAGGCCTTCTCCAGCACCATGTCAGGGATGGGAGGATTCGACGCAAAAAGAACATTTGGAAGAAGAGAAGCGCCGGGATTCTGGCTGTTGAGCCCTGAAAGCGCACTTGCAGGCGTATTTCCCACGTTCTGTAGAAAATGCACAAGTCCTCTGGGAAACACAAACACATCTCCTGGATATAGCGTTTGCGAGAAGAGCGTGTTGTTGGTATCCACGAAACCAACCACAATTGTCCCATACATAACAAATACCAACTCGGAAGCTCTGGGATGGTTATGAGGAGGAACCACTCCTCCCGCTGCGAAGTCAGTGCGAGCCAGGATGAGACCTTGCGTATTCACCCCGGGTAAAGACTGGGTAGAAATTGCTGTTACGCTGAAACCCATCTTGTTATTTGTATTTCCGGCAGCAGCGAGAAGAGAGGTCTTGAAATGTTGAGCATTGGCTTGGTTGGGATCAATGCAGGGCACGCCGTTGATGAAAATCTTGTTGGAGTTATCCGCGACGCAGAAGTCCTGAAGGGGGTCAGAATCCGCGGCGCTGGCGCAGTAGGCAGCGGCCATTATCACAACAATGGTGCCGAATGTCATGATATTAAGAGAAGGAGATGCCATGGTTAGGCTCGATATGCTTCTAGCGTTATGCAGAGTTTTGTGTTTGTGAGTTGTGAGTGCAGATGAGATGAGAGGAGCTTTATTTATAAGCTTCGCACTGGGCCACGTTGTCCACCGTTACGAATCTTTCAGAGAATTGAAATCGTCAAATGTGTGTTTTGCTACTCAACGTCATCCCGAGCGTTTGTAGTCGCGCGTTACTTGGTCAGGTGCATGCTTTGTTGACAACGAAGCAGAGATTGCTCTTTGCAGTTTCTAAACCAAGCCGCACTCCCATGCTTTTCTCCGCCAAGGATAAGGTGGACGTTGCCGGCCTATGTTTCCTTGTATAACGCTGAAAACGTAAGCGTGATTATACAAGCTTCCCAACACCAACCAAACCCATTTATTCTTTACCATTATGATATCCCGTTCTCAACCTGAACAAGTCAGAGATCAACAGGATTAATCTTTACCATATGAACAAGTCAGAGATCAACAGGATTAAGCTCCTCGAAACCCAAAAAAATATATATATAAAATCTCACCTTATTTTATTTCGAGCCCACAGAGACGCAAAAAAATATATAAAAAATCTCACCTTATTTTATTCCGACCCCACAGAGACGCTTGCTTTTATGTTTTGTTTTCTTAAAGACTTTTTCGTATGCTTCTGCTAGATCTTATTTTGATCGGTTAGGTTAAGGAATTCTTTATTCCTTGCAGCCAAAATGCTCATGCATGTTGTAAATATTAAGGACTCGGTAACGATGGTCGAGAGAAGACGGTCTAGTAATCACGGTCCATTCGAGGAAGCTACCTATTTGCCAAGAAGCAACTAGAACTCGTGCTTGGCATATTGTCCAAACGATTTGACAATTCCTATATTTAAAGCGACTTGGCTTTAAGACGAGGTCAAGCTTATTTTCTTACAAAAAAGTCCAACACTTCCGTCTCGCGTTTTGTTTGGTCATTAAAGGGGAAACCCGCGTGGCATTTGTAGTTATATAAAGAGCGAGATTTAACGTTGTAAGTTGAATTACTAAAAAACCATATTTTGATAGGATTTTTTTATCTTTTACGTTTTTAGCTTGTTGGTGAAGGCACTTTCAAGGGGTGGTTATATATATTCGTGGCCATTGGCCATGGAAAGAAAAATATAACTATTTCGATTATGAAAGGTTTAAAGGTGTAATCAATTTCTTGAATAGGAATTTTGTAGATACACTAATTTTTATTTATCATTAGGTTGAGTATTAGCCCTTTTTAAACCCATTAAGGTCTAGGATTGTTAGATAGTTTTTCATTTAGCATAAGATAGGAAGAGAAATCTATCTTTTATACCATTTAAACTTTTGAGCACTTGTTTTCAAGATAGGTGTTATTCAAACATTTTAAATTTTAACATCTTATATATATAATATTAGTAGAGAGGATTATTTGATGTAAATCATACCGTTTGAGATTTTTTTTTGGAGAAATAATTTGAAGATATTTAAATAGAAAAGTCTTGATGTAAATGTTCTAACTCTTTCGTTATCATTTTTTGTGTAAACGTACATAAGTGTAGACACCCAATTTTGAACACATCATCAATGTTCAAACTTTCTAACATCTTCGTCAATCAACCAATCGACCATCTCCAAGATCAAATTGGGACCATTTATAGTTCCAAAGCAAAAGTGTCATGGCATAAGCAAAAGCATTATTAACGCTTTTGCCTCCATGGTAGTGCTTTTACAAAATTTAGCTTTTTGACCATTTTTTGTCCAATTTGATTAGAAATTATCATCTTTACAAAAGTGTTGGAGCATTGTCACCACCAACACCATTAACCATTTATAAAAATCATAAAAATTGAATCTAAGCATCGATGCGTTGCATATTTAAGCCAAAGCACTACCAAATTATAGGTTTGATGGTGCTACCGCTCCCTACTTTAGTCATAGTGATAGAACGAGAAAGTGTTGTTTGTCGACAAAAGAATCGACAATGCTATTGCTCACCTAGTGGTACTTCTTCCATTGAGTACATAGTTTCTCTTTCTATCGTTTATAACAATTCAATCTCACCTCTAAACAGGAGTTTGATACTCGTTAAGGGAGCTACATAATCTCCTCCATTTTAGGTACATTGTTTCGCTTCCACTACATCTATTTTCTATCGATTTTATAGTTGAATGAAAGCACCATCCAAAATAAGTACCATCAATGACACTTACATATGACTAGTAGCGCTTTAGCCAATGGTGCTTCTGTGAAACCACAGTTCTTTTGCTTCTTTGGGAGAAAATCAAGCTTTTCTAATCCATATTCGTTCATAAAAGAGTTAAAAGAAATTAAAGAAGCTCAAAAAATGGAGCAATCTACTCCAAAGGACTCCCAATCTAAGCCTAACACTAAATAAGTCGATCTAAAAACTATTTTTACTTGTTCTTATCAAAGTTTTATTTCCATTAAAAGAGAACAAAGACCTAGAAGTGACACAATGCATGAATTCTTATGGAAATCTCCTCATATGTTTACCCTTTGATATTTTTAACATTCCTTTATAACTTGCAGATTGTATGGTATACAAGGTTGATGTTATAAGAGATGTTAGAGTGGTTGATGGTGGTTTTAAAGACGTGTTGTTTATTGATAAGATCAGGATGATTTTACTTTATGTTTATAACTTATAGTGATGTTTATTGATAAGATTATAGAGTTGAGTGTCATAAAGACGTTTGTTATATTATAAACCTAAAGTTAGATTTTGGGATTATCGTTATGGATAAGTTAGATAAAGATAATCTTTCTAAGTGTCATGAAGCCATATATACCTAATGTTTATTATTATCTTCTTCTATGCTTGAAGAATATGACTTATGACATGAAAGATTAGGTCGCATCAATTTTAAGAGCATTTCTTTTATAAATGATATTAAAATAACTAATGACATTTCTCAAATAACCTTGTCCAATGGTACTTACGTAGATTGCATAATTCAGAAGATCCATAAAGAACCATAATCCAATGTAAAAATCAACATGCAAGTAAAAAACTTACACTTAATACATAATGCATGGTGATTTGTTAGAAGCTATAAAAATATTATATCTTAACAGTTACATGCATGCACTCAGTCTTGTTGATAATAAATTTAGGAGAACATGAGTTTACCTTTTGAAATCTAGAGGTGAAATACTTGATTTCTTTACCCAATTTCATGTTTTTATTGAAAACAATCTAACTATAAGTTAAAAAATCTTATGATTAATAATGGTATTGAGTATTGTAATAGTGGATTTCTTGATCATATAAAATATCATGGAATCGAGGATGAAAAAATAATGCTATAATCACTAGAGCAACGTAGTGTTGTTGAATGGAAACATCAAAATACCGCTAAAATGGCTAAATAGTTACCTCGTGCCATGAACATGTATTATAAATTTTGATCTAAAGCAATATATTTTATTTTATATTTAATCAACCAAACTCCTACCAAAGTTGTAAGGAGTTCATTCCTAAACAATCTTACAAAGGGAAGGGGACAAGCTTAAAGCAGTCATCTATCTTTGGTTTGCCTACATTTTTCACGCCCCTAAAGTAAAAAAGAACAAGTTTAGAATATAAACATGTTCCTCATAGATTTGTTGGTTGTGTTGAAAATTTTAAAACATATAGAGTTTATAATCCTAAAACAAATAAGGCTGTAAATCAGAAGAAAATTTTATATTAATGAGGATGGAGTGCATAGTTACACCAAAGTAAGCATTGTTGCATTTTAAACATAATGATGATAATGTTAAATATATAGATGAGGAAATAGATAGTGCAAATAATCTAAATATTGAATGTTAGTGTAGAAGATCATTCTACTTCTACTTCTAATTTGTAATCAAATCAAAGTCCTAAGTGTTTCAAAAATATTATTCAAGAAAGTGATTAGTGTTTGAGTATGCATGCTCTAAGTCAAACTAGAAGAAAAAGTTAGTATAATTAGTCATTGACATCCAAATCAACAAAAAATAATGATATCTAACTGCATTCTCTACATAGGTCCGAGGTGTAGACCAATTGGTTCATCCAAACCCCATAAGGGATGCGGAGGTCCAAGGTTCAAATCTCGGGCCTCGTCGGACTGAACGCTTGTCCCTTTCCTAGTGCTTTCAACGGCGTAAAAGGTTTAAAATTATTGTGGCATGGTGGTTATAGGGGCGGACTGCGCGAAGATCTGTGTGGCGGTTTCTAGGGCGGATAGCGCGAAATATTGTGGTGGCCATAAAAGCTGGACGACCTTGCCCAGTTCGTGGCGGCTACCGGATTCCACCATGTAAATTCAAAAAAAAAAAAAAAAACTGCATTCTCTAGAATGACATAATATTTATCATAAAAGATCACGCTTTCATAATATAATTCTTTGACGGGTAATCAAAATTAGGATCTAGTTCTCGCTTAAAGATATACATTTAATTTGTTAAGAATGCTTGTTTAAAATAAATCTTGTTTCTTCAAACAAATTAATAAAATACAAAACTAGATTAGTTGTAACATTATTTTATTTAATTGAAGGCATAGTTTAAAAGGAAACTTTTGCACTTGTTGCTTGATACACACAACAAAACTAGTCTTAACTTGAGCTATAAAAATAAATTAAAAACTGTCAAGTGGATGTCGAAAATTTATTTCTAAATGGCCATTTGGATGATTAAATTTACGTGTTCTAACCTGATAATATTATTAAGAGAGGCAAATAGTACTTTTATAGGAGGATAAAGAAATCAATTTATGGCATGAAACAACATGCTAGAGAATGACATTTGAAATTTGATGATTATTAAATTCCTCAAGTATTTTCTTGAAGTAAGAGTGATCCTAACCACCATAATAATAATAATAGAGCTTGGTTGTAGAAGGTACTTCCAAGGGGTGGCTATGTATTCTTGGTCATACAAAGAAAAATATAACTATTTTGGACATTGAAGGTTTAAAGGTATAGATAATTTTCTAAATAGAACCTTCATAGACATAGTAGTTTTTATTTATCATTAGGTTTCATATTAGACTTTTAAAATTTACAAAAGGTTCAGGATTGTTAGACATCTATTTCCTTCATTCATAATATACAAATAAGAATCTACCTTTTGCACCTATTCAAATATTTTAAGTAGTTGTTTTAATATTTTCATATAATTTTAAGATAGGTGTTATTCGAATATTTTAGAGCTTAACATCTTATATAAGATATGTACAATATTAGTAGATAGGTTTATGTGATGTAAATCCAAGTTATATGCCATTTATTTAGGGTTATGCATAGCGGCTATTTATCGCCAAATTGACTAAAATTAGGATTTTCAAATTTTGGAATTGGCTAATATTTGGAACCATTGACCAGGGCCCATTAGCCAAAAAATTCTAGGTGTAATTTTTTTGGGTCGATTCACCCCAATTTTATAATAATTTGACCATTTTATATTTAAATTTCCAACATTGCCCCTAATAATAGCGAACCTTCTACATGCGTTCGGATACTATGTGATTGGATTTCGAAAGATTCGCCAAATTTTTATAAATACATTTTGGGGTTGACCCCTTATGCATAACCTTGCATTTAAGATTTTTGGGGGAGAATAATTTAAAGACATTTAAACACATTTAATTATAAAATTCTTGATGTAAAGGTTCTAACTCCTTCGTTATAAATTTTTGTGTAAATATATATAAGTGTAGGCACCCAATTTTAAACACATCATCAACGTATAAACTTTCTGGCATCTTCATCAATCGACCAATCAAGCATATTTAGGACCAAATAGGGACCATTTATTGTTCCAAAATAAAAGCATCATGGCATGAGCGAAAGCGTTGGAAATGCTTTTGCCTCCATGGTAGTGCTTTCGTAAAATTTAACTTTTTGACAATTTCTCATCCAATGTGACTAGAAGTTTTCATCTTTACAAAAGCGTTGGAGCACTATCATCGCCAACACTATTAACCATTTATAAAAATTATAAAACTTGAATCTATGCATAAATATATATCGCATATTTAAGGTAAAGCACCACCAAATTATAAGTTTTATGGTGCTATCGCTCTCTACTTTAGTAATGCACCTTGACAGGGCCATAACTTTTGCTCCGAGTATCCGTTTTAGCCCGTTATTTTTCTAGAACGTGCATAATTGCATGGAGAACTTAAGAAAAGTGGCCCAAATGTTTGCGGAGCCAAAAATACCTCTAGGAGGCCCAAAATTAGCTTTTAATGTAATTTTATATTTTTGCAACTGAAAAGTGATCATAATTATTAGTGTAGAACTAGAGGGGGGTTGCTATCTTGGGGCAGCAGGTGTTATTGAATAACGAGTGCATGATTCCATTTTGGATGCCATCCGAGCCCTATTTTTAGGGTTACTAAAAATAGCAAGTGTGTTTCTAAAAATATAAAGTGACTAAAAATAGTAAGGGGGTAACGTAGGCTAGGGTTTTTCTTTTTGGGGAGTGTAAGGAGTTGGAGATTCTATTGTAATGGGGGTGTGAATTCAGATAATGAAAAGAATTATTTGCAGGTTTTCTTTTACTGGCATATTTTGTATGATGTCCTGTCTTGTAGTTTTACCCTTGGAGTCCATTGTCGGTCTCCTGCAGTGAATTTACATTATTTAGTCACAGTCATAGAACTAGAAAGTGTTGCTTGTCAGTGAAAGCATCGATAACGCTATTGCTCAGTTAGTGGTGCTTTTGCCACCGAGTACATAGTACTACTTTTATCATCTATAACATCACAATATCACCTATAAACAAGAGTTTTATGCTGGTCAAGGAAGCCACATAACATCCTTCATTTTAGGTACACCCCTTTACTTCTGCTACATCTCTTTTTAATTTATTTTATAGATGAATGAAAGCACCCTCCAAAATAAGTATCATCGATGACGCTTACATGGGACTAGTAGCACTTTTTTTGTGGTGCTTACGTGAAACTAGAGTGGTTTTGCCTCTATAGGATAAAATAGGGGTTTTACGATCCATGTTCTTTCATGAAAAAGTTAAAAGAAATTAAGAAAACTCAAAATATGGAGCAATATACTCCAAAGGACTCTCAATCTAGACCTATCATTAAACATAATAAGTAGCACAACAAGCCGATCTAAAGACTATTTTTACTTGCTCTTATCAAAGTTTTATTTGTATTAAATGAGAATTACGACCTAGAAGTGACACCATGCATGACTTATTATAGAAATGTCTTCATTTGTTTACCTTTCGATATTTTCTAACATTCCTTTATAACTTACAAATTATATGGCATACAAGGTTGATGTTATAAGAGACGTTAGAGTGGTCGATAGTGGTTTTAAAGATGTTTTATTTGTTCCTAAGATTGATATGACTTTGCGTTATGTTTCTAACTTATGATAAGATTATAGAGTCGAGTATCATAGAGACGTTTGTTATATTATAAATCTAAAGTTAGATTTTAGGATTATTATTCTAACTTATAGATATGTGAAAAGAACATTTACACTTGTAGACACGTGTATTGTCATTCATGTAACATTGTTTTAAGTGTTTTTACAAATATTGATTGGGCAAGAGGTACTGATAATCATAAATCCACTATCAATTACTCTAATATACTAAAATAGAAATTATCTTCCTTTGAAGCTTAAGACAAATATCACACTAGATCTAAAAATGGAGAAATTTGCTTAAGAATACATATTGAATATATTGGACTTCACCAAAATCCTTCATGAAACTTCTTTTTTATAACCTAAGTGTAAAGTGTTGGCAAAATATCCTAGTTTTTTTATGATATAATCAAACAAATTAATCTATATCATCATTTTAAATGATAATTATCTGGCTCAAAGTCGGTTTATCTCTTGCATTGTCCTATAAATTATCGAATATTTAATATCTTGACTAAGCCACCAGATAAGCAGAAATTCCTTTAGTGTTGTAGTAAATTATGACTAAGGGATGTTCGCATAAAGAGAAAGCAGTACTAATGTCAATATTCTTAAGCAAAATAAATATTAGGGGGTGTGAGTAGTATAAATCTCTCTTTATTTTTAGGTTCTATCTACGACTTGGGCAAGTATTTATTATTCTTTTAAATTTATGAGAATAATATATAAAAATATTATTTCTCTACGCTCTTCATATGTGTTGTCACCCATACATGCAAGAGGATGTTATCTTGAAACTTCTTATACGACTTTAAGATACATGTCATGTTAGAATTGTTTAAAGTGACACATGTATGCAAATATAGGTTATGCACCACAAGAGATTCCCTTGTGTACAAAAGTTAAAGGATATTTATGAGAATAATATAAAAAAGGTTTCTTTCTCTACACTCTCTATATGCGTTGTCACGCATACATGCAAGGGGATGTTATCTTGAAACTTCTTATACGACTTGAAGATATGTGTCATGTTAGTTGTCACGCATACATGCAAGGGGATGTTATCTTGAAACTTCTTATACGACTTGAAGATATGTGTCACGTTAGAATAGTTTAAAGCGGCGTACTTACGTAGATATAGGTTATGCATCACTCAAGATTCCCTTGTACCTAAAATTTTAGGATACTTAGGCATACAGTATTGGGAAGGTAAAAAGCAAGTAAAAAAGTTGTGATGCAAAACTAATTGTAGCGACCAAAGTATTTAGCAACTTACGTGTAATGCGGTTACACAGATTAAGATAATTGTACAAGGAAATCTTTATTAGCAAACCAATCGGCGATAGCATAGCTATGATGCTCGTTCCAAAACAATTTAATGAATAATCCCTATTTAATAAACGAGTTATTGACTAAATGTATCAATAACCATAAGAAATCTTGTTGATGAGCCATTTTTATTTTTTTTGCAGTGAGTAGCGATCTAGGCACCCAAGTTCTTCCGGATCCCTTCGACCATGCTTTGGTCTATTTGAAAGGCCTTCTCCAACACCATGTCAGGGATGGGAGGATTCGACGCAAATAGAACATTTGGAAGAAGAGAAGCGCCGGGATTCTGGCTGTTGAGCCCTGAAAGCGCACTTGCAGGCGTATTTCCCACGTTCTGTAGAAAATGCACAAGTCCTCTGGGAAACACAAACACATCTCCTGGATATAGCGTTTGCGAGAAGAGCGTGTTGTTGGTATCCACGAAACCAACCACAATTGTCCCATACATAACAAATACCAACTCGGAAGCTCTGGGATGGTTATGAGGAGGAACCACTCCTCCCGTTGCGAAGTCAGTGCGAGCCAGGATGAGACCTTGCGTATTCACCCCCGGTAAAGACTGGGTAGAAATTGCTGTCACGCTGAAACCCATCTTGTTATTTGTATTTCCGGCAGCAGCGAGAAGAGAGGTCTTGAAATGTTGAGCACTGGCTTGGTTGGGATCAATGCAGGGCACGCCGTTGATGAAAATCTTGGAGGAGTTGTCCGCGACGCACAAGTCCTGAAGGGGGTCAGAATCCGCGGCGCTGGCGCAGTAGGCAGCGGCCATTATCACAACAATGGTGCCGAATGTCATGATATTAAGAGAAGGAGATGCCATGGTTAGGCTCGATATGCTTCTAGCGTTGAGCAGAGTTTTGTGGTTGTGAGTTTTGAGTGCAGATGAGATGAGAGGAGCTTTATTTATAAGCTTCGCACTGGGCGACGTAGTCCACCGTTAGGAATCTTTCAGAGAATTGAAATCGTCAAATGTGTGTTTTTCTACTCAACGTCCTCCCGAGCGTTTGTAGTCACGCGTGATTGGTCAGGTGCAGGCTTTGTTGACAACGAAAGCAGAGATTGCACTTTGCGGTTTCTAAACCAAACCGCACTCCGCCAAGGATAAGGTGGACGTTGCCGGCCTATGTTTCCTTGCATAACGCTGAAAACGTAAGCGTGATTATACATACTTCTTAACACCAACCAAACCCATTTATTCTTTACCGTTATAATATCCCGTTCTCGACGTGAACAAGTCAGAGATCAACAGGGTTAAGCTCCTCCTTGAAACAAAAATAAAAAAAATCTCACCTTATTTTATTTCGAGCCTTTAGAGACGCTTGCTTTTATGTTTTGTTTTCTTAAAGACTTTTTCATATGCTTCTAGTATTAGGTTAAGGAATTATTTATTCCTTGCAGGCAAATGCTCATGCATGACGGTCTAGCAATCACGGTCCATTCCAGGAAGCTACCTATTTGCCAAGAAGCACTCTTTAGGTTTAGAACTCGTGCTTGGCATATTGTCCAAACGATTTGCCAATTCCTAGATTCAAAGCGACTTGGCTTTTGGACGAGGTCAAGCTTATTTTCTTAACAAAGTCCAATTTTCGCGGTTTTAACCAGAACACTTCCGTCTTGCGTTTTGTTTGGTCATTAAAGGAGGAAACCCACACGGCACTAGTGGTTATTATTAGCGAGATTTGACGTTGTAAGTTGAATTAGTAAAAAGCATATCTTGATAGGATTGTGGCTATATATTCTTGGCCGTAAAAAGGAAAATATAATTATTACTCTTTATTGGACGTTTAAAGTTGTAAACAATCTTTTAAATAGGAATTTTGTAGATACTTTAGTTTTTATTTATCATTAGGTTGCATATTAGCGTTTTTTAAAATGATGGAAGGTGTAGGATTGCAAGATAATTTTTTTCATTGATATGTATAAGATAGGAAGATAAATCTACTGTTTAAATATTTTGAGTAGTTATTTTAATATAATTTTGTTATTCAAATATTTTAAAGTTTAACATCTTACATGAGATCCGTATAATATTAGTAGAGAGGTTTATTTGATGTAAATTCAAGATAGATACCGTTTAAGTTTTTTTGGGGAAATTATTTGAAGACATTTAAATAAAAAAGTTTTGATGTTAATGTTCTAACTCCTTCATTATAATTTTTTGTGTGAACGCATATAAGTGTAGGCATCCAATTGTGAACACATCATCAATGTCTAAAATTTCCAACATCTTCGTCAATCAACCATTCGACCATCTCCAACACCAAATTGAGACCATTTATTGTTCCAAAGCAAAAGTGTCATGGCATGAGCGAAAGCGGTGGAAATACTTTTGCCTTCATGGTAGTGCTTTTATAAAATTTAGCATTTTGACCATTTCTTGTCCAATTTGACTAGAAATTGTCATCTTTGCAAAAGGATTGGAGCATTATCACCGCCAAAACCATTAACCATTTATAAAAATCATAAAAATTGAATATAAGCATCGATACGTTACATATTTATGGGAAAGCGATACCAAATTATAGGTTTTATGGTACTATCACTCTCTACTTTAATCATAGTGATAGAACGAGATGTTATTATTTATCGTCGAAAGCATCATTAATGCTATTGCTCACCTAGTGACACTTTTGCCACTGAGTACATAGTATCTCTTTCTATCATTTATAAAATTTCAATCGCACCTCTAAAAAAGAGTTGGATGTTGGTCAAGGGAGCCACATAATCTTCTCCATTTTAGGTACACCCATTTGCTTCCACTACATCACTTTTCTATTGATTTTATAGTTGAATGAAATAACAACGACCTAGAAGTGACACAATGCATGGCTTTCTATAGAAATATCCTTATCTGTTTACCCTTTGATATTTTAAAAATTCCTTTATAACTTGCAGATTGTATGGCATACAACGTTGATCTTATAAGAGATGTTAGAGTGATTGATGGTGGTTTTAAAGACGTGTTGTTTATTTCTAAGATCAAAATGAGTTTACTTGATGTTTCTAACTTATGATAAAATTAGAGAGCTTAGTATCATAAAGTTGTTTATTATATTATAAATCTAGAATTAGATTTTAGGATTACTATTACGGATAAGTTAGATAAATATAATATTTCTAAGTGTTATGAAACCATATGCCTCTAATGTTTGTTATTACAGCCTTCTATGCTTGATGACGATGAACTATGGCATGAAATATTAGGTCCCATTAATTTTTAGAAGTATTTCCCTTATGAATGATGTTAAAATAACTGATGGAATTTCTCAAATAACCATGTCTAATGGTACTTGCGTGGATTACATAATTGAGGAGATTCATAAAGAACCATATTCCAATGTAAAAATCAGCTGCAAGTAAAATAACCTACATTTAATACATAATGCATGGTGATTTGTTAGAAGTTGTAAAAATATTATCTCTTAACAATTATAAACATACACTTAGTCTTGTTGATAATAAATTTAGGAGAACATGAGTTTACATTTTGAAATCTAGAGGTGAAATACTTGATTTCTTTATCAAATTTCATGTCTTTACTGAAAATAATCTAATTATAAGTTAAAAAATATTATGATTAATAATGTTATTGAGTATTGTAATAGTGGATTTCTTGATCATATAAAATACCATGGAATTGAGGATGAAAAACTAATGCTATAATCACAAAAGAAACATAGTGTTGTTGAAGGGAAACATCAAACCAACGCTAAAATGGCTAAATACTTACTTCATGTCATGAACATGTATTATAAATTTTGAGCTAAAGCAATATATTTTAGAGCGTATTTAATCAACCAAACTCCCACCAAAGTTGTAAGGAGTCCATTCCTAAAGAATCTTACAAATGGAAGAGAACAAACTTAAAGCACATTTCTATCTTTGGTTCACCTACATTTATTCATACCCATAAAGTAGAAAATAAGAGATGTGGAGTTTATAATCCTGCATGTTCCTCATATATTTGTTGGATGTGTTGAACGATTTAAAACATATAGAGTTTATAATCCTATAATAAACAAGGCTGTAAATTACAAGAGATATTTATATCAATGAGCACGAAGTGCGTAGGATGCATTATTGCTTTTAAACATAATGACGATAATGTTGAACATATAGATGATGAAATTGATAGTGCATATAAATATAAAGATAGAATGTTAGTGTAGAAGATCATTCTACTTCTACTTCTAAGTTACAATCAAATAAAAATCTTAAGCGATTCGAAAATCTCATCCAAGAAAGTGATGAGTGTTTGAGTACGCATGCTCCAAGTCAAACTAGAAGAAAAAGTTAGTATAATTAGTCATTGATATCCAAATCAATAAAAATTAATGATATCTAACCACATTCTCTAGAATGACATAATATTTATGGGAAAATATCATGCTTTCATAATATAATTATTTGATGGGTAATCAAAATTAGGATCTAGTTCTCACTTAAAGATATACATTCAATTTGTTAAGAATTCTTGTTTTAAAATAAATTGATTCTTAAAATGAATTAATTAAATACAAAACTAGGTTAGTTGTAACATTCTTTTATTTAATTGAAGGTGTAAGTTATAAGGAAACTTTTGATATTTTTTGTAGATGCACACAACTAAACCAATATTAACTTGAGCTATAAAAATAAATTAAAAAGTGTCCAATGGATTTCAAAAATGTATTTCTAAATGGATATTTGGATGATTAATTTTACGTGTTCTAACCTGATAATATTATTAACAAAGGCAAAGAGCACTTTTTTTGAAGGATAAAGAAATCAATTTATAGCATGGAACAACATGCTAGAGAATGACATTTCAAATTTGATGATTATTATATTTCCAAAGTATTTTCTTGAAGTAAGAGTGATCCTAACCACCATAATAGTTATAATTAAGCTTAGTTGTAGAAGGCACTTCCAAGGGGTGGCTATATTTTTTTGGCCATACAAAGAAAAAGATAACTATTTTGGTCATTGAAGGTTTAAAGGTGTAGACAATTTTCTAAAAAGAAAATTTATAGACATAAAAGTTTTTATTTATCATTAGGTTACATATTAGACTTTAAAAACTTACAAAAGGTTTAGGATTTTTAGATAACTATTTCCTTCATTCATAATATACTAAGAAGAGCCTATCTTATGCACCTATTTAAATATTTTAGGTAGTTATTTTAATATTTTCATATAATTTTTAGATAGGTGTTATTCAGATATTTTACAGCTTCACATCTTATATAAGATATGTATAATGTTAGTAGAGAGGTTATTGTGATGTAAATAAAAGTTATATACCATTTAATTTTTTTGGGGGGAATAATTTAAAGACATTTAAACACATTTAATTAGAAAATTGTTGATGTCAAGGTTCTAACTTCTTCATTATAAATTTTTGTGTAAATATATATAAATGTAGGCACCCAATTTTTTCAACATCATCAATGTCCAAACTTTGCGACATCTTCAAGACCAAATCTGGATCATACTGTTCCAAAGTAAATGTGTCATGGCATGAGCTAAAGCGTTGGAAATGATTTTGCCTCCATGGTAGTGCTTTTGTAAAAATTAACTTTTTGACAATTTCTCATCCAATGTGAATGGAAATTTTTATCTTTGCAAAAGAGTTGGAGCATTATCAT
Source organism: Wollemia nobilis (assembly GCA_028583015.1). NCBI lineage: Eukaryota > Viridiplantae > Streptophyta > Pinopsida > Araucariales > Araucariaceae > Wollemia > Wollemia nobilis. The sequence continues at coordinate 3,162,611 of JAQPPZ010003047.1, read as the reverse complement.
CGCCAACACTATTAACCATTTATAAAAATTATAAAAATTGAATATAGGAATCGATATGTTGAATATTTAAGCTAAAGCACTATCCAATTATAGGTTTTATGGTGCTATTAGTCTCTACATTAGTAATGCACCTTACCGGGGCCATAACTTTTGCTCCGAGTATCCGTTTTAGCCCGTTATTTTTCTAGAACGTGCATAATTGCATGGAGAACTTAAGAAAAGTGGCCCAAATGTTTGCGGAGCCAAAAATACCTCTAGGAGGCCCAAAATTAGCTTTTAATGTAATTTTATATTTTTGCAACTGAAAAGTGATCATAATTATTAGTGTAGAACTAGAGGGGGGTTGCTATCTTGGGGCAGCAGGTGTTATTGAATAACGAGTGCATGATTCCATTTTGGATGCCAAAAAAACATTTAAACTTTAAACTTTTGAGAAGTTGTTTTCAAGATAGGTGTTATTCAAACATTTTAAATTTTAACATCTTATATATATAATATTAGTAGAGAGGATTATTTGATGTAAATCACACTGTTTGAGATTTCTTTTTGGAGAAATAATTTGAAGATATTTAAATAGAAAAGTCTTGATGTAAATGTTCTAACTCTTTCATTATCATTTTTTGTGTAAACGTACATAAGTGTAGACACCCAATTTTGAACACATCATCAATGTTCAAACTTTCTAACATCTTCGTCAATCAACCAATCGACCATCTCCAAGATCAAATTGGGACCATTTATAGTTCCAAAGCAAAAGTGTCATTGCATGAGCAAAAGCATTATTAACGCTTTTGCCTCCATGGTAGTGCTTTTACAAAATTTAGCTTTTTGACCATTTTTTGTCCAATTTGATTAGAAATTATCATCTTTACAAAAGTGTTGGAGCATTGTCACCACCAACACCATTAACCATTTATAAAAATCATAAAAATTGAATCTAAGCATCGATACGTTGCATATTTAAGCCAAAGCACTACCAAATTATAGGTTTGATGGTGCTACCGCTCTCTACTTTAGTCATAGTGATAGAACGAGAAAGTGTTGTTTGTCAACAAAAGAATCGATAATGCTATTGCTCACCTAGTGGTACTTCTTCCACTGAGTACATAGTTTCTATTTCTATCATTTATAACATTTCAATCTCACCTCTAAACAGGAGTTTGATACTCGTTAAGGGAGCTACATAATCTTACAAATCAGTCATTGACATCCAAATCAACAAAAAATAATGATATCTAACTACATTCTCTACATAGGTCCGAGGTGTAGACCAATTGGTTCATCCAAACCCCATAAGGGGGCGGAGGTCCAAGGTTCAAATCTCAAGCCTCGTCGGACAGAACGTTTGTCCCTTTCCTGGTGCTTTCAATTGCGTAAAAGGTTTAAAATTATTGTGGAATGGTGGTTATAGGGGCGGACTGTGCGAAGATCTGTGCGATGGCTTCTAGGGCGGATAGCGCGAAATATTGTGGCGGCCATAAAAGTTGGATAGCCTGCCCGGATTCGTGGCGGCTACCGATTCCACCATGTAAATTCAAAAAAAAAAAAAAAACTGCATTCTCTAGAATGACATAATATTTATCATAAAAGATCATGCTTTCATAATATAATTCTTTGACGGGTAATCAAAATTAGGATCTAGTTCTCACTTAAAGATATACATTTAATTTGTTAAGAATGCTTGTTTAAAATAAATCTTGTTGCTTAAAACAAATTAATAAAATACAAAACTAGATTAGTTGTAACATTATTTTATTTAATTGAAGGCATAGTTTAAAAGGAAACTTTTGCACTTGTTGCTTGATACACACAACAAAACTAGTCTTAACTTGAGCTATAAAAATAAATTAAAAAATGTCAAGTGGATGTCGAAAATTTATTTCTAAATGGCCATTTGGATGATTAAATTTACGTGTTCTAACCTGATAATATTATTAAGAGAGGAAAATAGTACTTTTATAGGAGGATAAAGAAATCAATTTATGGCATGAAACAACATGCTAGAGAATGACATTTGAAATTTGATGATTATTAAATTCCTCAAGTATTTTCTTGAAGTAAGAGTGATCCTAACCACCATAATAATAATAATAATAATAGAGCTTGGTTGTGGTCATACAAAGAAAAATATAACTATTTTGGACATTGAAGGTTTAAAGGTATAGATAATTTTCTAAATAGAACCTTCATAGACATAGTAGTTTTTATTTATCATTAGGTTTCATATTAGACTTTTAAAATTTACAAAAGGTTCAGGATTGTTAGACATCTATTTCCTTCATTCATAATATACAAATAAGAATCTACCTTTTGCACCTATTCAAATATTTTAAGTAGTTGTTTTAATATTTTCATATAATTTTAAGATAGGTGTTATTCGAATATTTTAGAGCTTAACATCTTATATAAGATATGTACAATATTAGTAGATAGGTTTATGTGATGTAAATCCAAGCTATATGCCATTTATTTAGGGATATGCATAGCGGCTATTTATCGCCAAATTGACTAAAATTAGGATTTTCAAATTTTGGAATTGGCTAATATTTGGAACCATTGACCAGGGCCCATTAGCCAAAAAATTCTAGGTGTAATTTTTTTGGGTCGATTCGCCCCAATTTTATAATAATTTGACCATTTTATATTTAAATTTCCAACATTGCCCCTAATAATAGCGAACCTTCTACATGCATTCGGATACTATGTGATTGGATTTCGAAACTGATTCGCCAAATTTTTATAAATACATTTTGGGGTTGACCCCTTATGCATAACCTTGCATTTAAGATTTTTGGGGGAGAATAATTTAAAGACATTTAAACACATTTAATTATAAAATTCTTGATGTAAAGGTTCTAACTCCTTCATTATAAATTTTTGTGTAAATATATATAAGTGTAGGCACCCAATTTTAAACACATCATCAACGTATAAACTTTCTGGCATCTTCATCAATCGACCAATCAAGCATATTTAGGACCAAATAGGGATCGTTTATTGTTCCAAAATAAAAGCATCATGGCATGAGTGAAAGCATTGGAAATGCTTTTGCCTCCATGGTAGTGCTTTCGTAAAATTTAACTTTTTGACAATTTCTCATCCAATGTGACTAGAAGTTTTCATCTTTACAAAAGCGTTGGAGCACTATCATCGCCAACACTATTAACCATTTATAAAAATTATAAAACTTGAATCTATGCATAAATATATCGCATATTTAAGGTAAAGCACCACCAAATTATAAGTTTTATGGTGCTATCGCTCTCTACTTTAGTAATGCACCTTGACAGGGCCATAAATTTTGCTCCGAGTATCCGTTTTACCCCGTTATTTTTCTAGAACGTGCATAATTGCATGGAGAACTTAAGAAAAGTGGCCCAAATGTTTGCGGAGCCGAAAATACCTCTAGGAGGCCCAAAATTAGCTTTTAATGTAATTTTATATTTTTGCAACTGAAAAGTGATCATAATTATTAGTGTAGAACTAGAGTGGGGTTGCTATCTTAGGGTTATTATAGCTAATGTTTATTATTATCTTCTTCTATGCTTGAAGAATATGACTTATGACATGAAATATTAGGTCGCATCAAGTTTAAGAGCATTTCTTTTATGAATGATATTAAAATAACTAATGACATTTCTCAAATAACCTTGTTCAATGGTACTTATGTAGATTGCATAATTCAGAAGATCCATAAACAACCATAATCCAATGTAAAAATGAACATGCAAGTAAAAAACTTACACTTAATACATAATGCATGGTGATTTGTTAGAAGCTATAAAAATATTATCTCTTAACAGTTACATACATGCACTTAGTCTTGTTGATAATAAATTTAGGAGAACATGAGTTTACCTTTTGAAATCTAGAGGTGAAATACTTGATTTCTTTACCCAATTTCATGTTTTTATTGAAAACAATCTAACTATAAGTTAAAAAATATTATGATTAATAATGGTATTGAGTATTGTAATAGTGGATTTCTTGATCATATTAAATATCATGGAATCGAGGATGAAAAAATAATGCTATAATCACTAGAGCAACGTAGTGTTGTTGAATGGAAACATCAAAATACCGCTAAAATGGCTAAATAGTTACCTCGTGCCATGAACATGTATTATAAATTTTGATCTAAAGCAATATATTTTATATTATATTTAATCAACCAAACTCCTACCAAAATTGTAAGGAGTTCATTCCTAAACAATCTTACAAAGGGAAGGGGACAAGCTTAAAGCAGTCATCTATATTTGGTTTGCCTACATTTTTCATGCCCCTAAAGTAAAAAAGAACAAGTTTAGAATATAAACATGTTCCTCATAGATTTGTTGGTTGTGTTGAAAATTTTAAAACATATAGAGTTTATAATCCTAAAATAAATAAGGCTGTAAATCAGAAGAAATATTTATATTAATGAGGATGGAGTGCATAGTTACACTAAAGTAAGCATTGTTGCATTTTAAACATAATGATGATAATGTTAAATATATAGATGAAGAAATAGATAGTGCAGATAATCTAAATATTGAATGTTAGTGTAGAATATCATTCTACTTCTACTTCTAATTTGTAATCAAATCAAAGTCCTAAGTGTTTCAAAAATCTTATTCAAGAAAGTGATTAGTGTTTGAGTATGCATGCTCTAAGTCAAACTAGAAGAAAAAGATAGTATAATTAGTCATTGACATCCAAATCAACAAAAAATAATGATATCTAACTGCATTCTCTACATAGGTCCGAGGTGTAGACCAATTGGTTCATCCAAACCCCATAAGGGGGCGGAGGTCCAAGGTTCAAATCTCGGGCCTCGCCGGACTGAACGCTTGTCCCTTTCCTGGTGCTTTCAATGGCGTAAAAGGTTTAAAATTATTGTGGCATGGTGGTTATAGGGACGGACTGCGCGAAGATCTGTGTGGCGGTTTCTAGGGCGGATAGCGCGAAATATTGTGGCGGCCATAAAAGCTGGACAGCCTGCCCGAATTCGTGGCGGCTACCGATTCCACCATGTAAATTCAAAAAAAAAAAAATTGCATTCTCTAGAATGACATAATATTTATCAGAAAAGATCATGCTTTCATAATATAATTCTTTGACGGGTAATCAAAATTAGGATCTAGTTCTCACTTAAAGATATACATTTAATTTGTTAAGAATGCTTGTTTAAAAACCATATGAACAAGTCAGAGATCAACAGAATTAAACTCCACATAGACGCAAAAAAAAAATATAAAAAATCTCACCTTATTTTATTTCGAGCCTATAGAGACGCTTGCTTTTATGTTTTGTTTTCTTAAAGACTTTTTCGTATGCTTCTGGTAGATCTTATTTTGATCGGTTAGGTTAAGGAATTGTAGGCAAAATGCTCATGCATGTTGTAAATATTAAGGACTCCGTAACGATGGTCGAGAAGACGGTCTAGTAATCACGGTCCATTCGAGGAAGCTACCTATTTGCCAAGAAGCAACTAGAACTCGTGCTTGGCAAATTGTCCAAACGATTTGCCAATTCCTAGATTTAAAGCGACTTGGCTTTTAGACGAGGTCAAGGTTATTTTCATAAAAACGTCCAATTTTCCCGAACACTTCCGTCTCGCGTTTTGTTTGGTCATTAAAGGGGCAACCCGCGTGGCATTTGTAGTCTTTATTTTATATAAAGAGCGAGATTTAACGTTGTAAGTTGAATTACTAAAAACCATATTTTGATAGGATTTTTTTATCTTTTTACGCTTTTAGCTTGTTGGTGAAGGGACTTTCAAGGGGTGGTTATATATATTCTTGGCCATAGAAAGAAAAAAATGACAATTTCGATTATGAAAGGTTTAAAGGTGTAATTATTTTTTTAAATAGGAATTTTGTAGATACATTAGTTTTTATTTATCGTTAGGTTGAGTATTAGCCCTTTTTAAACCCATTAAGGTCTAGGATTGTTACATAGTTTTTCATTTAGCATAAGATAGTGAGAGAAATCTATCTTTTATACTAATTAAACCTTTTGAGTAGTTGTTTTAATATAATTTCAAGAGAGGTGTTATTTAAATATTTTAGATTTTAACATCTTATATATGATATGTATAATATTAGTAGAGAGGTTTATTTAATGTAAATCATATCATTTAAGATTTTTTTTGGAGAAATAATTTGAAGATATTTAAATAGAAAAGTATTGATGTAAATGTTCTAAATCTTTCGTTATCATTTTTTGTGTAAACGTACATAAGTGTAGACACCCAGTTCAAACTTTCTAACATCTTCGTCAATCAACCAATCGACCATCTCCAAGATCAAATTGGGATCATTTATAGTTCCAAAGCAAAAGTGTCATGGCATGAGCAAAAGCATTGTTAACACTTTTGCCTCCATGGTAGTGCTTTTACAAAATTTAGCTTTTTGATCATTTCTTGTCCAATTTGACTAGAAATTATCATCTTTACAAAAGTGTTGGAGCATTATCACCACCAACACCATTAACCATTTATAAAAATCATAAAAATTAAATCTAAGCATCGGTGCGTTGCATATTTAAGCTAAAGCACTACCAAATTATAGGTTTGATGGTGCTACCGCTCTCTACTTTAGTCGTAGTGATAAAACAAGAAAGTGTTGTTTGTCAACAAAAGAATCGATAATGCTATTGCTCACCTAGTGGTACTTCTTCCACTGAGTACATAGTTTCTATTTCTATCATTTATAACATTTCAATCTCACCTCTAAATAGGAGTTTGATATTCATTAAGGGAGCTACATAATTTCCTCCATTTTAGGTACATTGTTTCGCTTCCACTACATATCTTTTCTATCGATTTTATAGTTGAATGAAAGCACCATCCAAAATAAGTACCATCAATGACACTTACATATGACTAGTAGCGCTTTAGCCAATGGTGCTTCTGTGAAACTACAGTTCTTTTGCTTCTTTGGGAGAAAATCAAGCTTTTCTAATCCATATTCGTTCATAAAAGAGTTAAAAGAAATTAAAGAAGCTAAAAAAATGGAGCAATCTACTCCAAAGGACTCTCAATCTAAACCTAACACTAAATAAGTCGATCTAAAAACTATTTTTACTTGTTCTTATCAAAGTTTTATTTCTATTAAAAAGGAACAACGACCTAGAAGTGACACAATGCATGACTTCTTATAGAAATTTCTTCATTTGTTTACTTTTTGATATTTTTAACATTCCTTTATAACTTTCGATTGTATGGTATACAAGGTTGATGTTATAAAATATGTTAGAGTGGTCAATGGTGGTTTTAAATATGTGTTGTTTATTGATAAGATCGGGATGATTTTACTTTATGTTTCTAACTTATGATAAAATTATAGAGTTGAGTGTCATAAAGACGTTTGTTATATTATAAAACTAAAGTTAGATTTTGGGATTATTGTTATGGATAAGTTAGATAAAGATAATATTTCTAAGTGTCATGAAGCCATATATACCTAATGTTTATTATTATCTTCTTCTATGCTTGAAGAATATGACTTATGACATGAAAGATTAGGTCGCATCAATTTTAAGAGCATTTCTCTTATGAATGATATTAAAATAACTAATGAAATTTCTCAAATAACCTTGTCCAATGGTACTTACGTAGATTGCATAATTCAGAAGATCCATAAAGAACCATAATACAATGTAAAAATCAACATGCAAGTAAAAAACTTACACTTAATACATAATGCATGGTGATTTGCTAGAAGCTGTAAAAATATTATCTTGTAACAGTTACATACATGCACTTAGTCTTGTTGATAATAACTTTAGGAGAACATGAGTTTACCTTTTGAAATCTAGAGGTGAAATACTTGATTTCTTTACCAAATTTCATGTTTTTATTGAAAATAATCTAATTATAAGTTAAAAAAATCTTATGATTAATAATGGTATTGAGTATTGTAATAGCAGATTTCTTGATCATATAAAATATCATGGAATTGAGGATGAAAAATAATACTATAATCACTAGAGCACGTAGTGTTGTTGAATGGAAACCTCAAAACAAGTCTAAAATGGATAAATAGTTACCTCATGCCATGAATATGTATTATAAATTTTGATCTAAAGCAATATATTTATACTGTATTTAATCAACGAAACTCCTACCAAAGTTTTAAGGAATTCATTCCTAAAGAAGCTTGCAAAGGGAAGGGGACAAGCTTAATGCAGCCATTTATCTTTGGTTTGCCTACATTTTTCATGCCCCTAAAGTAAAAAAGAACAAGTTTAGAATATAAACATGTTCCTCATAGATTTGTTGGTTGTGTTGAAAATTTTAAAACATATAGAGTTTATAATCCTAAAATAAATAAGGTTGTAAATTATAAGAGATATTTATATTAATGAGGACGGAGTGCGTAGTTACACCAAAGTAAGCATTGTTGCTTTTAAACATAATGATGATAATGTTGAATATATAGATGACGAAATAGATAGTGCAGATAATCTAAATATTGAATGTTAGTGTAGAAGATCATTCTACTTCTACTTCTAATTTGTAATTAAATCAAAGTCCTAAGTGTTTCAAAAATCTTATTCAAGAAAGTGATTAGTGTTTGAGTATGCATGCTCTAAGTCAAACTAGAAGAAACGGTTAGTATAATTAGTCATTGATATCCAAATCAACAAAAAATAATGATATCTAACTGCATTCTCTAGAATGACATAATATTTATCAGAAAATATCATGCTTTCATAATATAATTCTTTGACGGGTAATCAAAATTAGGATCTAGTTCTCACTTAAAGATATACATTTAATTTGTTAAGAATGCTTGTTTAAAACAAATTTTGATACTTAAAATGAATTAATAAAATATACAACTAGATTAGTTGTAACATTCTTTTATTTAATGGAAGGTGTAGGTTATAAGAAAACTTTTGCTCTTGTTTCTTGATATGCACAAAAAAACTAGTCTACAATTATTTTAGCCATTCATTCATATACATATTATATCTAAGACATGCAAAGAGCAAACTCATAAGAAAGAAAACTCGATTTATGAATTCTAAAAATTACTGCTCAATTACAGATGCTTGTCACTTCTTGTTTCTTCCCTTTGCCTTCCTCTCTGATTTTCTTATTTTCCTTCTTTTCCTTCCCAATCTACTGTCCCTTTATAATTTTTCGAAGGAAGGTTTCATTTTATAAATGAAATTTCATGCAAAAGGCCAAATCTCCCACCTGTTTACTTTCCAAATGGCAAAGTAGAAAGATGTACGATTGACCTACTAAGTCATACAAAAATCTAAGTATTTTCTTTAATTCTTACTTAGTTATTTTAATTTAAATATGTATATAATTAATTTATTTTATATTCATATAAATATTCAAAAATAATAATTTATTAAATTCAAATAGTTAAGATTTATTATTTATTCGTTATTAATTTCAAATAATTAAAGTAAAAAAGGAAATTTGCTTCAACAATTATAATGATATGAATGCATCATTAGGAGAGTTATATTTTTCTTTCAAGCCACTAGTAATTTTTACCACTAAGGCTATATTTTCCCTTGAACTATTGGTGAATACTTTACCATTATTATTTCTATATTTTTATCCTTCAAGGACCTATACCTGCAACATAAAATTCATTAGCAATACCATATCCAAAATATTAAAGCATAGAATAATGATGTGATCAAAATAATTTATAGTAGCAAATAAAAGATTCATTTTTTGGAGGGTCATGAAATTACCCCCTTAAATAAAACACATTCCCTTGTATTTCAATGTATACTTATACAATCCATAATATATATATATATATATATATATATATATATATATATATATATATATATATATATATATATATATATATTATATTCATTCAAAAAGGAAAGAAAATTGTTCATTTATAACATTTACATCTTTCCATATGACACTTTCTTTTAGTACTGGTCTATCATGACCCTCTAAGATAGGACTTATGGCATGGAAAAATTATTTGATGATCAGTAGTAATTTGATACTTAGTTTTGTTGCAAATTAATAACTATATAATGCTTAGACTGATTTATATTTGAAGAGCATGATATTGCCGACAAATTATCAATGTGTAGGATCAGGTGCGCTCGTAGGTGGAAGAAATAGAATCATCCACTAGAAATGAGGCACTTGAGATTGGGGAAGTGATCATTAAGGTGACTTGAGGATAACATGGATGACTACCTTCATATATGAATGTATTATCAATGATGGGATAATCATCAAAGCCAACCACCTAGAGTTGCAGTTGATAGCCTAGTAACGGTCATAAATGTTAGTTTCACAATGAAACTAAGAGGGGGGGTGAATCAGTGTGGCTCTTTAAAACTTAAAAACTTCAACTCTTAAAGCCAAAACAATGAAAACTTAAAACCACATAAAGCAAATATAACAAGAGAGCCTCACACAACACAAGATGTACCGAGGTTCACCAGTTTTGGCTACTCCTCAAAAATTGACTGTTTGGACTCCCATCCAAATCCAGACTTTGCAAAATACCAATTTTATAATCAATTTACCAGCACCCACTGGAAGGAGCACCAACCCCTGATTTATCTATAGCAACAGATCCTAATTTATCTGCACCAACAGAAAGGAGCACCAACCCCTAATTTATCTGCACCAACAAAAAGGAGCACCAACCCCTTATTCCAAGCACCAACTTGGACTGCAATTTTGAAACTATAAGATTGACATAAAAATGCCTTCGCTTATACAAGACCCTGACTGGTCTATTGCTAACCCAACCTCTCTCGCTATTAACCAAAATACCCCACACACTTAAGGCTCTGCTTACTGCACTTTTATGACCCTATTATAGCCCTCTTGCTGCACTTCTTACTGCACTCTTATGGCTCTCACGGATCTGCTTAACGCTCTCTTACGACACTCTTCCAAACCTCCTTTTGCAGCACTTTCACTATTTTTCCAAGCGAGTAATTCTCCATGTAGACCTCCTTTTATAACAAAGTTCTGACTCTATTTTTAACTTCCATATTTTTGCATGCAACTTATTAATAGAAACTTCTATATGTAACTTCTTTATCACACAGTATTCTCTCATGCAGCCTATTAATAGTTACGGCTCTTTTTTTGGTCTTCGACTGATGACTTTTAGTTTAACCGTCGCTCGATGATTTCACTCCATAACTGGCCTTGTAACTGTTGTTCTGACTTTAGTTCACTGTTCTTATTTTAGTTGCATGATTTTTCTCTGTAATTGCACCTGTAACTGTCGTACTGACTTCAATTAACTCTTCTTATTTTAGCTCCATGATTTTCTTCTACAACGGCCCTTGTAACTACTGTATAACTTCAATTAACTGTCACATATCTTATTTCGGCTGGGTTCTCTTCTTAGCTCGTGCCAAAGCGACCTGTCATGAAATCGTGACACTTCTGTCTCTTTGCTTCTTTTCATGGCTTGTACCCGTGAAAACATAACATGTCACGATATCGTGACACTTTCACCTCCTTGCTACTTTTGTTGGCTTGTACCCGCAAAAACACATGTCGCGATATCGCGACACTTTCGCCTCCTTGCTTCTTTTGTTGGCTTGTACTCGTGAAAACATAACATGTCGCGATATTGCGACACTTTTGCCTCCTTGCTTCTTTTCTTGGCTTGTACCCACGAAAACACATGTCGCGATATCGTGACACTTTTGCCTCCTTGCTTCTTTTCTTGGCTTGTACCCGTGAAAACACAACATGTCACGATATCATGACACTTTCACCTCTGTACTCTTCCTCTTTACTTTTGTCGCGATATCGCGACACTTCTGCCTTCTTACTTTCTCTCTCCTCCTTTAGTTGCGACACTTTTTCTCCTTTGCTCTTTCTCTTGCCTTCGGGTCATGAAAACGTGACATATCGCGATATTGTGACACTTTTTATCTCGGACTCTCTCTCTTGCAATATGTCACAAAATCGCAACACTTTTTCTTTCGTACAATCTCTCTTGCAATGTGTCACAAAATCGTGACACTTTTTCTTTCGGACTCTCTCTCTTGCAATATGTACGAAATCGCGACACTTTTTCTTTCGTACAATCTCTCTTGCAATATGTCACGAAATCACGACACTTTTTCTTTCGGACCCTCTCTCTAGCAATATGTCACGAAATCGCGACACTTTTTCTTTTGTACAATCTCTCTTGCAATAAGTCATGAAATCGTGACACTTTTTCTTTCGAGCTCTCTCTCTGGCAATATGTTGCGAAATCGCGACACTTTTTATTCCGTACAATCTCTCTTGCAATGTCATGAAATCGCGACACTTTTTCTACTTGCCTTTTTCTCTTCCAACATGTCGCGAAAACGCGATACTTTTTCTTCCATACTATCTCTCTTGCAATATGTCGTGAAATCATGACACTTTTTCTACTTGCCTTTTTCTCTTCCAACATGTCGCGAAATCGCGACACTTTTTCTACTTGCCTTTTTCTCTTCCAACATGTCGCGAAATCGCGACAGTTTTTCCTGCTTGCGCTTTCTCTTCGAACATGTCACGAAATCGCGACAGTTTTTCTTGCTTGCACTTTCTCTTTGAACATGTCACAAAATCACGACAGTTTTTCTTGCTTATGCTTTCTCTTCAAAAATGTTGCGAAATCGTGACAGTTTTTCTTGCTTGCGCTTTCTTTTCGAATATGTCACGAAATCACGACAGTTTTTCTTGCTTGCGCTTTCTTTTCGAACATGTCACGAAATCGTGACAGTTTTTATTTCTTCTCAACATGTCGCGATATCGTGACAGTTTTTCTTTCTTGCTCAACATGTCACGATATCGCAACAGTTTTCTTCCTTGTGATTTTATTTTGATTTTTAGCACATGGGCCACTTCGATATTTTGGAAAATCACTATACATACTCTGAAGAACCTCTTAACTCCTGCTCTAAAGAACCTCTTAACTCCTATCCACTGCATCAATCGATCTGTCTGACTGTATTGACAACAATGACAATACTGTTGCTGCACCTTGCTCAACAATAAATTCTTTGACTGATATGGGTAACTGGATTTATGGAAAGAATCCCTCTATGTTTGTTTTATATGATATGGTTTTCTTTTACTTTATCACTCTATTACATTTTGGTTTGAAAATATGCATAAATTCGTGTATTTAAATCCATTGAATTATTTTTAATATAGCATTTTGATAGTTGTGTTAAAATAACTTATTAAGTTGATGAAAAGAATCTATTTTAAATAATAATGGAGCTTTATTTAAATAGATAGTAGAATCTATTTTAAATAATAATGGAGTTTTATTTAAATAGATAGTAAAGTCTATTTTAAATAATAATAGAGATTTACTTAAATGGATAATAAGATCTTATTCAAATAATAATAGAATTTTATTTAGATAAATAAGAGGTCTTTAGTTTTAAATAATGATAGATTTTCATTATTTAAAATAAGTGATAAATTCATAATTTAAATAATATTGGGACTTTATTTTATTTTTTTTATTACATGGTGGAATCGGTAGCCATCACGAATCTGGGTAGGTTGTCCAGCTTTTATGGCCTCCTAATGCCCCCTAGTATTTCCTCCCCCCCCCCGCCCCCACACGCCATCTTCGCGCACCCCCCCCCCTATAAACACCATGCCACAATCATTTTAAACTTTTTACGCCGCTGAAAGGACCAGGAAAGGAATATTGGGACTTTATTTAAATAATAAGAATTTAATCTAAATTATATGAGAATTTCTATTTAGTAAGAGTCTTTCCTTTTAATGAAAAGAGAGGTTCAATGTTCATTAATTTTTAAACTATGGAAATGATCTCCACTTAAATAATTAAAGAAATCTACTATTTAAGTAAAATACATTGTGAGCTTGTGCAATGGAAGCTTCTTGTTGCTATCAAGAAGAGGAGAGCCTCTTTATGGCAAATTTTGGAGTAAGGGGAAAATAATTTGGTAAAACAAAATATCCTCCTATCATCAAATGGATGAGGATGGAGTAAAAGTAAGTAGGTAGGAAGTAATAGAAAATCGATCAGAAGGCATGGGTAGGGTGAACACACTTTTATAGGAGGAGAGAGTGTAATACAAGGGGAAGGGGAACACTTTTTCAAAGCATAGATGACGATGAGCAAGATAGAAAATTAGAAAATGAGAGAAAGAGAGGGTAAGAAAGGAGTTGGACATTCTCAATATGATGCACCAGGAGAAAAGAAAGTCATTGCCTTTAAGACTTAGGTTGGTTTCATATTACATATCTCCGTGTTTACTTTGGTGAAAGCTCCATGTAAACCAAGTATCTACCACTAGTTTTTTCTACCTATGAATACAAAAATGAAACACTAATGCACTATATAAAAGTAACAAAATTACAAGTAAATAATATAAAATTGCACAAAATATATATTCTTTTATTGAATCGGTTAGATCTCTCAATTTTACAAGTAATGTGTCCCAATGTGGGGTCTTTACAATTCCCTTGATACAGTTGTTATAATGTTGGGGTTTCTGGGGCCCTAATCCAATGAATAGTGGTGTCTTCTTGCTTTTCTTTGACCCCAACAGAGTGGTGAGTGGGCTTTGGTATCCTATGCCAGGCCACTCAAGCTTCAATAGCTACCAATGAATATAATATTGAGACCTACACATGGCAAATAACAACAAATGTTAATAATAAATATGAGGTTTCCACTGCGTGAGACCCTAAAAAATGAAATCACTAAATCCTAGTTGCAAAAATAAAGCTATAAACAGATCTAAAAATATGAAATAAGAAACATAAACTTTTACCTTGTCTTCACTTACTTGTAACTTTTTGTCTTCGTTGTTTTCATAGAGGATAGTTACGTAGATGTACCCTGATGGTGCCCGAGGTCCATAGGGTTGTAAAACGTGGATGGGAAACATCTACAAGTGCTTGACAAACTTGGGAGGATGCTTGATAGACTTGGGAGAGCACTTGGTGATGGTTTGAAGCACCCAAAGGCACTCAGGATACTCTAGGGGGTGCTCATGAAGCTTTGGAGGGCGTTCAAGGGTGTGGAGTAGAAACTCTAGAACATATCTGATTTATGATATGTACGATGATGGATGCAAAGGATGTGAGAGGGAGCAATGGCCAATGGAAGTGGTAGGATGGTTGCAAATTTAGGGCATGAGGGAACTCCAAAGTTTAGGTAGAATGATTGAGATCCTTGGGAGACTTAGGAATGGTAGGGGTTGAGTCATCACAATGAATCCTCTTTATAATATCTCCTTAGTCACATTAGGGTTTCGACGATACAATTTGTGCGATCAAAATTAAAACATGACAAAGGGTGGAGATTAAATCTAGGTAGGTGTTATGGATTAAGGTGAATGGATGGCTAGGATTAAAACATGATGTATGGATGGGATTAATTCATACACACACACATATATATATATATTAAGAATATATATATATATATATATATATATATATATATATATATATATATATATATAATGGGTAAATATGGTGGGAAGCTATGGATGGATGACAAGTGGCTAGATATTGGTGTCTACAAATACCCCTTTTTATATCACATTGCGTGAAACACAATGTGGTGCAAAAATATGAGACACATGGTTTGGCCTGATGAAGATACAACTTTCTTTCATTGCGATGCAAATATGAACTTGAAGGTAAAATAATTTGGAGAGTGTAGCTTACCCCCCCAATTGGAAAATGAGTGAAAAATGAGCCTAATGAGCCAATTGATAGAATTGTGGGGTGAAAATGTGATTGAATTACACAAGTGCAAATGTAGGATGTGAATGTGGATGATATGAATGATGTAAAATGTGATGCCATTTTTACCCCAATAATGGAAGGGGGTTGTTGTAAAATGCAAATGATTGATTCTATTTTTCTCTAACAGAGAAAAGGATTTTTTCCAAGTGTAGATGTCATGATCATGTAAGATGTATCTCGTTGTGGGAGCTCAAAATAAAATTTTGGTTATCCCAAGTTTGGGGCTAATCCCATGTTGTTGAATAAAATACCTTTTGATGTCATGGAAATGTAGAGTGAAGAAAATGTAACAAAAGAAAAAGAGTCAACTTTAGAGGGCCTGCTAGTGACTATCGAATAATTCTGATAATTGGAACCAATCATCCTACCTAGTGCTTATCTTCGTGATGACTGTAAATGTAAAAGGAATGATGAATTATGATTTTCTCTGCATTTCAAGCCCCACAAACTAGGTCATCAATGACAGTTGTTGAGAAAATTTATCATGACATAGTTTCACTTAGAAAAATGAGGTTCCAAAAAATGATTTTGCTTTTGAAAAAAAGAGACATGTGATTATGAATATTACCAAGTGTCCTTATGATGATTTATTCATATTACCAAATTGCATGGATGTAAATCAATGTAATTGCCAAGGATATAGAGTAGACCACTTGAATTTATATGTGAACTTGGAAATATGATACTACAATAAATGATGGTAAAAATCATGGTAAAAAATAGTTGTTTTGTGAAAACTTGGACCATTTTGAAGTGTTTTGTAATTTGTAATGCGATTTTACGCCTTTTGGTTGTAAGCATAAATTATGCATCCAAATTGGTTTAGACTTTCACAAAACATGATAGTATGATAAAATTGATATATGGATGCAATGTGGAATGATTTTGTGAAGGTAATCTACCTTTTTGGATCAATTGTCAAATTTGACACCAAATGTTGATGGGAACCTACCGTATGTGCAAATGCCCACTAGAGTTTGTTATTCTCCAAACGTAGGGGTGAATTTCAATGCACCAAAAACAACTATAAATATCTTGCAGAAGGAAAAATAAGTTCATTTTTATGTTTACTAATTTTTGAAGTTGCGTCTGAGGAAGTGAGGGAAGTGGAGTGGAGTGAGTGAGTGAAGTGCTACAAAATCTATGGTGATGGAGGGTGCAAATGCGGTAGTGGGAGCAGATATATATTTTTCTAAGGTAAGTGCCTTTGAAGCTCTTTATTTTGTGCAAAAAATAATTGTGTGTTTTTTTAAATGTATTTAACATTATTTTTTTGCAATGTGAATTGTGTTGTAGTTTAGGATTTTGGAGGCTCGACATAAGTTCTCGCCTCTCATCTCAGGGATGAGGAAGGCAGTGCATGAGGAACAATGGGATTTGGTGGAGGATGTAGGCTTGGCAGGAGTAACCTAAGTAGATGTGGTGAGGGTGGATGAGTGATATCTCTTTGCCTTGGTAGAGATATGGAATACAAATAGGGGGATATTTTTGCTCCCCATTGGAGATATCGCATCCTCAAGTTGCCAATAGAGGGTTTACGTGTCGATATTGGACACGATAAGCTACATGAACTAATCCAGTTGTTTGGAGATGAATTTAGGTTGTGGAGGTGACGGGTGGAGGTATAACATACTTGTAAATGTATATGGACAAGAAGTTAGAGGCCCTACCTACATTGGTGATATTCGTGTTGGCCAACATAGTGGCCCTAAAAAACATTGGTTGTTGGTTTCTATGGAACCTTATTAGGCTCGTGTGTGATATAATTTCTACATCTTAGATTTATGCATGGGCTCCTACTTTATTGGTACAATTGTACCATGAGATTTTTGAGGTTAGGATGTAGAGGTAGAAGGTGTTGGGGTGTAGTGTGCTACTACAGTGTTGGATTTAGGAGCATTTTAGTGTGGCTAGGCCTATAGGCTTCTCTACTATGGGATGGGATAGGGGGTAGCCCTATGCTATGAGATGGACAATGGTAGAGGAGGTACAACCGAGTAATCCTATTCATATGAGTCAGTGGTACATGGATATATGGTATAGATTGATATCAACTCATGTTATATGGAGTCCATGGTGAGGTACCATGTGGAAAGGTGATGGGGAGAAGCTATGGAGGGTTTGGTAGGCTAGGTGGATAGTTGGGAGGCTCAAGACAGAGGTGAAGCTGACTTAGTTCTCATGGGTGTTGAGGCAGTTCAAACTGAGGTAGGTATTTCATGAGGCACCAGTGCTCTACAAGAATTATTTGGATGATATGAGTCTACCCTATGCTAACGCATGGAAAACTACCTATGAGGATGATGAGGAGATGGATCTTCTTGATTTGGATGATGAGGGAACTACTATGGAGTACGATGCATGGTTCACTACACAACCACCATGGATACTTATCCCAGTAGTAGATGGAGAGAATGTAAATGAGGTAGAGGTTAAGAAGATCAATGAGGCTCCTAAGCATTAGAGGCACCTTTGATCTAGCAGTAAAAGGAGGTATTCTAGGAGCACAACAAGGTAGGCTCCTAAGATAGGAGGTGATAGAGGTAGCATGGAGGATAGGGAGGAGATTTTGGATGGACCTCCTAGTTAGAGTGAGGAGGATTGGGTGAGCTAGAGTAGTTGGTGCTAGAGTGGGATTATATGGTAGCAAATAGATATGTAGAGATAGCTCGACTATAGGATATGGACATGGTGATTCAAGATGTAAAGATAGCTTAGTTAAATATAGAGCTAGAGGTATGGCTAACTATTGGTGGAGGTGAGGATAGGACTATGAGGATCTAGGTAGAGCTACTAGAGAGGGGTCATCGGTAGAGACATGATGTACATCACCTTCAAATTCATGATAGATATATCTAGTTGTTGGAGAATCAATAGATGGAGCATGATATTGGGCTTCTATATCTACCCTCCTCATCCATAATCTAATTCTATTAGATCTAGTGATTCTAGGTATATATATAGGTCTAGGGCTCCTTCAAGATCAAAGGAGTCCTATTATAGGTATTGGCTAGTGCTTAAATGTTTTTTTTTGTATATGAGCTTTGGTGCTCCATTGTATATAGTATTTTGGTATTCATTGTATATGCAATATTTATACATACATATATATATATATATATATATATATATATATACATATATTTTATTTTTGTGTTAATGTTTTTGTGTATATGGATGATTAATGCAAGTGATAGTGTAATGATAATGTGTATGGATGCAAATGTTCTAATGATCATTCATAGTTTAGATTTTGGTTGGCCATGTTAAGCATTATTTTTTAATCAGGGGTACTGTTAGTCAAAAAGTGACTAACTACAAAAAAACATCTGATGCACCTTTTTTCATATTTTCCAAGAAGACCAAAGTGGCCCATATGCTAAAGATCAAAGAAAAATCAAAATACCGCAAGGAGGTAAAAGTGTCGCGATATCGCGACATGTTGCATTTTTGCGGGAAAAAGCAAAGAGAAAGAGCAAGGAGGAAAAAGTGTCGCGATATCGCGACATGTTGCATTTTCGTGAGAAAAATCAAAGAGAAAGAGCAAGGAGGAAAAAGTGTCACGATATCGTGACATGTTGCATTTTCACGGGAAAAAGCAAAGAGAAAGAGCAAGGAGGTAAAAGTGTCGCGATATCATGACATGTTACATTTTCGTGGCTAAGAGCAACAAAAGGGAGCAAGGAGGAAAAAGTGTCGCGATATCGTGACATGTTACATTCTCGCGGCTAAGAGCAACAAAAGGGAGCAAGAAGGTAAAAGTGTCACGATATCACGACATGTTACATTTTCGTGGCTAAAAGCAACAAAAGAGAACAAAGAGGTAGAAGTGTCGCGATTTCATGACATGTCGCATTTTTGCGATGCAAGAAGAAGAATCAAGCTGAAGACATAGAAATGTCATGATTTCATGACATGTTGCATTTTCATGACTCAAAAAGGGCAGGCAGGCAGAGAAACAAGAGTGTCATGATTTCGCGACATGTCCAATTTTTGCCAAGGAAACAGAGTATATTTTTGGCAACTAGGACATGCACTGACATCAGGTGCTGATTTATGAAGAATGGTCAGTTTATTATAACTTGGCAGGTCCGCTAGATGATTGTAGAATAACAGGCTCATCTAAATTTATCCAGAAGGAAATCTATCCAATCTATGGGAAATTCGTTGTATATTCTTAGAAACTGCAGACAATTACTTGTAATTGATTGAAGAAATTAAATGTACATAGTAGAAGATACTCTTTTTAGGGTATAAATAGGAGTGAGTCGACCATGAAAAAGGGTCGGATCTTGGAAGTTTATAGGCTTGATGTACATGTACTGGATTACAAGAAATAAAATATTTCTTCTTCTAGCTTTTCGAAACTTCTGTGTGTAAGTGTATGTATCTAGTGTTTTAACTTTTATTCATTCTAAGTTTTATAATGTATCTATTCTGAAATCTGGACTGTGCACGTATAAACCTTATTTCTAGAGTTGAACATTAAAATATATTTACATGTATTTAGATGAACATCTAAAAGTCACACTCAAGAATTCGTGTTTTCTATAAGAAGATATATAGAAAACTCTGAAAGTAGTAATCTGCATCATCAATGTTTTTTGTTGTCTAATATGTACCGTGAGAAAAATTTCTAGCTTAGGCTATATTTCCCTTATCTCTTGTTCCCATTTTCTCTAAAAAACTCAAAGGAACCAGCCTTCTCTGGAGACTAGATAGATGATCTCAAGCAAGATCTGTCTATTCAATGTTGGCAAATTCTAAGGCGCAACACTATTAACCGAAGGTAGATTTTGTTCCAATAGTTTTTGGCATGCCCGGTGGGACAAGAAATCCCATAGTATTGTATAAGTTTTGGTGTTTTACCTTAAGAGCCTTTTGTTTAAAAATCTCAAGAAAAACCACCTGGCGACTCCGTTGCAATTTAGACCATAAAAGAAAGGCCTTGTCTAAAAACCTTCTGGTTATATAGCCATATGATAACCAGATCTCGAGATAGAAACTCTGAAGAACCTATTGAGTTCTTTGAACTACATCTCGAAAGCCTAAAGGCACACCATGTGCTAGTCGCACGATCAAATACGCCCGACACCATTAGCACCTCTTTAACACCCGTTGTAGGAGCATCTACAAGCAATCCTATAGTAGTTTTAACTCCTTTAGCAATCATGGTAGCTGCCCCTGCCCCAGCGCATCTTGTGTGGAATAAAAATGGTCCTTAAAACTTAGGAGCACAAAATCAAATTCCACAAGCTGCACTAAAAGCATTGCCAACTTTTGACGAAACAGGCAAAACAGCAGATGAGCATTGTCTAGATGCATCATCGCTAGCATCTATTTACAATATCACTCAGGAAGATGTAATGGTCAGATTGCTAGTTATATCTTTGAATGGAAAGATGCTCTATTGGTACAGAGCGCTCCCTACTAGATCCATTACTTCTTGGGCAGTGCTTACTGGTCGTCTGGTCGACAAAATTAATATACATGTGGATCCTTTCACACTGCTGAATCAATTCATTGTCATTGAGAGGCATCCATGAGAAGAAATCTAGGATTTCAACATCAGATTTACCAAAACTCATGATAGAGTACCGCAAGGCCTAAAACCCATGAAAGAACAAGCTATATGCTATTATTTAAGGGCTTTTGATTCAGATCTCAGTATGATAATAAGGCAATCTCGTGTAACCACTTTTCCTGGGATCTATCTAGAGGCATCAAAGGGCGAAGCTGATCTCATCGCTACAAAAAGATATCCATCAAAGAGTCTATTGCCAATTGTACCAGAGCTTTCCCAAGTGTCAATTTCTAAACTACCTGTACTCCCATCAACATAGGCCCTCCCAGCTATAGCCGCACCTCCTACATTCCTTGCATTACCAGCCACACCCCTTGCATCAGCTCCCCCAATGATCAATACACAACCATAATTGATACAATGAAGACATTGTCAAATGAAATGGCGTCCATGAAAAAAAGAGAGGTGGAAAGGAATATCCAAGCAAGAAGATTTCCACAGATACAAAAGGAAGGTGCTTCAACAAGTGGAAGAGGACAAGATAAAAAAATGTGGTGTATGCAAATGAGACAGGAGATAATGGAGAACCCGCTAATTCTGATTACTGGTGTACCTCTTGCAATGATCCTCATGGAGAACATTCATGCATGATTCATCAACATCATGTGCAAGCAGTTATTGAAAGAGCCAAAGAAACTGGCAAGGGACAGGTGAACATAATTAGAGAAGTCCACCATAATTTGGAAATGCCATCCATGGAACAAGTCTCGGTCCTGACAAGGTCGAGAAAAAATTCGTTACAAGTCGACCCTAAGGAACTCCAACCACTAAGTTTTCCTCCTACCCCCAGGGCGACTCCGTAGAAAAACCAGTCTAATGAGAAAGGACGTTCTGATCCTCCTCAGACTCTTGCGACTGCACCAAGAAAATAATTTCCTCCTATAAAAGGGAGCGAGACTCAAGAGCAAGCAAAGGAAAGACTCATATTTCCTTCATTAACAAAAATACAAAGAACATAAGCTACGCAGGTCTACAGAGACAGATATGACGCATCGACTAGTGTAAGGGAGAAAAGTATTGAAGTATCCCCAACTACAACTCTTTCGTTCAACATTGCAGAAGAAATGAAGAGGACCCCTTCTAAAATAAGCATGTATGATGCACTGCAAATTCCTGGTCAGATCGACCTCCTCCAAGAATCCTTAAATTTAAAGAATGATACCTCTTCCTCAAATGTTATACAAGCAAATGTTGTTTCAACCTCTCGAAAAAACATACCACCCCCATTCTATCTATCCTTGCAAATGGAGGGGTGGATAGTTCACAATTGCATGATTGATTTAGGGGCCGCAACTATGGTGATGCCAAAAGTCGTATGTGACATAATGGGGATGGAATATACTCGAAGTCATCCTGGTGTGTTGCAATTATATGGTACTCCAATAAAAACTATCGGGGTGATCAAAGATATCCCTATTCAACTCCACATAATGCCAGAAGTAGTCGTCATACAAGAAGTAGTTGTTGTAGACTTAGAACCATATTTTGGTATGTGTTTATCTAGAGAGTTCACAGCAAAATTGGGCGATTATCTATCTCTAGATTATTCGTATTTGGAATTACATTTCAAAGGTAAAAGAGTCAAGATCTACAATGAAAAACCATCTACTTTTCACATAGAAATACTAGAGGAAACAACTACCGTAAACATGATGTCCAAGGAATTGGAAAACATTGATCTAATGGAAGAAACCATGGAGGAACTCCAATATGAAGATCAATTTTTGATGGAGAATTTAAACGCTATGGTAGACACAAAAATAGGAAGCTATTCCATTGAAAAACCAAAAAACCTTCCTGTTGTTGTCCCTAAAATAGGTGATTCGGCCAACCAATTATGGAAATTGTACTTTGATTGGTCAAGGTGCAAAAATAGAGTAGGAGCTGGAATTGTTATGATTTCACCTACTAGAAAAGAAAATGTCTTTTCATATAGGTTGACATGGAGTTGCACCAATAACGCGGCTGAATATGAAGCTTTGTGTTTGGGACTTAGGAAAGCTGAAAAATTGGGTGCAAAACAACTGCTGATCTATGGAGATTTAGAGCTGATTGTTAAACAGGTTACTGGTAAATGCATTTGTAAGCAACATTACCTAAAGGCTTACAAAAACAAAGTATTGGATCTATTGGAAAATTTTGAAGCACTAAACATAAAATCCATTCCTAGAGAAAAGAACACCCATGCATACCTGTTAGCATCAGTAGGATCCAATTTTTGCCCAGTCAGTAATGTTATTCAGAAGTCTAAAATAGTCAGACTTATATACAGGCCTTCTGTGCCCGAAAAGGAAATTTTTTGGCAAGTATTCGAAAATGACGAGCAGATCCTGGATTTTCTGATTCATGAGATGAATTACTCTACAAAAAGAGTGTTACAAGAAGAGGATGAAGAGAGCTTTATTCAACTAAAAAATAAGCATATCCCTAGGGGACTGATCACCCTGGAGAGCCTTTTCGACAATAGCAACAAAGATGTAGGTCAAAGGATCAAGGTAGATGAACGCCGGTATAAGGAAATAGAACTAGAACCAAGAAAAATGATCAAAGTAGGGACCGATTGTACAGTGGTAGAACTAGAACAAATAAAATAGTTATGTAGAGAATATCCAGATATAATAGCCTAGACTTATAGTGATCTAAAAGTGTACAGGAAATATGTCATTCAACATACCATCGAACTAGAGCAAGAAGCTAAACCTTTTAGGCAGAGGCAGAGGCCTCTGAATCCTAAAATTGAAGCCTTAATGAAATAGGAGTTGTTAAAACTCATGCAGGCTAAGATAATATACCCAATCAAGCACTCTACCTGGGTGGCAAATTTAGTTCCAGTTCATAAGAAAAATGGAGAAATACAACTATGCATCGATTTCAAAATTTTTAACAAAGCCTCTTTAAAGGATCACTATCTTTTACCCCAGATTGACCCAATCCTTCATACTGTGGCGGGAGCAGAAAGGTTTTCTCTATTAAATGGATTTTTTGGTTACAATCAAGTTTGGGTGAGAAATGAAGATCAATACAAGACTGCGTTCACCACTAAGTGGGGAACATTTGCATACCAAAGGATGCCCTTTGGATTATCTAACGCAGGAGCAACTTTCCAAAGAGCCATGGACGTAGCTTTTGGGGAGCTTGCGAACAAAATTATTATCGTTTATTTAGATGACATGACTATTTTTTCTCATGACAAAAAGGACCATGCCACTCATCTGTAGAAAGTATTTGAGAAATGTAGAGAATTTGGAATATCACTAAATCCTAAAAAATCTATTTTTGCTATGGAAGAAGGAATACTCCTTGGGCATGTTATTTCTAAATATGGGTTGTCAATTGATCCTGATAGAGTAAAGGCACTTCTTGAGTTGTCGCTCCTAGTTAACAAGAAAGGTTTGCAGTATTTCTTTGGGCAAATAAATTTTGTCAGAAAATTCATTACGGATTTTTCCCAAACGGTTAAGCCAATGACTGAATTATTGAAAAAGGATGCTCCTTTCAAATGGACAGATCTAAGGAAAGAAGCTTTCCAAAAAATTCTAGAAGCCATCGCTCAAGCTCCTATGCTAGTTAACCCTGACTATTGCCGAGGTTTCATACTATATGCTGTCAGAGAGCTAGATAGTTATGCTACAGTTCTCACTCAGAAAGGAGCAGATGACGAAGAAATACCCATAGCCTTTCTAAGTTCCACCATGCACAAACATCAGGAAAGGTACAACTTCATATAAAAACAAGTATATGCAATTATGAAATCCTTGAATAAGCTAAAACACTTCTTATCCCAGAGTCGGACTATGGTGTATGTTATTCATCCCGATGTAAGGAACTTCATAATTCAAGGAGAATTAGGTGAAAAAAGAGCTGGATGGGTGACTCGCATCCAAGAGTATGATGTAGAAATGCATCCTACTAAAATAGACAGAGGGAGATATTTTTGCCAAGAATTGGCCAAGCAAGTTGTAAGTGGATATGGGGAGAGCCACCCCGTCATGGCAAACATAGAGCAACACCAAGACAGAGTAAGTTCGAGTTGGATCGACAACTTTGTGAGGTATTTTTAGACTGGGTCATGTCCTGAAGATATGAACGCTTCCCAAATAAGGAGATTTAGAACCCAAGCATTGAAATATACCCTTCGAACAGAGGGGTTGTATAGGATTAACATCGATGGTGTATTGTTAAAATGCGTTCCCGATAATGAAAAGTAGAAAGTGTTAGATGAATTTCATGAGGGTTTTTCAGGGGGACATTATGCAGGCCGAACTATAGCTTTGAAGATCCTTAGAGCTAGATGTTATTGGCCTTCCATATTCCTACAAAGTGACCAAGAGGTGTGAATAGTGTCAGAGGTATGTGGGAAGAAATAGGAATGCACATATGCCCTTAAAAGCTATTCAAGTCGAGGAACCATTCCAGCAGTGGAGGTTAGATTTCGTAGGGATAATAGAGACAAACTCATCATCAGGACACAAATACATTCTCACTGCCATAGACTACTTCACCAAGTGGGCAGAAGTAGTGCCTATGAAGAAAGCTGAATCAAAAGTGGTGATAGACTTTGTCGAAAGTCTAATCACAAGGTTTGGCATACCATATTATTTGATTACAGATAATGGATCCCCTTTCACTAGTGCAAAGATGATAAAATTCGTCAGTAGATATGGAATTTACCTGAAGACTTCCTCTAATTATTACCCACAAGGTAATGGATTAGTTGAGTCTATTAATAAGAATCTTCTAAGAATTCTGAAAAGAACATTACAGGACAATAAGAAGAACTAGCACTCACTCCTAAATCAAGCCCGGTGGGCCGACAGAATATCAATAAAAAAATCAATCAATACATCGCCATATGCTTTGGTTTATGGCAAAGAAGTTGTTTTGCTTATTCATATGGAGATACCCGCATTGAGGATGCTAAACCAAGTTAAAGAAGATGAATATCATCCAATGGATGCCCGACTGATGCAACTTCTGTAGCTTGAAGAATCTAGGGAACAGGCCTATGATCATCATTCAAAGCATATGGTAAAAATAGTCAGGTGGTTCGATAAGAAAACCACTTTCAAGAAATTCAAAACAGGTGATATGGTATTAAAATGGAATGTCAAGAAAGCAAAGCCAGGACACCATGACAAGTTTGATGCGTTCTGGGAGGGGCCATTCGAAATTGTTTCAGAAAAGCAATTCAATGCCTTCTAGTTAAAATATCAAGATGGATGGGTTCTACCCATCACGGTGAATGCTTTTCACCTAAAATTGTATTTTCGATAAAAGCTATAGATCACCATTATATGTACAGTATATTATAAGTTTGGAGTTTTGTAAATATTTCCCTTTTTACGGCCTAATAAGAATCATTTTTGCGGACTAGTGGGGTCCAATATTTTGAATGAAATCTGGAGGAAAAAATTCGCCCTTATTATTTCGAATTTTCGAAAATCTGGGGTTGTCGCGGGATCGCCTAAAAAGTCAGGGAGAAGGGATGAATAAAAATAAAGTTTTGAAATATGTTATGTGTGCTCCTCGGGATATTTCCAAAAAACATTTCCACCGCCAAATGTTTTTTAAAACAACCACATGCCATAAGTCCAGTGGGAGAAGATAATTAATCTGTCAGTTAGCATCTTTTCAAGCATGGGATAATTTCGAGTCCCCAAGTGGGTTTTTAATGAGCCGACGAGGGTTTTTAGGAGTTCCCTAAAAAATATGGCAAGAACGAAAACCGAAGAAAAGACAAACAAAATCAAATCAACCTGAAAGCACGAGATTCCGGTCGAAGAAAGCACTAATTGCGATATAACCAAAACCAAATGCGCTTAAGTCCTAGAAACGTAAAGTGCATGAAATGGAAAAGAAACGCATTTGAAGAGACACAAGCAAATGGAGAAAACACAGCCCTTTCATTAATATCCCTTGATCTCTTTACAATGACGTCTCCTCCCTTTTCGGAGCTAGGAGCGTTAAAAGAATTCGATTACAATCACTCAATGTTCCTCTTTCCGCGTGCCCACGATTGCAATGGGCGGGCCAAGATGATGCCGTCACTGATGTCGATGAGTTATTCACCTCCGCTGCTTCTCCTACGGACAAAGAAACAACCAAGATGTTAGTAGCACCTGCTGCAAGTGAAAAGTGTTCATTCTTCTAAAATCATCAAAATATGCATGCAAACATTTATCTAAAACAATAAACAAAATGATTCTAAACAACCTGAAAACTTTCCAGAAGACAGAAAATGTTACCAACAGGCCATTGCCACTGATACAGTCGGACAATCTACTTTCAACTAGAAATCGTCCCTGGGTAGGACGATTTACATCGTAAATCGTCCCTGGGTGGGACGATTTCTTCTGTGTTGGGGAAGCCGAACTGACATGCTCCAATGTCGACTCCCGAGGTCTCCAAAACACCTGCAGACAGGGGGGTTAGGTAATTGGGGCCATTTTGGGACGACCCAGATGGTCGTATTCTCCCAATTTGGCCTCTACCCTCGGGAATTTGATATCGCCTCCTGCAAGTCAATGAAACAACAAAGCGACACAAAACATACTAGAGTCTGACCAAAAGTTACGAAATTGCAGCTATGAGTTCACCAAACGAAATAACACAATATGCAATGTGAGCAAATAACCTAAAATGCTAAAAAGAATGGAACTTGTGAAGTGCGGGGGTGCCCAAGTGGGCCTCCCACCGTTGGCACTTGATTTTGGAGCCAATCCACTAGGGATGGGCCCAAAACCTCTTAGGATTGGGGGGTCGGCGAATTGGTTGATTCAGGTGTCCATGTGTTGGATTTAGGTCCGATTCAAGCTTCCAAAAGCCACCCAACAACCTCCCTTGCAAAAGAGATTGGTGGATGTGGGAAGGTGAACCAAAAGGGATGCAAGTGGGTCTTCAACTCGGCAGCACTTCGTTGCTTGAAAACTCCTTCAACCTATATATTTTGGGTGAGAAAAGTCCCACATTTTATAGACCCATGGGGTCTCTTTTGGGAGGGAAGCACAAATGCCATGTGTTGGTCACAGGCGCCATGTGGCAGTCTTGTCTTCCCAAGAGGGAGGGGAGTCATCCATTGACTTGGGCTTTCATAACTGCCCTTATGACAGTCCTCAAACGGCCTATTTGCCCACTCACACACGCGTGCGAGGCAGAAGTCATCAACTGACTGTTCTGGGCTGCCACTTGGCCTCATTTGTCTTTTTGCCCGTTAAACTTGGAAATCGTCTCACCCAGGGACGATTTCAGAAATCGTCCCTGGGTGAGACGATTTCAAGTTAGCAATCGTCCCTGGGTGAGACGATTTCAGAAATCGTCCCTGGGTGAGACGATTTCAATTTAGCAATCGTCCCTGGGTGAGACGATTACTAGGCAAAGTGTCTAAGTGTGCCAAATTGCATCTTGACCTCACAAAATTGCTATGAAAGTGGTTAAGACCATTGTTTGACCTCTGAGGGCTACCCTGGGGGCTGTGTTTGTCAAAGCGATCAGTGTTTGCAGTCACATAATCTGATTGGTGCTATTTTGGTGTCTACGAGATGCCCCTTTTTGGGAAGCGCTACGGGTGATGCAGTTCTGAGCAAAAATAGATAACCAAAGCACTAATGATTAGGGTTTCTTGGTAACCTAACCAACTTTTGATGCCCCAAGTATGGAAAGGGCATGCATTCTTGAATCCTTGCTTCTGACGAGCTAAGGAATTTGATTTCAAGTATTAACCTGTTTTGGTGAGGTGTGACTTGAACTTAGACATTGATCAGTCATGAACAGGCAAAGGGCGTTTTTATCCTCAGGGGAACCTTGTGTTCATGATTCACGAAATGCCAAATGTTTGATTGATTTGATTGTTGCTTGTTTACTGTCCCAAGCAGGAGCGTGATTATCTTTGTCAATGATTCTTTGAATGCATGTCGTTTTCTTTAATTGGGTGTGTGATTGTTGGTTGGTGACTAAGTGTGACTACCCCCTCAAGCGACGAATCGATGAGGGAATGACCTTCGTGAGAGAAGCGACGAGTCGCTTGACCCAAGATGAATTGTGCAAGGGTGCCTTTAGAGGGTTTACCGTTAAGCGTGTGCAATTTTTCCAACATCTGGACCTATTTTTGGTGGGTGTTAACCCTTTTGGTGATGCCGTAATGAGGTGAAATCATCGAAAATCTAACTTCCCGTGGAGCGGTCCGACTATTGTAGCCTTCTTGGGGAAGTAGGAGAGCTATAATTTAGACCTCGACATCGATTTTCTTTGCCCGGAGTTTAAGTGGAAGAGCACTTGTGTCCGGCAATGCTTATTGTTTATGTTTTGATGTTGCATTTTTGTTGTTTTTGAGTGGGCTTTGACCCTTTTGTGACGTCATTTGGGGATGAAATTGTCAAAAATTTGTCTTCCCGTGGAGCGGTCCAGCTATGGTAGCCTTCTTAGGGAGTAGGATAGTGACAATGTAAACCCCGACATCAGTTTTTCTATGCCAAGAGGTTAAGTGCAAGAGCACTTGTGTCTGGCAATGTTTATTGCTATGTTTTTGTGTTACATTTTTGTGATGTTTTTGTTGTTTTTTTTTTTTTTGTGACAACATTTGGTGATTAAATTTTTGAAAATCCATCTCCCGTGGAGCGGTCCGGCTATGGTAGCCTTCTTAGGGAGTAGGATAGTGATAATTTGTGACCCTGATGTTGATTTGCCATGCCAAGAGTTTAAGTGCAAGAGCACTTGTGTCTGGCAATGTTTATTGCTTTTTGTGTTGTTTTGATTTTCTTGTTGTTTTTGAGTGGGCTTTGACCCTTTTGTGACGTCGTTTGGGGATGAAATTGTCGAAACTCCGTCTTCCCATGGAGTGGTCCGGCTATGGTAGCCTTCTTAGGGAGTAGGATAGCGACAATGTAGACCTTGACATCAGTTTTTCTATTCCAAGAGGTTAAGTGCAAGAGCACTTGTGTCTGGCAATGTTTATTGCTTTTTGTTTTTGTGTTGCATTTATTTGTTGTTTTTGTTGTTTTGATTTTCTTTGATCTTGTGCATGATGGTTGATGAATATGGATGTATGCATGTTGATTTATTTTGATGGATGCATATGCTATGATGAATGCACATGTTTTTTTATTTATATGTGATATGCAGATATGAAATGGATGAGTGGGATTTGTGATGTTTGGCTATGGCACCATAGACTGTTTAGAACTCTGTTATTTTGTTTTTAGGTGATTGCTGTGATGCATGACTTTACATGTATACATGGTTTTTTTTTTTTTTTGTATTTTCTGATGGTATTGTAAGGATGAAAAGCGGCGCAGTTGGTTTAGAAATGTAGCTAAGGTTTTCTGAGACTCAGACGGTTTTAACTCACTAGCCAAGACTGTACTTTGTCTTACAAGACTTTTGAACAAGGTATGAGTCAGACTTGTTTTTAACCAAGCTATTTCACATCCCTGTGTGTGCAATTGAGTTCGTTATTATGACCAAACGTTACGAAATTGCAGCTATGATTTCACCAAATGAAATAACACAATATGCAATGTGAGCAAATAACCTAAAATGCTAAAAAGAATGGAACTTGTGAAGTGCGGGGGTGCCCAAGTGGGCCTCCCACCGTTGGCACTTGATTTTGTAGCCAATCCACTAGGGATGGGCCCAAAACCTCTTAGGATTGGGGGTCGGCGAATTGGTTGATTCAGGTGTCCATGTGTTGGATTTAGGTCCGATTCAAGCTTCCAAAAGCCACCCAACAACCTCTCTTGCAAAAGATATTGGTGGATGTGGGAAGGTGAACCAAAAGGGATGCAAGTGGGTCTTCAACTCGGCAGACACTTCGTTGCTTGAAAACTCCTTCAACCTGTATATTTTGGGTGAGAAAAGTCCCACCTTTTATAGACCCATGGGGTCTCTTTTGGGAGGGAAGCACAAATGCCATGTGTTGGTCACAGGCGCCATGTGGCAGTCTTGTCTTCCCAAGAGGGAGGGGAGTCCTCCATTGACTTGGGCTTTCATAACTGCCCTTGTGACAGTCCTCAAACTGCCTATTTGCCCACTCACACATGCGTGCGAGGCAGGAGTCATCAATCGACTGTTCTGGGCTGCCACTTGGCCTCATTTGTCTTTTTGCCTGTTAAACTTGGAAATCGTCTCACCCAGGGACGATTTCAAAAATCGTCCCTGGGTGAGACGATTGAAAGCACGAGATTCCGGGCAAAGGAAACACTAATTGCAATATAACCAAAACCAAATGCGCTTAAGTCCTAGAAACGTAAAGTGCATGAAATGGAAAAGAAACGCATTGGAAGAGACACAAGCAAATGGAGAAAACACAGCCCTTTCATTAATATCCCTTGATCTCTGTTACAATGACGTCTCCTCCCTTTTCGGGGGCTAGGAGCGTTAAAAGAATTCGATTACAATCACTCAATGTTCCTCTTTTCGCGTGCCCACGATTGCAATGGGCGGGCCAAGATGATGCCGCCGCTGATGTCGATGAGTTCTTCACCTCCGCTGCTTCTCCTGCGAACAAAGAAACAACCAAGATGTCAGTAGCACTCGCCGCAAGTGAGAAGTGTTCGTTCTTCTAAAATCATCAAAAGATGCATGCAAACATTTATCTAAAACAATGAACAAAATGATTCTAAACAGCCTGAAAACTTGCTAGAAGACATAAAATGTTACCAACAGACCATTGCCACTCAAACAGTCGGCCAATCTGCTTTCAACTAGAAATCGTCCCCGGGTAGGACGATTTCGACTCGTAAATCGTCCCCGGGTGGGACGATTTCTTCCTGTGTTGGGGAAGCCGAACTGACACGCTCCAATGTCGACTCCCGAGGTCTCCAAAACACCTGCAGACAGAGGGGTTATGTAATTGGGGCCATTTTGGGACGACCCAGATGGTCGGATTCTCCCAATTTGGCCTCTACCCTCGGGAATTTGATATCGCCTCCTGCAAGTTAGTGAAACTACAAAACGACACAAAACATACTAGAATCTGATCAAAGGTTACGAAATTGCAGCTATGAATTCACCAAACAGAAAACACAATATGCAACATGAGAAAATAAACTAGAATGCTTCTGAAATAAAACTTAAGAAAAGTGCGGGGATGCCCAAGTGGGCCTCCCACCGTTGGCACTTGATTCCGGCGCCAATCCACTAGGGATGGGCCCAAAACCTCTTAGGATTGGGGGGTCGGCGAATTGGTTGATTCAGGTGTCCATGTGTTGGATTTAGGTCCGATTCAAGCTTCCAAAAGCCACCCAACAACCTCCCTTGCAAAAGAGATTGGTGGATGTGGGAAGGTGAACCAAAAGGGATGCAAGTGGGTCTTCAACTCGGCAAGGACTTCGTTGCTTGAAAACTCCTTCAACCTCGTATATCTTGGGTGAGAAAAGTCCCACCTTTTATAGACCCAAGGGGTCTCTTTTGGGAGGGAAGCACAAATGCCATGTGTTGGTCATAGGCGCCATGTGGCAGTCTTGTCTTCCCAAGAGGGAGGGGAGTCCTCCATTGACTTGGGCTTTCATAATTACTCTTGTGACAGTCCTCAAACGGCCTATTTGTCCACCCACACATGCGTGCGAGGCAGGAGTCATCCACTAACTGTTCTGGGCTGCCACTTGGCGCCATTTGTCTTTTTTCCCGTTAAACTTGGAAATCGTCCTCACCGGATTTCCCGAGACGATTTCAGAAATCGTCCCCGGGTGAGACGATTTCAAGTTAGCAATCGTCCCCGGGTGAGACGATTACTAGGCAAAGTGTCTAAGTGTGCCAAATTGCTTCTTGACCTCACAAAATTGCTATGAAAGTGGTTAAGACCACTGTTTGACCTCTCGAGGGCTGCCCCGGGGCCGTGTTTGTCAAAGCGATCAGTGTTTGCAATCACATAATCGGATTGGTGCTGTTTTGGTGTCTACAGATGCCCCTTTTTGGGAAGCGCTGCGGGTGACGCAATGCTGAGCAAAAAATAGATAACCAAAGCACTAATGATTAGGGTTTCTTGGTAACCTAACCAACTTTTGATGCCCCAAGTATGGAAAGGGCATGCATTCTTGAATCCTTGCTTCTGACGAGCTAAGGAATTTGATTTCAAGTATTAACCTATTTTGGTGAGGTGTGACTTGAACTTAGACATTGATCAGTCATGAACAGGCAAAGGGCATTTTTATCCTCAGGGGGAACCTTGTGTTCATGATTCACGAAATGCCAAGTGTTTGATTGATTTGATTGTTGCTTGTTTACTACCCCAAGCAGGAGCGTGATTGTCTTTGTCAATGATTCTTTGAATGCATGTCATTTTCCTTAATTGGGTGTGTGATTGTTGGTTGGTGACTAAGTGTGACTACCCCCTCAAGCGACGAATCGATGAGGGAATGACCTTCGTGAGAGAAGCGACGAGTCGCTTGACCCAAGATGACTTGTGCAAGGGTGCCTTTAGAGGGTTTACCGTTAAGCGTGTGCAATTTTTCCAACATTTGGACCTATTTTTGGTGGGTGTTAACCCTTTTGGTGATGCCGTAATGAGGTGAAATCATCGAAAATCTAACTTCCCGTGGAGCGGTCCGGCTATTGTAGCCTTCTTGGGGAAGTAGGAGAGCGATAATTTGGACCTCGACATCGATTTTCTTTGCTCGGAGTTTAAGTGGAAGAGCACTTGTGTCCGGCAATGTTTTTTTTGTTGTCTATTTTTGTTGAATTTTTTTTATTGTTTTTGTTGTTTTGTGTGACGCATGTGGGGATAAAATTGTTGTAATCTTCTTCCCGTGGAGCGGTCCGGCTATGGTAGCCTTCTTGGGGAGTGAGATAGCGACAATATATGACCCCAACGTCTATTTTGATTGCCTTGGATTGCGAGTGTAACAACATTCTATTAGGCAACTTTATTTGTTGTTTTTAGTGCATTTTTGTTGATTTTTTGATGTTTTGACTTTTTTGGCTGGAAATCGTCCCTGGGTGGGACGATTTCCAATTGAGAAATCGTCCCTGGGTGGGACGAGCGCTGACTGCAGCGCTCATCCCAGCCAAGGACGATTTCCAGTTGGTAGGCTTATTTAAGGCCCAAAACTTGGATTTGGGCTCATTTGTGTCATTTTTTTTTTCGATTTGGGAGCTCTGGGAGGAGGAGGTAATTCTGCGAAGCGAAGCGCTGCTAGAATTCTCTCTCGTCATCATGAGTGCACAAACCGGTTCGAGCGGCGGAGCGGAGGCGAAACCCGTAAGTGCAATTTTTTTTTTTTGTAATTATCGCTTAAGGTTAGGAACCCTAAATCTGAAAAATTAGTTTTGAATTTTTGTGTGTGTTATTGTTTTGCAGGTTAGGAGCCGGTACCGTGTACCTGCCGCATTCGCTGAGGCACGGTCGATGCTGACTGATGTTGACTGGCAGTGGCTTGATGCCCTTGGGCTCAAGCAGGTGGCTCGACTGGAGCCTCGTGGTCCCGGATCAGTGCCTATCTGACGGCCCCGATCAAAGTTTGGGATCCGCGGACCAACACTTTCCATCTTCCGACAGGGGAGATGACTGTGACACTGGAGGACGTTTATCGGTTGCTTCGGATTCCGATAGATGGATCGCCCATTAGGACATCACCGCGTGATCAGCTGGACTGCTGTACTGACGAGATGTTTTGGGCATGCGGAGCGGCTGGGTGTAACGAACCCAGTGGAGACAGCCGAGGTGGACTGTCAGGCTAGCGGGATTTTTGTTAGTCGGTGGCAGGAGAGGGGGGTGTTAGGAGTGAGGCACGCATTCTTGATGGGCCTCATTTCTAACATGCTTCTACCTGATTCGTCAGGCGGGAGGTTCCCGTGGAACCTGCTGGAGTTGGTATGGCAGTTGGTAGAGTGCCCGATAGAGGCACCGCTGATTTATGGATGGGGATAGACATTGTTGGCACAGCTCTACGGGGAGCTGTACGGCGTCCGCTGTCGGCAGCGAAAGGGGGTGAGTTGCAGTTATCTTCTTCAGTGCTGGGGTTGGCAGCACATAGCAGTGGAGAGGCCGACCGGGTTACCGTGGATGACTCGGGCGGTGATGGATGACGAGGAGATT
Source organism: Wollemia nobilis (assembly GCA_028583015.1). Taxonomy (NCBI): domain Eukaryota; kingdom Viridiplantae; phylum Streptophyta; class Pinopsida; order Araucariales; family Araucariaceae; genus Wollemia; species Wollemia nobilis. Next base: position 3,127,256 of record JAQPPZ010003047.1, on the reverse strand, counting down.
GGCTATGCAGCTTTGTGGCGGCGGTCTGTGGAGCAGTGCAGAGTCGGCGATGGGCAGGTGTTGTACAACACTATACCGATGCCTTCTCTCCCGCTCACTCCAGGGGAGGTGGTTTGGCATCCTTATCGGGACTGTCCAGTCTGGCCGGAGGCTGGAGAGTGGCTCCGACGGGTACGTAGGGAGCGGTGGTTGACTGGGCGACACGGGACGGAGCATGAGTTCTTTCCGTACCGCCGGGTTACACGATAGTTTGGGGTGCGCCGTGGATTTCCTGGTGAGCCTATGGTCTATCGACGCGGGGAGATGAGAGGGATTCGGAGCCACCGGTCACCGCTCCATTGGGCGAGGAGTCGGATGCGGTGATTGAGGTCCCGGATGTGGATGACATCGGGACTACCACCGAGTATGACTCGTGGTGGGTATCGCGGCGCCGGAGAGGAGAGGGGCCACCGGGAGGCGCGGAGGCGGCAGTGGAGGATGCTGAGGCAGAGGGGTGATTGGGGGGGTCCGTTGGATGATGCGGACATGGTGGATGTGGGAGATGAGGATGTGGACTTGGGTGTTCCGGAGCAGCCGGACATGCAGGATGTGGAGGAGCAGTGGGAGCCTGAGCAGGCTACTGTCCCCGCGAGTCCTATGCATCCGGCAGATACAGAGGAGGTGGGGTCGGATGTAGGCGTTGAGATTGCATGACTGACAGAGCTGCTACGGATGCGGGATCTGGAGTTGGGGGATGCGAGGCGGGAGCTGGGGGATGCGGAGGAGAGGGATCTTCTACGGGCTCAGTTGGCAGAGCGGGATAGAGTTTTGGCGCAGCGCGATGATGCATTGTCTATTTATCATCGACGAGAGGCAGAGTGGTGTCTGTATCGGATAGACTTGGAGAGGGAGGTCATCCACCTTGGTGGGCGGCTACCTGAGCCTTCGGTCGGTGGATCTTCACGGCGGACAAGGGATAGTCTGACTGAGCAGTCAACATCATCTCGTCGCAGGCGGTTAGATGAGGGGGGTGGTAGCAGGCATGATGCGGGGGCTAGTAGTAGCCGCCCTGCAGGGTCCCGTAGGACCCACACCATGGGGGGTAGTTCCCGTCGCACCGATCCTGCGTGATCATGGTGGTGGACGCCTTAGGTTGGGTTTTTGGATATGATTGCGGGGTCTGAGGACCGGTTTTGTAGCCTACGGGCATCTTTTTGACGATATATATATATATATATATCGATTTTATTGTGGTTTTGTACATGTGATGATGTGATTTTTGTTATGCATGTTTATTCATTTTGATGAATGCAGATGTTATGATGAATGCAAATGTTTTAGATGTCTATGTGATATGCGAAGTGAAATGGATGAATGATATTTGTGGTGATTGCACTGTAGGTTGTTTAAGAAGCTCTTTATTTACATGGTTTTTCTATTTTTGTATTTTTTGATGGTATCATAAGGATGATAAGTAGCGCAGATGGTTTTGGAATGAATGTAAGGTTTTCTGAGATTCAGTCAGTTTTAACTCACCATCCATGACTCGTACTTTATCTTACAAGACTTTTTGACCAAGGTATGAATCGGACTTGTTTTTGACCCAGTTATTTTTCACATCCCTGTGTGTGCAATTGAGTTCATTTAGTGGTATTTGTTAGGATACCGCCAGTGCCAGATGGGCTTTCAACCGAACCTGTACTGAGGATCACCTAATTAGCTCCATGAATTCCTTTGTTGTATGTACTAAGATTAATCTACGGTGTAATCCAGGATGCCATAAGCTAGCTCATCCACATGCAAACATTGATCTGTACGCAAGTTAATGTGACAGATATATCGTCATGCGGGAGGCTTACTTCATTACCGATAGGCTATCAACCAAATTGGTACTAAAGCTTGCCTTATGACCTATAGAATGCTGAGAGTTCCAGGGATTCAAGGTCAACTCCTTCTTTTTTTCAATTGTATTGGGATACTTGCTCATTGTAGTGATGAGATCACTCGTTTATTTTGATTTGTTTTTCTTTCGAGCAAGGGATTGGGGTCATGGAGTGACGAAAATCACCGTTGTTTGTGCCTTTTGATGTGTGCACCTGTAGTTTGTCAAATTTGGAGTTTTGACATTTTGCAACTTTTTTGTGTTTTGCAACTATTGAGAACTTTAGGGATTCTTAGGGAATTGGGTAGGGAGGATGCTTGTCCTTTTGCCAACTCTCAGCATTCTAGGGGTCATTCGCACAGGGGGATGAGCAAGATAACCGTTTCGCTTGTGGTGACCTAGATTATTTTGCAGGTTTCATCTTTCGTTCACACAATTTGGGAATTTTTAGTGTTTTGATTTGTGTTGGGATGTTACGTAACATGGTGTATTTCAAGTATGACTCTACCTTCGTAAAATCTGTTCGACTTGATACGCTACATGGCTAAAGAGGAAAATGATGACTGAATCATTGAAACTCTTGGTACATTCCTAGACCACCGATCGTAGTGTGGTAAAAGTTATGCATGGTGTTTTTGTTGTTTTTGTAACATGAGACAATGCGGAACAAGATGGACTATCAGAGCTATTGCAGCCTATGGTATTTGACCCGTATGACTACAAATATGCAATGTATGGATGCAATGCTTAATGCAACTATGTATTTTTGTAATTTTGATGGATTGTTTTTGGTGAAGTTGAAGATGAGGTGCTAGAATATGAATTTTATGATGAATTTGAGTATGCCTAGAATTGAGATGCAAATCTTTGTTGTTTTTGATGATTTTTGTTGTTTTGTTTTTTTTTTTTTGATTTTTTTTTTTTGACCAAGTGATTGCGATAATCGTTGGAGCTTTTTGGGTTTGACCAAGTGATTGCGATAATCCTTGGAGCTTTTGGGGTGACCAAGTGATTGCGATAATCCTTGGAGCTTTTTGGGATGACCAAGAGATTGCGATAATCCTTGGAGCTTTTTGGTTTGACCAAGAGATTGCGATAATCCTTGGAGCTTTTTGGATTGACCAAGAGATTGCGATAATCCTTGGAGCTTTTTGGGTGACCAAGAGATTGCGATAATCCTTGGAGCTTTTTGGAGTGACCAAGAGATTGCGATAATCCTTGGAGCTTTTTGGGTGACCAAGAGATTGCGATAATCCTTGGAGCTTTTTGGAGTGACCAAGAGATTGCGATAATCCTTGGAGCTTTTTGGAGTGACCAAGAGATTGCGATAATCCTTGGAGCTTTTTGGTGACCAAGAGATTGCGATAATCCTTGGAGCTTTTTGGGTGACCAAGAGATTGCGATAATCCTTGGAGCTTTTTGGGTGACCAAGAGATTGCGATAATCTTTGAGCTTTTTGGGTGACCAAGAGATTGCGATAATCCTTGGAGCTTTTTTTTTTTTTTTGGATATGGCTTTCTTAGATATGAAATGGTCGCAAATGACTGATATTCAAGGGTTCTGTTTCCTTGATACCGTCAAGAGAAGCTAGCTTGTACGTCCCGGGTCCTATTTTGCTATCAATGACATAAGGACCTAACCAATTTTCCATGAATTTGTCCCTCATATGGGACGGCAAATTAGAGTTTTGTTGGTTTTCCTTCAGAACCAAATCACCAACCCGAAAGTCTCTTAGGTGAACTTTCATGTTGTAAGCTTTCTTAAGCCGCTCTTGATAGATACGTAAGTGCTCGAGAGCATTAACGCGTCGTTCATCAAGCAACGTAAGTTGGTCCAATCGGGCTTGCCGTGCAGTGTTATCATCGATGAACTCCTGCATTGATATGCGCAGGGAAGGAATTTCCAACTCGAGAGGCATTATCGCCTCTGAGCCATACACTAGTGAAAACGGAGTTGCCCCAATGGGCGTCTGAATGCTAGTGCCATAAGCCCATAGGGCAAGTGGGATTTGTATGTGCCAATCCTTATGACTGTCTCGTGACGGTCTTTTTAAGGATGGCGACTAGCATTTTGTTTGACGCCTCCGCTTGCCCATTTGCTTGCGGATAATAGGGTGTTGAAAAGTCATGCTGAATTTTGTACTTTGTGGTTAAAGCACGCACGTCTTTGTTCTTGAATGATGGCCCATTATCCGAGATTATTTTGGATGGAATACCAAAATGACATATGATGTGATGCAAGATGAACTCCGCAATACGGGGTCCTTTCGTTGAGGTTAACGGAATTGCTTCCACCCATTTGGTAAAATATTCTGTGGCCGTTATGATAAACGTGTGACGGCCTGACGATGCAGGGGAGATCTTTCCGATTAGATCGAGGCCCCACTACAAAAATGGCCAAGCAGACTGGACTGTCTGTAGGGCCTGGGAAGGTGCATGCATTAAATTGGCATGATGTTGACATTTCACGCACCTCTTGACATACGCGCAACAATCTCGCTCTAAAGATGGCCAATAATAGCCCATGCGAAGAATGCACTTTGCAATGGCCATACCACTGAAGTGGCCACCACATGTACCGTCATGCGCTTGGGCGACTGCCCAAGTGGACTCTTGCTGGTCCAAACAACGAAGAAGAATTCCGTCATAGCTTCGATGATACAAAATGTCTCCTATCAAGACATATTTTGCCGCTTTCTCTTGAATGTTCATTTTGCGGCGTGCGTCAATCCAAAGGGTAGATTACCTAACTTGAGGTAGTCTCTTATGGGTAAATACCAGTCCTATTGATCGGATACCTCGATAGTTTGAACAACCAATCCCTTTTGGAGTTCTTCCCTAACAAATGCTGATTGGGATAGAACTTGTAAGAATAGCGTTGTGTTGCTATTAATGGGAGTGGGGGAAAACAAAGACCCCCAGTTGGCCCGTTTCAAATAGTCTCGGATTCGAAAGAACTTATCCGAAGATGGTTCGATCTGGATCATGTGGACTCTTGGCGTGAAGTCTGAGCTTGCGCGCTCCATCGCGGGTTGCGATAAGGTTTTGACCTCAATGGTTGTTATATCACCGGAAAGGTCTTGCGGGATTAGTGACCCCAAGGAGGCCATTGTATCCGCAAAATGGTTTGATGATCGAGGGAGTGCCTCGATGTCATACCACTCAAGTTTTGCTAGGAATTTGTCCACAAGGGCTTTATAGGCCTTCAGAACTGGGCATTTGCATTGATATACCCCTTTGACTTGATTGATGATTAACAGCGAATCACCAAAGATGTTCAATCTTTTGATGTTCATGGCGATTGTTGTCTGAAGACCTAGGAGCAAGGCTTCATATTCTCGCATTGTTGTTGGTGCACTCGGAAGTTTAATTTAAATGACAGGGGCATTGGAGCGCCCTACGGTGTGAAGAATACAATTCCTGCGCCACACCCTTGCTCGCATTTAGAACCATCAAAAAATAAGGTTATGTCGGCCTCGAGACTCGTGCTCATCGAATCCGGCGATTCCGAGACATGGAAGACCCCATCATCGGGTAGTTCTATGACCAGAGGCTGATCGTCTTCAAGAGGAGCCTCTGCTAGTTGATCGGCTATGACTTGTCCTTTTATAGATTTTTGCCCAATAAACTCAATGTCAAATTCCATCAACAACATGATCCATTTCACCGTGCGACTACTATGATAAGTACGACTCATCATGTATCGCAATGGATTCTCCTTAGACACAACATACGTAGTGTTGCTCAGCATGTAGTGGCGTAGCCTCTTGGTAGCAAACACCACTGCCAAGCATAGTTTCTCAACGTATGCATAGTTAAGTTCGTAATCGACTAGGGTGCGGCTAAGATAGTAAGTAGCCTGTTCTTTGTGAAGTTCATTCTTCTGGGCTAGCATGGCTCCCAGTGCCACCTCAATAGCTGAGATGTATAAGTAGAACGACACTCCTGGTCTAGGTGGTGCCAATACTGGCGACGAAGCCAAGTATTGTTTGATTTCGTCAAAGGCTGATTGGCACTCGTCATCCCAATGAAATGTGACCCCTTTGTGCAATAATTTGTTCATTGGTCGGCATTTGTCATATAATTGCGCTATGAAGCGTTTAATCGACGCGACCTTTCCTTGCAGACTTCTGAGCTGCTTGATAGTGGTTGGGGGAGCCATTTCAAGGATTGCCTTGACTTTGTTTGGGTCCACTTCGATGCCTCATTTTGAGACTATAAAACCCAAGAGTTTTCCATATGTGACGCCGAATACGCACTTCTTGGGATTCAGCTCGACCTTATGCTCTATGAGGCGATCGAGAATCTTGCTTAAGTCACCGAGATGATCTGAGCGCAAGAGAGACTTGGCTAACAAATCATCCATGTAATCTTCCAAAGTTTTGTGCATGTAATCGTGGAAGATATAAGTCATAGCACGTTGGTATGTAGCGCCAGCGTTTTTAAGGCCAAAAGGCATGACCTTATAGCAAAATGTCCCCCAAGGCGTTGTGAATGCCGTTTTGAGTTGGTCTTCGTGGATTGATACGAATTTGATTGTATCCCGAGAAACCGTCCATTAGGGAGAGCATTTCGTGACCTCGTCGTAGCGTCTACCAATGCGTCGATGCTTGGCAAGGGAAAATCATCCTTAGGACTCGCTTTGTTTAGGTCTCGAAAGTCGGTGCATATGCGAATCCTCCCGTCGGGCTTCTTGACGGGAACCATGTTGGACAACCATGGCGGATAATCCACGCAGATGACAAATTGTGCATCCAACAGACTTTTGCAATTCGTCTTTGACCATCAAGGCCACCGTTGGGTGCATCTTTCTTAGTTTTTGCTTTACGTGCTTGATTGTCGGATCAAGTGTTAAATTGTGCATGACTAGTCACGGGTCTAGTCCTGGCATATCCTTGTACGACCATGCAAAAACCTCCTTCTTTTCTTTAAGAAGGGCAATGTAATCGGCTTGCTCTTCGGGGAAAGGCTTACCCCCAGCTTGAGAATCCGTGGATTCATTGGATCTGTGCCGATGTCTACGTCAGTCGTCTCCTCGACTGACATGTGGGATCCGTCCTCCAACTGATGTGGAGTTGGGATTAAATGGATATCATCAGCCGAGTTAAGATCTACGCTTTGGAACCTCGGGTCCCTCTTCAGCTTGAAAAATATCCCGAGTTGTCCTTGGGGTAAAATGAAGCATTTCACCGAAAGGCCAGTACTCGATGGTGACAATGGTGAATTGACGCGATCCCGTCGATGGCATCCATGTCTAGATGCAATGACCGTGATGGATCGGTCGGATTGCGGATGGGTGCGGTCAAATCAATGGAGATCATGTGGATGGAATGAATTTGGTCTCCAGAACCGCGGGTGTGATAACTTGTTTCTTCTAGATGCTCCCTATACTCTGGATCTGGCTCTACGGGAACAGGCACGAATGGATCCTCCCTAGGTGCAAATTTTGTGAAAAGGAGGGCAGGGTCTTCCCTCGACACTCGCCGTCATGATGGGATCTCGAGGTGGACGATGCTCATCTTGAATTTGGAGCCATGGATCCAACACTTGGTCCCACCTCGCCGGGTCTACATGCCATTCATGCCCCAACAAGTATGCCCATCTCGTCCCATTAGATCTTCATGAGTTAGAGCGCGGTGATGTCGTCGCGCATGTCCGAGATAGTCCATTTCAGCCTCATCTTCTGAATCGCTTTCATAGATCCAAAATTGTTCATCCTCTTCAAAGATCTCGTTGCTTGCGACGTTGAGGACTCTTCTTGTTCCAGATGAATTAATCTGGTCCCATTGCGATTGTTCCACTCTTGGTGGAGGGACCTGATTCTCTTGGGACTGTATTGTTTCATCTGGAACCTCTAAGGGGAACAGCTTCAGAAAGATGTCCGACAGCCATTGATGTTCTCTTTGAGGATTACTATCCGAACTTTCACCTCTCTCTAGCAAAGGAGAGGGATTATTGCTGTTTCTAGGGGTGTTTGTTGACCATGGGAGGTAATCTCCCAATGTGTATTCTGTATTTGGATTGGCATACGGGTCTTGTGCCAAACCCCCCTTGTTGCCTATTTCTAGGCCTTGCATATTTTCAACCAAGATGTCTAATGGCAGGGGATGGTTGAACCCTACCCCTGACTTGTCATATGGCATCTGATATCTTGGTTGGCAAAGGATCCGCATCCCTTGCTCATATCTGCCTAGCTCGTATCCATGCCAATTGCATTGGCCTAGATATTTTAGGGCAAATTCTGGGTTTGACAGATAATTGATGTTTTCAACAAAAGGTTCTTCGTCTGTTTCCTTTTGTTGGCATGGTTCAAGACCATGATCAAGGCCCCCATACACAAAATTTGTCTGGTTCGGTGGGTAGCCTAGAGGAACAATTGTCCCTATGGGAAGGCGAGGTCTTCCCATGTCCCGTACTGACTCCAATGTGGGGGTTCCCACAATGTTTTGCACTAAGTACTCCCCCGTGCCCGTACCGGCCATTTCAACAGATGATTGTTGATGATTGGGTGGGAGGAAACGGTAGTCCTTCCCGAGTCCATTCCATGTTTGGTTGTTCAGGAGTCTTGGTTTCGTTGTGTTGGGTGTTTCCTCTGTTGATATCGTTGAGATTATGGGCAACCTTTCTTCTAGAGGCTTAACCTCTTCCATGATTTGTTTTCCCTTGTCCTTCTGTTGGGCCATGATAGGTGGCGTTGATGATGAAGGAGCAGATGATGAAGTCTCACCTGGTTGGGATTTTGTCTTGTTGGCCACCAGTGGTGCCTCCGGTATTGGACCTTGTTTAGATGGATTTAATTGGAAATCCAAATGCGTTGAAGGGAGGGTCGATTGAGGTATGAATTGTACCGCATTGCAATACTTGAAGGGCTCTAAGTCCATTGGGACTACATGTATTTCCCCTTCATAAGCATACTTTAAGCACTGGTGGGCGATCGAAGGGACACACTTCATGTCCCCGATCCAAGGCCGCCCTAGCAAGATATTATAAGCCATTTCACCTTCCAAAGACATGGCACAGTTGTAGGTATTGACTTTTGTCCTACCCGGATCGGCATAACGACCGTGCTCGACCGTCGAGCATATTGCATCATTAAAAGCTCGCAGTATGTACGTGGAGGCTGTGATGTGAGAGGTCGGCGCCTTCAAATGCTTTAAGGCTGCAGTGGTTATGATGTTACTCGGACGAGCCAGTATCTATCAAGACTCTCTTGTACGGAATCCCATTGACCCACACGATAACGTGCGGGGTGGATCTGCCATGTCATTTGATATCATTTTGACCTCATCTTCTCTGAATGTGATGACCGGCTCCGTACATTGTTTCACATGTCCCACGAAGGCGTTGAAAGAATTTGCCTCGTGGGGTTGTAATTCAATGGCTTTTAAAATGTCCATAAGAGCTTCTCTATGGGGAGCTGATTGTTGAATAAGCTCGTAGATGGACAGCCTAGCCGACGTGGTCCGCAAACTCTGCGTGAGTTTGGTTCGTATCGTGACCTCAGGTCTAGGCGGAGGTAACTGCGTTGGGCATTGTTGAGGATGCGATGTTGCCGGAACTTCCCTCGTAGCTACCTCAGGGGCAGCTGTCGGGTACCTTCTGTTCCTTGTTACTATGCTAATCATTCCCACAAATCCCTGTGTGGGAAGATCTTGTCGCACCTCGTTAATCTGGAGTGGTTTTGTCTGTGCCTCGTGGGCTGGCAAGGGGTCCTTGAATACCCCCATTTGTTGGTTGTTTGGTGCGATGGGGTTGTCCACAACCAATGTTCTGTTGTCGATCAAATCCTCGTACTAGGTCTTTGAATTTCCAACACCCATTCAAGTCATGTCCTCCGCGCCTATGGAATCTACAATACAATTCCTCTCTCGTAATCCCCTAGGCTTGGGAATGTTAGGGTCTATAATTTGGATTTTCGGCAGAGTGACTAAATTTGCCACTGATAAGCGGTCAAATAAGGATTACCTAGACTCCGCATATGGGGTGAAATTTCACCTAGGGCGACGTGGGTAATTCTGCTCCTCGTCTTCTATTATCTCTTTCATAAGCGTGAGGCACTCGCTCGGTAGTTAGCCTTTTGAGGCCGCGTTTCTTGCACAGTGCGCGGGAACATTTATCGCAACTTGGTTGATCGCAGCGTGTTGTGGTTGCGTTGTCCCAGTTTTAGTGGTTTTATTCCACTCTTTCTTCTTAGGCTTGGCAATTGCGCCTTCGCCTATCTTAATCTCTTCTATGACTCTGGCTTGCGCCAAAGCTTCTTCTAAGTTGTCGTATTGTCACAGCAACAATAGACCAGAGATTGATTTTAAGCAACTTTTTGTGAACATCTGCGTGAGATCAGACATAGGAGGACTGTAGGGTAACCTAGAAAGCAAAGCTCTCCATCGATTCCCGTACGCTGCCATTGTTTCCTCTTCAAATTGCTTGAGGCTCGCTAAATCACTTAGTGATGCCTTCTTCCTTGTGTTGAAGGCAAAGCGTTCAAGAAACGCGTCTACTAATTGATCTAAATTGCTTATGCTATGTTTGGGCAGTTGTGTGAACCAATCCGAGGTAGGGCCTGCGAATGTGGTTATGAATGTTCTAAGCAACAATGCATCATTATCTTGGATGCCGAAGCATTGGCTTAGAAATCATGTAACGTGTTCTCGTGCGTCCTCTTCACCTTTAAAAACTGCCAATTGAGGCAACTTGAAGTGTTCGGGGTAAAGAGGTGTAGGCACTGAGGGATGCACCGGATTACCGCGGAGTAGACGTAATGTGGGTTTTTGATGCCCAGCAGCTTTTGTCTCCACAGACTCCAAACGCTCCAATAGCGCTTGGTATGCATCGAAAGATTTTATTTCTTCCTCTCTTGTTCGCTCTTGTTGCAAGTTACGGTAAACTGGAGGCCTATGGAGGGGTGGCCGAATGGCATCCATCCATATTCCTCTTCTGGTTCATACTCCTCGTAAAATTCTTGAGGAGTCTCTCGGGCGAAACCTATGACCCCGATCAAGCTCTTGCTCGAAGGTACCCATCATTGTTTCTGGGAGTTGCCTCCCTCTCGAATCTATGAGGTCTTGGAGGCAGAGCTTGACGAGGTCGTGGAGACCCGTCCCGCACCAACGGATTACGCCTCTCATACCGTTCAGCTCTTTGGATGCGAGGGGTTGGCCCCCTCTCATGTATTTCATAGCGTAACTCATCCGCTTCGCGTTGCATGCGTTCTCTATCCAAGCGGTGTCGGTACTCTATTTCCTGATAACTTGGTTTAAGCCGCATGGTTTGGGCTTGACGGGTGGTATATCTGGCGACAACTGGGTCAATTTGGTCTACCCTATTTTTCTCAGGAGGTTCGAATGTTTCTCCTATGTGTTTACCTCGAGTTTGCTGATCTAAGGTTTCAATGGGTCGCTCCTCTGTCGAGGTAAGCGGTATGTGCTCGAGGTTCTGGCCTCAAGGGGTGATCATGATATCCTGCTGGTGCGGAAATGCAAGGTTCCCACGTTGTTTGTTGCCCTCGAGGAATGCGATGGCTTTCCTCGTACTCCCTTTCATGGGTGTGAAGGGGGTGGGCGGAGTTAGGTCGCCCTATGTAAGGAGCCCTGCGCTCCGGATTTGGTCTCTCTCGTTCGATGATAGGTAAAGAAGGGACGCCATATCCACGTTGCCCCTCCAAATGGACGGTGTGCCTGTCTAGCGCTTCATCGCGCGGTGGCCACTCATGCCTAACTTCAAGAGGTGATTCTCTATTTATGTCAAGGTCTACATGTAAGGCATCTTCCCGAAAGGGGCTGCTTTGAATAGGCATACCCCACCGAGGATTCTGAATTGGATTCTTTTGTAGGTTAGACCTATAAGGCGGTATGACCAAATCCTCAGGACTGAAGCGAAGGCGACTTGTGCCTGCTTCTTGTGTACCTTCCGAAGCTTCTGCCCTTGATTGGGCTTGACTGCGGGTGTACACCATTGCGGTGCTTCTATGCTATCTAAATAAGTTTTTATCTCGTTTATGATTTTTTTTGTCTACACTAAGCATAATTAAGCACACACATTCACAAAATCGTGATTATCTCTTTTAAGGATTATTGGTGTGCCCTAAACTGGTTTAGTGCATTTTGGTGTTTTGTTTTGTTTTTGTAGGTTTTGAAGATCGTTTAAATGCATTATGACGGCTCATATAACTCCCAAAATGGTAGCCCCTTCAATATACCAACCAGGCCGATATACCAACCTCTCTATATACCCGCCCTTACGAGAGGGAGACTATAGGTACGTGAGAGCAGAAGGTACATGGTACGTAGGCGGTATGGAAGGGGGATTGTCCTGTTAATGGCACCTACCATAGAAAACTTATCCTCGCACGCATGGGAATCACCCCAACGACACTCGGTCTGTCTTCGTCAGGATTTACGCCTAACAACAGTTGACAATCGGGAAATGGATGCAAATCAAGCCAAGGTGGTGATGAAATCCACCAATGGTCTTGATAAAGGGCTGGGGTCTTACGACCAGCTCCTTGGTTTAAAATTGTTACGTGGAGTGTGTGAGGTTCATTTTATTTAGCGAAAATGAAACAAGCATGAATGATTTTCCCTAAGTATGCAGGATAAAATGAAAATAGTCAAAGAAATAGAAAATAGAAATAAAAAATTTAATAGAGATGATAAAATCCCTACCTCTTCTCTGCTTGCTCCAGTTGCCTCTGAATTTCTGCTCTAAAAATCTACGTATATAAAATCGTCCCTCGGTGAGATGATTTACATAACATAAATCGTCCCTGGCAGAGACGATTTTAAAATCGTCTCAGGGTGAGACGATTTCCAGTAAAGTAATCGTAACAGTCAGAGACGATTAACAGTCTGCAAAAAAAAATGTACCTGTAAAACACAAAACACAAAAACCCGATTAGTTTTCTCTGATCTTAAAAATAGGGAACAGGTCCCACCGTGATCGCCACTGAAAGCACGAGATTCCGGGCAAAGGAAACACTAATTGCAATATAACCAAAACCAAATGCGCTTAAGTCCTAGAAACGTAAAGTGCATGAAATGGAAAAGAAACGCATTGGAAGAGACACAAGCAAATGGAGAAAACATAGCCCTTTCATTAATATCCCTTGATCTCTGTTACAATGACGTCTCCTCCCTTTTCGGGGCTAGGAGCGTTAAAAGAATTCGATTACAATCACTCAATGTTCCTCTTTCCACGTGCCCACGATTGCAATGGGCGGGCCAAGATGATGCCGTCGCTGATGTCGATGAGTTCTTCACCTCCGCTGCTTCTCCTCGCGAACAAAGAAACAACCAAGATGTCGTAGCACTCGCTGCAAGTGAAAAGTGTTCGTTCTTCTAAAATCATCAAAAGATGCATGCAAACATTTATCTAAAATAAGAAACAAAATGATTCTAAATAACTCGAAAACTTGCTGTAAGATATAAAATGTTACCAACAGGCCATTGCCACTGAGACAGTCATCCAATCTACTTTCAATTGGAAATCGTCCCTGGGTAGGATGATTTTTGACTGTAAATCGTCCCCGGGTGGGACGATTTCTTCTGTGTTGGGGAAGCCGAACTGACACGCTCCAATGTCGACTCTCGAGGTCTCCAAAACACCTACAGATAGAGGGGTTATGTAATTGGGGCCATTTTGGGATGACCCATATGGTCGGATTCTCCCAATTTGGCCTCTACCCTCAGGAATTTGATATCGCCTCCTGCAAGTTAGTGAAACTACAAAACGACACAAAACATACTAGAATCTGATCAAAGGTTACGAAATTGCAGCTATGAATTCACCAAACAAAAAACACAATATGCAACATGAGAAAATAAACTAGAATGCTTCTGAAATAAAACTTAAGAAAAGTGCGGGGGTGCCCAAGTGGGCCTCCCACCGTTGGCACTTGATTCCGGCGCCAATCCACTAGGGATGGGCCCAAAACCTCTTAGGATTGGGGGGTCGGCGAATTGGTTGATTCAGTGTCCATGTGTTGGATTTAGGTCCGATTCAAGCTTCCAAAAGCCACCCAACAACCTCCCTTGCAAAAGAGATTGGTGGATGTGGGAAGGTGAACCAAAAGGGATGCAAGTGGGTCTTCAACTCGGCAAGCACTTCGTTTCTTGAAAACTCCTTCAACCTGTATATCTTGGGTGAGAAAAGTCCCACCTTTTATAGACCCATGGGGTCTCTTTTGGGAGGGAAGCACAAATGCCATGTGTTGGTCATAGGCGCCATGTGGCAGCCTTGTCTTCCCATGAGGGAGGGGAGTCCTCCATTGACTTGGGCTTTCATAATCGCCCTTGTGACAGTCCTCAAACGGCCTATTTGTCCACTCACACACGCGTGCGAGGCAGGAGTCATCAACCGATCGTTCGGGCTGCCACTTGGCCTCATTTGTCTTTTTGCCTGTTAAACTTGGAAATCGTCATTACTGGAGACGATTTCAAAAATCGTCCCTGGGTGAGACGATTTCAAGTTAGCAATCGTCCCGGTCCCCGGGTGAGACGATTACTAGGCAAAGTGTCTAAGTGTGCCAAATTGCTTCTTGACCTCACAAAATTGCTATGAAAGTGGTTAAGACCACTGTTTGACCTCTAAGGGCTGCCCTGGGGGCTGTGTTTGTCAAAGCGATCAGTGTTTGCAGTCACATAATCGGATTGGTGCTGTTTTGGTGTCTACACAACCAACCGTCATTTAATGCATTAATTTTGCATGTCCTTCTAGGTGATATAAAATTAAATTCAAAGATTCAGAGAGGCATTTCGCCATTTGCAAACTTGCTCAAAGATCTTGGAGAAGAAAAGAAGCGATGAATTGTCTTTGTGACGCTCGGGAAGCTAGAAGTCTTGCCAGCCATTGTTATACCACTGCATTATAGTGTAGTGAGGAAAGAATTGTGAAGTAATCAAAGGAGGTTCAAAATTTGCATACCTAATAATTCGTAATGGCTCCAAAGAAGGCAAAAGACCAGGAAACATCTACCTCATCACCCCCGACTACTTCGGTAGTGAATAGAAGGGAAGAAAACTGTGCTAGTTTTATTGACAGAGACTCCTGGATTGCAAATACGATAATAACATAGAAGGACCCAACAAAGATTCAGAGCAATATAAAGAACTGGGTAGCAACTAGGGTTTCTACGTCTTCTCCTTCAACGTTTGCATACCATTATTTCTTGTACTGGTATGTATATATTCCTGTCCATCCCTTCCCATAACTGGTAAGGGCAATTGCAAATTTCTATGATGAAAAAGGGAGAAAAGTTAGGGATTTTTCAGGGAAGGTCCTTTTTCCTCTGTCCAAATATGATTTTGTTTCTACTTTCATTGTGGTCCGTGTCCCTCCCTTAGAACCTAAGAAATTCGACCCCTTAGAATAGGATACATATTTTGGCTCATCCAAAAAGGTGAGGGGTTTCCTAGCCACTCAGCTAAAAGATCTTCCAGAAGGGGCAAATCCACCAGAACCCCCAATTGACAAGGCAACTTTTAAAAACCCTGAACTATATTCCATCTTGTCCATGATTGCGGGAATGAAAAATGATGAAAAGGTTCATAAATGGCAGGTGGTTGTAGCAGTGTTTGTTGAACCCCAAAATGTATGATTCGACTGTTATGAGGAGTGTGAGACCTATTTTCTTTGATTGGCCTAGGTTCTTAAGTGCAAAAATTCATGAGGTTTTGGCAGCATTGAAGGCTGGCACCCAGTTTTCTTTCAGATACACTTCATATTTGGTATGGTTATTCTTTTATTTCATGTCTCAAGAGTTAGCTTTCATTTCAAAGAATGATAAGAATGAAAAGGGAGAAATTTTTCCAGTATATGAATGGACTAATGTGTTATACAAATCTGAATCGTATTATGATTTCAATAGGGAATTTTTGGGCCCTGCACTAAAAATCATGTATGGGTAAATAACAAGATTGACCCCCAAAGCGAAAAAGGTATTGCAAACCAAGTTTGCAAAGGAGGGGGATTAGTTTATCCTAACACAAGGAGTGTGTATCAGATTGTATGGGTTTACAGACAAACCCTTTTTACTTCCCCATTATGTGACTGATAGAATCTTTGCCTTAGAATATGTAAGGCAAACATAAAACATTAATGTCAAATTTGGGACTGGAATTGGGAAAACCAGTACCTGTAATATGCCCTTTAGTTTTGAATGGATTACTATTTCAAATAAGGGTAAAAATGAACAGATAGCGAAGTATTTAAGAAAATTGGGTGTTATCGAAATTCCACAAATATGGAAATATGACCCCATAAACAGGTTCCCTAAAAGATAGTCCATCTTGAATAAAACACATAAAAAAGAATTTCATGTTAAAATTAGGGATGATATTGAAGAAAATAGGAATAATACAAAAGATGAACCCTTGGAGTGGCACATAGAGAAGATGGAGCCTTTGCCCCCTTGGCATAATTTTTATGAAGTAATTGTTCAATTTGACCCCAAAAATAAAAATTCTCATCAGTTGACGGAGAGAAAAAACACCCAGATTTAGAAGAATAGGTCAAATTGTGATGTGGAAAAAATTTGAGAATGGTGGGTAATGAGAGTTCAAAAAAAATTTATTTCATCAAGATATCCCACCAAAAATGACAATTTGTTCGAAACTCGATATGTTGAACACCATGATTCCTGGGGAGGAAGTTTCCCTGTTAGAATCCCTCCAAGCATAGGAAGTGGTCATTCTTCTGCTCCCAAAGTGTCCCAGCCACCTAAGAAATCCCAGCAGCCTGAATCTGGTAAGGGAAAAGCGATTACAGAGGTTCATAATCTTCCCCTTGTTCAGACCAAACCTAGGACAGCTAGGAAAAGGTTGATAGAAGAGGTATTTACTAAATAACAAGGAAAGACTTATAGTTCGAAGGCCACCCAAATGATGTTGAAAATGGGATATGATGGAAAAGGGTTGGGCAAAGAAAGACAGGGGAGAGTTGAACCTATTCTAGTCCATCAAAGAGAGAAGTGTTTAGCACTTGAGGAAAATACCCTGACATCCAGACATCATTCCTCAAAGGTTGTAAAATTCGTTCCACCTACTGACTCGGGTATAGAATCTAATGAACCCATAGCATAAATAATGAGGAAATTGAAAATGATGGTGGATAGGAGAAAATACAAGAGTATTATTCAAACTTCATCTAGTGATCAAGAGCCTCAAGATATAGAGGATGACTCAAGGAAAGAGACTCAAGAAGGCGAACCAGCCCATACAATTGAAGGAAACACTGATGCAGATGCTCAGAACGTTGAGCATGAAACTTCACATAAGGAAGTCCCATGCGGCCCACCCAGTTCGGCTCAAGAGAGCCAAAAGAGTGAAAATAAAAAATAATTTTTGGTTAAAAAGGAGATCCTGACGATAGAAGAGTAGCAGGAGAAACAAATTATAAACTTAGACGAAATTGATGAAGAAAATAAAACTCCTGATGAGGAAAAAACGTAGAGTGAAGAAACTGCCGTTAGTGAACATGAAGAAGAAGAAGGACACCAACAACCAGTCCAATCAAAAACAGGTATGCTTTCTTCACTTTCTTCTTCTCATTCTCCTACTCATTCCCATTGTAATTCTCCTTTTCTAAAATCGACAAAAATATAATTTCCTTGCCAAAAAATTACCTTGTTCTCCCAGAAATGGCAGCATATTCCTAGAGTCCGCTAAATATTGGGTCCGTAGTTGCTCCCATTCCATTTCTCCCTAGAATTGACATCCCAATGGCTAGAGTTACAACTTCTCAAGGGATTGAGTCACATTCCACCATGGCCAAGATTGAAAATCTAAAAAGCGTGAGCAGGAATGCTTTAGATTAGTGGACTTCACATGTAGCTGGAGATTCTAAAGCATCGGCTACTGTAAGAGAAATCATTGCTTTAGATCCAGCCAATATGCAAAGGAAGAAGTTGAAATTAACTCCCATTACTAATAAATCAAAGGGAGAAATGATTGTGGAAGATTACGATGCAGAAGAGATAAACGAAGATATATATCAACTATCTATGCAAGATGAGTGGGTGAAAGCCCAAGCACATTTTGGGACTATATACTTACAGGGAGGACACTATCAAGAAATGTTTTTGAAGGAAAAGGATAAGAGAAAGGAATTAGAGGCTGTTGTGAAAGAGCAAAAAATAGTAGAGAAGGCTCTTACTTTAGAAAAGTTGAGTATTGCAGAAGCTCAGATTCAGGCATTACATACACAGATACAGCAGCTACAACAATAGTTTTTCGAATAACAAAACGCCCCTTTCAAATTTTTGAAAGATAAAGTAAAGAGAATGAGGAAGGAATTGTTAAAAGATTTGTTGTTTTTAGTATTAAAGGCTAAACCTCTATTGTTGTATTTGGATAAAGTAAAGGAAGTTACCGAAGTAGTAAAACAGGAATTTGAGGCTGCTGAAGCATTTTTATTGAAAAGAGAGGATGCGGCTACTAAAATTCAGATTTTGTCGAAAAATATGCCAGGAAGCATGGAAGCCAAACTCAGAAGCGAAGCCTGGTCTCAAGCTAAAATAGCAGCAAAGAACTTCTTTAGGAAGTTTAAATTTATAGCACAGGGAAATAAGTTTCTGCATGAGCTTGAAGACGAAGTGAAAGGGTTGCTCTAAAATCTTGATTTGGCTATTCATAATGGGCTTCCTTACCTCTGGGATGATGGTTCAAAATTTTTGAAGGAAGAAGTCCTTTCGGCATCAATAAAAGCTTTTGTTGAAGATGAAACAGACATAGATGGTCGGCAAGAACCTGTAGAAGAAACGTTGGTCATGGAAATGATCCGGAAGCTAACACGGATTAAAACCTGCTTACAAGAACTGGTTTTAAAACAAAAGATCATTTCTTATGATAAAGTGGAAGAATTGCAGTATGTCTATCAACTTTTCGTTGATTCTTCTGATTTAGAAGATGAAGACTGGAATCAAGTGTGCAAAACTTATCAAGAGATAATTGCAGCCATGGAAAAAATTAGAAGATATAAACATCAGGGGCAGCAACCAGCAGCCAGAGCTGGGACCAGCTCCCAGAATTGAATTTTTGCGTTCTTCAGACAAAGGTCAAGTCATTAAGCGGTAAAATAAAGGTTCTAATAAGGTAAATATCACCTATATTCCAAAGTGCATTCTTTTTCTTTTATCTTTGTTTTTCCACTCGAAATTTTACTTTTTGCAACTGTGCTGGGGATTCTGTTTCTCAATGGATGAAGGCCTGGTCTCTATTTTTACAAGCAAAAAATTCCCTCGAAAGGCGCCAAGAATGTTAGTCAAAAAGTGACTAACTACAGAAAAATAGTTGATGCACCTTTTTGCATATTTTCCAAGAAGATCGAAGTGGCCCATATGCTAAAGATCAAAGAAAAAGCAAAATACCGCAAGGAGGTAAAAGTGTCGCGATATCGCGACATGTTGCATTTTCATAGGAAAAATAAAAGATAAAGAGTAACAAGGAAAAAGTGTCACGATATCGTGACATGTTGCATTTTCATGGGCAAAATCAAAGAGAAAGAGCAAGGAGGAAAAAGTGTCGCGATATCGTGAAATATTGCATTTTTGTGGGCAAAAGCAAAGAGAAAGAGCAAGGAGGTAAAAGTGTCGCGATATCGTGACATGTTACATTTTTGTGGCTAAGAGTAAGAGAAGGGAGCAAGAAGGTAAAAGTGTCGCGATATCGCGACATGTTACATTTTTGTGGCTAAGAGCAACAAAAGGGAGCAAGGAGGAAAAAGTGTCGCGATATCGCGACATGTTACATTCTCACGACTAAGAGCAACAAAAGGGAGCAAGGAGGCAAAAGTGTCACGATATCGTGATATGTTACATTTTCGCGGCTAAAAGCAACAAAAGAGAACAAAGAGGCAGAAGTGTTCGCGATTTTGTGACATGTCACATTTTCGCAATGCAAGAAGAAGAATCAAGCTGAAGACAAAAATGTCACGATTTCGTGACATGTTGCATTTTCATGACTCAAAAAGGGCAGGCAGGAAGAGAAACAAGAGTGTCACGATTTTGTCACATGTCCGGTTTTTGCCAAGGAAACAGAGTATATTTTTGGCAACTGGGACATGCACTGACATCAGGTGTTGATTTCTGAAGAATGGTCAGTTGATTATAACTTGGCAGGTCCGCTGGACAATTGCAGAATAACAGGCTCATCTAAATTTAGCTAGAAGGAAATCTATCTAATCTACGAGAAATCCATTGTATATTCTTAGAAACTACAGACAACTACTTGTAATTGATTGAAGAAATTAAATGTACATAGTAGAAGATACTCTTTTTAGGGTATAAATAGGAGTGAGTTGACCATGAAAAAAGGTTAGCTCTTGGACGTTTACAGGCTTGATGTACATGTACTGGATTACAAGAAATAAAAGATTTCTTCTTCTGGATTTCCAAAAATTCTATGTGCAAGTGTATGTATCTGGTCTTTTAACTTTTATTCATTCTAATTTTTATAATGTATCTATTCTGAAATCTGGATTGTGCACGTATAAACCTTGTTTCTAGAGTTGAACATTAAAAGATATTTACATGTATTTAGATGAACATCTAAAAGTTGCACTCAGGAATTCGTGTTTTCTATAAGAAGATATAAAGAAAACTCTGAAAGTAGTAATCTGCATCATCAATGTTTGTTGTTGTCTAATCTAAACTGTGAGAAAATATCTAGCTTAGGCTATATTTCCCTTATCTCTTGTTCCCCTTTTCTCTAAAAAACTCAAAGGAACCAGCCTTCTCTAGAGACTAGACAGACGATCTCAAGCAATATCTGTCTATTCAATGTTGGCAAAGTCTAAGGCGCAACACTATTAACTGAAGGCAGATTTTGTTCCAACAGGTACCAAACTAGTGATATGTGAAATGGATGACTCTTCAAATTTTATGGATGGAAGAAGACATGGATGTTGATATGGAAGAAGATATGGATGTTGATATGGAAGAAGATATGGATGTTGATATGGAAAACTAATTATTTTACATAGACTCAGACATAATAGTGGTGTCAAAAAACTCACTAAATACTGTCTAATTTCTCTAAGACCAAATGCGTGTGTAGTGAATTCATTTACCAATCATGAGCATGGTAATGACTCGAGGTAATAAATAACCAATGTGTGTGCAAGTGAGTTCATTAACCCATCTTAAGAAAATTGAAATTAAACTTGTTATGGATGAGACCAAGACGTTAGCTTGTCCTTATGTGGTCAGATATCTCTTTAAAAGAGATGTGTCACCACGCATGAGTGTACTCCACTGCTAGTCAAACGTATATAGCCTCAGTGGAGATTAGATCTATAGTCCAAGGATTTGATCTCTAAGTTTTGGGGATGACTACCTAACCGTTTAATTGGAAATGTAGTACTATCCTTACAAATCAAGGATCAGTGGTGTGTTATATGTAAAAGATTTAGAGTTTTAAGGGTTTCACCCTACTCTTTATTTTATTTTTAAATTTGTGATAGTGATGAAAACCACTATTTTTGTGAATTATGATGTTGCATGATGGGACAAGCAAGGAATACCCTTTTCACTTCAATTTTCAACCCAAATATGGTATTATCCGTCTTTAACACAAGATATATTTAATATGTGTAATTGTATTTTATTCAAGAATGTTTTGGAGTCAATTCCCAGAACTCAAGATTTTCTTAGTGAAAGATGTGTCTTGGTCCTAAAGAAATTTTGACATGTATTGGAGGTTGCTTAAAATACTAGGAGTGGTTGAGTGATTTAAAACACTTACGAATTGTGGAAATATGATTTTGGAAAAGATAATTTTAGCTCTGTGAAATGGTGCAATGAAATTAATGACGACTTGAAAGTGTCCCTCATTAAGGCAACATGACTATATTGGACCAATTTGTATCTAAACTGAATAAATGCTCCCTAATATGAAATGGAATATGTGAATGTAATTTTATGAAATGAAATGAAATGTGTGTAATGTAAATGTGTGAAAAAATACGATATATGAAATAAAATTTTGTTTTTGTGTAATAGCCATGTATATATACATATATATAAATCACATTATACATATAATTCTCTCAAGTATATAATATCAAGTGGTTCGAGGTCTTCAAATCCCTCTAGACTAGCAAGCCGATAAGTTCCTTTATCCACTTTTTGAGTAATAATGCATGGAACTAACCAATTAGTCGTAAATTTATCACAAAGATATGGTAATGCATTGGTGTATTATTGATTCTCTTTAATAAAAATATCTTCTGATTGGAATTCATGTAGATGAAATTTGGTATTATAAGCATGTTTTAGGCGATCTTTATATACTCGTAAATTCCCTAAGTATTGACTTGCCTTTCATCAAGGAGTGTGAGTTGATCAAGATGTGCTTGTCTAGCAGTTTCATCATCTATGAATTCTTACAATGAAATTCAAAATGAGGGAATCTCAAGCTCAAGAGGTATGATTGCTTCACATCCATAGACCAATGAAAATGGTGTTGCCCCATTAGGCATGTGGATGCTTGTTCGATAAGCCCATTATGCCAAGGGAATTTGTGTATGCCAATCTCTATGATTTTCTTTAACAAGTTTTTTGAGAATAGCAATTAAGGTCTTATTGGTAGCCTCAACCTATCCATTTTATTATGGGTAATAAGGAGTCGAGAAACTATGTTGAATGTTATATTTCTCGTAAAGTGCTTGAACATCCTTATTTTTGAAATACTTACCATTGTTAGAGATGATTTTCAAGGGAATACCAAAATGATAAATGATATGATAAAGTATAAACTCCACAATTCTTGGTCTATCGTACTAGTTAGAAGAATTGCCTCAACACACTTTATGAAATATTTAGTGGTTGTGATGATGAATGTATATTGTCTCAAGGAAGGAGGTAATATTTTTCCAATTAAATCTAGACCCCATTGTGAAAAGGGCCAAAGGATTTGAATAGGTTGTAATGCCTATGATGGTACATGAGTTAAATTAGCATGTTGTTGATATTGTTTACAATGTTTGACATATTTGCAATAGTCTCATTCCATTGTGGTCCGATAGTAACCCATGCATAAAATACACTTCGCAATGTCCATTCCACTAAAATGACCACCACAATAACCATCATGAGCTTCAGCAATGGTTCTTTATGCCTCAGTAGACTCGAGATAACAAAGAAAAATTCCATCAGAACCACATCTATACAACACATCCTTCAAGAGAGTAAAACAAGCTACTTTTTACTTGAAAGTGTGTTTAGCAGTCTGTGACATATCTGATGGGAGTGTTCCAAAATTAATAAAGGCTATTATTTGGTTTGACCAAGGCTCACCTAGTTTCAAATGGATAAAGCAAACATCCCTTTCATCCTTAGATTCAACATAGACAATTACAGATTTAAAGATCATTGTGATAATGAGTGGTTGTACCTCTCCTAAGGATTCCTTTAGAATCAATGACCTAGGAGAGGCCATCACATCTATAAATATATTATTCAAATGTGGAAAACTATCGATTTCATACCAATCAAACTTAGAGGGCAATTTCATTGCTACTTCATGGTAAAGCTATATGGTAGGTTCTTTGCATTGGTTTTCTCTGGTTATCTATTTGACATCAAGTTAGGAATCATCAAATATCCTGATACGCTTTATACCCATAGCTATGGTTGCTTTAAGACCTAATATTAATGCTTCATATTCTTCATTGTTGTTTGTGCATTGGAAGTCTAGTTTGAATGATAAGGGAATAGGCACCCCTTGTGGTGTATGAAAAACCAATCCAACACCTTGACATTTTTTGCACTTAGAACCATCGAATAATAGTGTGATATCAACGTCTTCCTCCAGAATAACATCTTCTTCTTTTTCAGTGATAGTGAATACTGAATCATATGGGAGATCAATAATCAAGGGTTGATCACTAGGTAGTGGATCTTTTGCAAGCTGATCGACTATGACTTGACCTTTAATATATTTTTGGCTAATGAACTCAAGATTGAATTCAATGAGAAGAATTATCTATTTAGTAGTATGGGTGTTATTTTAAGTGTGATACATAATATAACATAGAGGATTTTCTCTAGCTATAACATAAGTAATGTGACTAAGCATGTAATGTATGACTAAGCACAATTTTTATACATAAGTGTATCTATTTTCATAGCTTACCAATGTTTGACTAATGTAATAGACAACTTGCTCTCAATTGTTTTCATTCTTTTGTGCAAGCATTGTCTGTAATGCAATGTCCATTGCTGAAACATAAATATAGAAGGGGACCCCCAAACGAGAAGGAGCTAAGACTGGTAGAAAATCTAGATATTACTTAATGTCATCGAAGGATTTTTGACACTCATATATCCATGAAAATGGTACCCCATTTTATAGCAAGTGATTGAATGCCCTTAATTTATCATAAAGTTGCGCAATAAAATGACGGATTGATTGAATCTTTCCTTGTAAACTATGCAATTCCTTTAAGTTTTTTGGGGGAGGCATCTACATGATGGTATTGACTTTGGTTGGGTCCATATCAATGCCTCTTTTAGAGATAATTAACCCTAGTGGTTTGTTAGAGGTAACACCAAAGACACGTTTCTTGGGGTTCAACCTTATATTATGCTCTAAAAGCTTATCAAAAACTTTTTCCAATATACCAATGTGTTCTTGTCAAGTTTTAGATTTTTCCAAGAGATCATCCACATAATATTCAATAATATTATGCATGTAATCATGGAAAATGTATTTCATGGCAAGTTGATAAGTTGCACTTGCATTTTTTAGGCCAAAGGGTATCACCTTGTAATAAAAAGTCCCCCAAGGTGTAGTGAATGCGTCTGAACTAAGGTTCACAAAGATATATCTTGAATAGACATGTGAGAACCTTCCTCAAGTTGATGGAGTATTGGAATCAGATTAATATTGTCTATGATGTCATAAAACTCTTCTAACTTATCATCATCTATGTCTACTTATAAAACCTCAGGATCTAAATGTGAAAGTGAAGACAAAGGTGAAGGTGATAGAAAAATGCAATTGGTTGAAGCCCTTAATAATTTTTTAAATATGACAAACTCAAAAAAGGATGGTGGTGAGAAAATCTAGTCCATATCAATAAAGCTCATGTCAGTTAGAATTGGCTTTGCCAAATCATACAGATTATGGAGTGGGGTGAATAAGTCAATAGGATTTATGTTGACTTGATGGAAAAGTGGATGGTTGATGAATAAATAGGTGGGTAAATTCTATTTGCAAGAATCGATGTCATAACTCTGGTAAACCTGAATAGTAGCAAGTAACACATATAAATGCAATGTACATATAATACAAAATATTTTTTTATTGTTGTTTTTTAATTTGAATTATGTAAATATGTTACAAGCAAAATGGTCTATGATATATATCAATAAGATAGAGGTGGTGGTTCATTGGTTGGTTCATCGTATTCTTGTCGAAGAAGCTAGTGAAAGATGGGTTGATGGATGGGGAACATTTTGAGGTAATATCCAACATATTTTATGTGTGGAATGATGGGTTTTTTTCTCTTTAGATTCATCAAAATCTATCTACATGAGGTCAAATTCTTCATAGATTTCATCTTTAGAGTCATTTATGTGATGGATATCTTCTCTTAAATTCAAATTTAAGATTTGGAAAGCCTATTCAAGAGAAGAAGTAGATGAAAGCGGATGATAGCGTAAACCCGAATGGTCATGTATTTCTCTATATGAAACATCGATAATATCATACATTCCTTGTTCATTTCATCCTAGGCCATGTCCTTACCAATTAAGAATGTGAAAATTCCATGATGGAAAACCCGACATATGTTGTATATTGGTAGGTATTGATTGTTTGTGTTCATATAGGGAAGATATATTGGATGAAGAATCAATTCTACTATACATAAAATTTATGTTATTAGGTGTTGAACCCATGTTATATACTACTCCTAAAGATAAGGGTGGGTCACATGGATGACCGTAATCCTTAGCAGTTTGAATATTGAGCGGTGTAACTATGATATCTTGGACAACATATTCACCAATACCAGTATTAGTAATATGGACCTTGATTTTGGATGATGTGGATGGATTGGATGTGGATGTGGATGACTCATGGTTGGTTGATGGCTCAGGGTATGGACTATGTGTTGATTGGGATGGGATATCACTATCCATCACTTATACTTGTGAGACATTGGTTGATGGGGGTGGATATGGATTTTTTTTGGTGGATAATGATGATGTGGAAGGTTATGATATTGATGATGTGGCTAACATAGATTGAGTTTGATCACATTTACATGTAGTCAATGGTGGTGAATATGGGGGTATGGAAGTGGATGTTTGATGTGAAGTGGTAATGGGAAGCTCCTTATGAATATGAGCTTTTAATGAAGATATTAATGAGGTGGTTGATGATATGGTTGATGCAGTGGTTGATGATGTGAGAAAAATGAGTGGAAGGTAACATGGATTCATAGGGGTTTGATATAAAATTGCAATATGTGAATGGTTCAACATCCATTGGTATGTAATTAACTTGTCCCGCATATATGTATTTCAAGCATTGATGGAGTATATAAGGGACACATCTCATTTCCCTAATCCAAGGTCATCCAAGGAGTACATTATACACTATGGACCCCTCCAATATTTGAAACTTGGTGTGCAATATTTTGACCCCCACTTTAATGGATAAAACAATAGTGCTAACTGTAGAGCAAAGAGCATTGTTAAATGCTTTCAAGGTGAAAGTGGATGTGGTGATGTGATTTTATGGAAGATTAATATGTTGAAGTATGGATGTGGTGATGATGTTTATGGAGGAGATGGTGTCAATTAAAACTCTTTTGAAAGGCTTTCTATCAATTTGAGCCATAATATATAATGGGGGGTCCACCGATTTTGATGATATTGGTTTGATCTCAAAGTCATAGAAAGTGATGGAGGGTCCCATACATGTTTGGATGCTTCCCAAAAAGTTTCTAAAGGTATTAGGATATTTGGATTGAAGTTCAATGAACTTTAAAATATTCATTAACACCTCATGATGTGGAGGATATTGTTAAATGAGCTCATATATTGATAGTTTGGCTGAAGCCAATTTAAGGCTTGTGGTTAACTGACAACTCAAGGAGATGATTGGACTTGGGGGGTGATTGATGGGATGAATGGATAAATTTTAAAGGCTCAAAATATGGATTGGTGGTGACGAATTGGTGGAAACTTGGATTGGTGACAATGATGTGGCAGGTTGAGACACACTTGCCTGTGGTGGTATGAGTGGTTGAATAGGTTTCTACTATGCATTTTTTAATTTATGCATTATTGTTGACCTCGGGTTACTACATGAAAAACACCCACAAAGCCTTGGTACTATTACACATGATTAACTTTATTTGGGAGAATATTGGTGTTAGACCCTCCTATTCTTGGTTGCACTTCCTCATGATGATAAAGTGGTGTTTGAAATGTACCAAGATTTTTGTTTTTTTGAGCTAAGGGGTTATCAATATTGATGTCCTCCAATTCAATGAGGTCTTGCACTCTATCCTTAAATACATGGCAATTGTTAATATCATACCAATTTTACCTATGATAAGGGCAAAACAAATTCTCTTGGTAGTGTTTACCATATTAAGCGAGATCATATAGTTTTATCTCAGGTAAAGCAAGTTGGTTGATGTAATATAACCTATGAAATATGGAAGCATAAGATTCGACCAATGGGGTGTATTGACGATTTTGTCGAATAGATTATTGACGTGGTCATTTATCCACACATATTTGTGATTTTTATCACTGGGGCTATATTTTCCCTTAGACTATTGGTGAATACTTCACTATCATCATTTTTAATTTTAATCCTTCAAGGACTTGTACCTACAAGAAAAAACTCACTAGCAGTACCATGTCCTAAATATTAAAGCATACAATAACAATTTGATCAAAAGTATTTATAATAGCAAAGAAAAGATTTATTTTATGGAGGGTTGTGACACTAGGAAGTGGAGATCTATGTGTGACCTTGTGCACTTGTAGCATTTCCAAATCAACAAATAGGAAACTATGATTCCACACATCATTTTAGCTTCCTTCTATACCTTCAATATCCACTAACATGGATTTTCTTTTACGATTAGTAACCATCAAGTATCAACAAAGTCATATGTTTGTGCTCTTGGAAAATTTCATGCAAAAACTTGTGATAGCCTTAAATAAATTATTAAATAAGACTATTTATTCAAAAGGATACATTTGACCTAGGTGAGAATAATAATAAGTTATATTCAATGTGATTAATATTTAGTATACTTTATAGTGTCCTAATAAATTAATTTGGTTTATATATGGTATCTTCATACAAATATTTTGAATAAAGAATACTAATTCTTTGTAACTTAAAAATAAAAGTCATCAAATGTCCATAATGAGTTCTATCCTTTAAATAAATTGAATCATGACATTATTTTTCTTGCTATTTACTCTTCATAAAAAAATATGATAATAATTTCTCCAACAATATATTACTAATAGATTTTAACAAAATTAAGGATCCAATTCATGCACTCATGGACTTCATTGGGTGAATCTATGTACCACATAAAATATTAAATGAGTTTCTACCTCTCTTTGAGGAGGTCCAAGTTTCAAATCATGGCATAACCAAAAATGTATAGGCTAGATGGTAGTGGTTGAGTGTCAATTTTCTACCTAAGTTTGATTCCTAGAGGGTAAGGGTCTCATTTTCTTCAAGCAACCATAGTGATGGTGGATATAAAGTAAAGAAACATATCCAATTTTTAATATAAACTATTTATTAAATAGAATATAACTTTTATACTCATTGTTAAATACATCATGACCAAGTTAGGGTATTGACATATATAAAAACAAAAATTCCTTAGTAAAGAAAGAAAATAAATTTATATAATTATTATTAAGAAGATAAAGAAAGTTGATATTATATTACTCTTTAATAATAATGGTAATATCTTTACAAGGTTAGGTGTTTTGGATCCTATGTAGGGATTGTAATTTAGGGCTCCCAATTTTGGGTTTGTCTAGCTATAAATTTTCATGTTAGCTTTGTTTGTCAATGTGGTTTATTCTAGGTGGAGTTGATGTAAAAGGGTGTTTATTATTGTTTTATATAAAATCAATTTTTTTATTAAAATTTTGTTAAAATATCTCTCATTATTCTATATTTTAATTTATAATTAATTTCTTCTACATTTGCATTCCCAAGAATATCCTTACAAGAAAAAGAATGTAGAACTCAAATAAAATATCTAATATTGATATAGGCTTTAGACACTTGTTAAACATACTACACATCTATTTTGGATCGTAAAAATATAGAATTAAATCCAATCAATATATAGCATTTGTTAATGTGTTAACTATGACTAAATTCCATAAAATAATTTTAGAACTTTAAAAACATCTACCTATGTATGCTTTGATTTTCATGTTAAATATATTGATAATTTTAAAAATGATTTTTTTTTTAAAACAAATGAGATAATAATATTTTTGAATGTTTGTAATATCATATACATATGTATTTTTTCTAGTTCTATTTCTATTTCAATATTTATATTTAAAAATATTTTATAATTCTCAAACATTCTACGAGATAATCATGCATTTTACAAATATTGCACTCTAACCAATAAAAATATTATAATATTTTTATATAATGTAAAATTATATATACACATTTTCTTTTATGTAATTTCAAGTTCCTAAAAAATCAATCTACCATAGTCTTTATCAGGGTGTTAGCTATGAGTGAATTCCACAAAATTATTTTAGAACTTTTAAAAATATCTATCTATGTATTCTATGATTTTCTTGATAAAATATTGATAGTTTAAAGAATAAAAAATTCTTGGTAAAACAACCTATGTTGAACTTGTTATAGGATGGAAATTTCCATATTTATAATATATGATATTATTATTGCAACATCAATATCACTAGAAGATCTAAATTTTGGGTCCCAAGAGGTGGTGGTAGGGAGGAAAAATCGCATAACAATCAATAACACCATAAATTATATAAAAATACAATATGATACAAATATTTCTCACTAAAAATGAATCTTCATTTATAGATAATATTGTAGACACCCAATTTTAGTCCTCTATCACATCCTAGGATTCCAATCACTTTTGGAAACCTATCCAAGTAAGTTTTTAGGCTTCACTATAGAATTTGGAAAATTAAAATAATTTTACCACTCATGGTCAATTTTGTAGTCCATGAGTTTATCTTCTTGGGGGTAAACCTTATCCAAATAAAAAATATAAAATTCTTTCCCCTCCAATAATCAAATGGATGAATTTATTTCCAAAACACATTTATAACCATGAATTTATCTAGGTGACAAATTTATTCCTAGTGCTCATACCTATTTATACTAACAATATTCCAACCAAGATTGACTTAATTTTTACCTATACCAACTTGATCAAATCATGACAACTATTCAACCTCACTCGTTTCCTAGTTGGGACTCATTTTTCCCTCATTTATGTAGATTTGACAATATTACCTTACTCTCTTGTCCTCCAAGCCCTCAAAATCTATAAATAAGAAATCTCATTCTCAAAATAAGGATAATGATAAAATGAACACATGGGTAAAACATGAAGAAATATAATTCAAGAGCTTTTGATACAAGCATAGCAAATAATATTATAGCAAAGCTCATAGTCTTTTCTTTGTACAAGTATTTGAATACTTTTTGGGTTCCTTTTAGGATGTACCATTTTACCCTCAAATATATTAAGATGCTACATGCAAGAGCATATTTCTCATGAAATAAAGGAGAGTTATCTTCTAATTATTTTTGTTTTATGAGTATTTTGGTCCTTTATTAGGTGTTTTTATTTTAGTTTATTATATTATGCATCATCCTTTTAGGGGATTTTAATTTCCCTATATAATTCATTTTAACACACTAATTTGGCTTGTATTATACTTGCTGAATTAGCTTTTATCATCTTGTAGGGTTTGTAGACATCACTTAGAAATATCCTATTCACTTTCACCTTAATTTCACCTCAATAACTACATACTATGAATTCATACCCTAGAGGATTTATGGACTATGAATTCACCTACACTACTCTAAGTCTATTATTTTAATGACATTTTTACTTATTTATATTATGTTAGCTAATCTATCATTTTTGCATCCTAAAAAAGTTCTATTAAAGATCAATAATTAAATTTATAGATCATAGGCTATATAGGCTATGAATTTGTCTTACAAGTGATGAACTTGCCCTACAAGCTATAAATATTCATCATTAAGTAATTTTATTAGTTTTAGAAATAGGACAACTCTAAGTCAAGCCGAGTAACATCCTGGCACTTTTTCAACCTAGTCAATTTAGTTTTATGGTAGTTATATTTTAGTTTAATGTAAATAATCTACATGCAATCATGCTTTTTTTATATAATACAATTAATAAATATTTCTAAATTTACTATCTTTTCCATGTTGTAAACAAATATTTATAGCATCCACGTGAATATTCTATCATTTACTTATAATTACATAGATTTCCAATATTAACCATTAATTTTTTCCTATGTAAGGTTGACTGTTAGCAAATAAATAAGTACGATAATGTAATGTTTCTAATTGTATTCTTAAGAATATTCTTACAAGCAAAAGAATGTAGAACTCAAAAAAAAATCTCTGATAATAATATAGGCTTTAGATACTTGTTAAACATACTACGCATTTATTTTAAATAGTAAAAATATAGCATTAAACCCAACCAATAGATAGTCTTTGTTAAAATAGTTAACTATGTGTAAATTCCATAAAATAACTTTAAACTTTAAAAACATCTATATATGTATGCTTTGATTTTCTTGCTAAAAATGTTGGTAATTTAAAATTTTGAAAATTTCCTTCAAATAATAATACTTATGAATGTTTGTAAGGTCATATGCATATGTATTAATGTATATCAATTTTTTCCAATTCTATTTCTATTTCCATATATAAATCTTAAAATATTTTATAATTCTCAAAGATTTTCCTACATAATCATACATTTTACATATATCCCACTCTAACCAAAAAATTATATTTTTTTATATAATATAAAATTATCTATAAGTTCATACTTAAAAAATCAATCTACCATATTATTAGGCAATCACAACTATCAGTTTTTGAATAGCGTTTCTTTTTCAGTCATTTTTCAACCATATCTACCCTGTTGTATGAAAATAACAGACACATATGAACATCAAAACAATACGAGGAATACCATGCACTACTCATCCATGGACGCTTAATGTTTAAAACCATAGATTTGGAAAATCATTGTTGTCAAAAGTAGCTGCTATACAGACAGGTAGATAATTCTCTGCCGAGGTACCGACGACCTCTACAACCGTCGTTGTCTTCGACGACGTCGGCGTCTACCCACTTTAAGAGAGGGTCGTTGTCCCCTCTCGCCTCTACCTTCCCTCGCAACGGGTGGAGAGGAAAGCGGAGGTGAAGGTAGTTACTGTGGTGGAGGTGGTTGCGGCGAAGGAGGAGGAGGTGGTGTAGGTGGAGACGGAGAAGGCGAAGGAGGTAGTGACGGAGGAGGAGGAGGTAGTGACGGAGGAGACGGAGGCAGCGAAGGCGGATTTCGAATGTCTCTCCTGCAGGTAGGACAAGTAAAGCTCGACTGTAGCCAATTCGAAATACACCAAGTGTGGAAGATATGCTTCTCATGGCAAGGCATAACGCAGACCTCCTCTCCCAATTCAAAATCAATCAAACAAATTGGGCACTGACTGAGTTTATTAACATACGAAACTGAAATCCTCAAGAGACATGTCCATCTTTCCAAGCTTACATTCATCTCCATATTAATCTGACGCACCCTATCCCTTTCTCTTTCCATATTTCTCCGTCTCTCCCTCGCCATCTCCATCATCCTCTCAATATCTCTCTGCATCTGTCTCTCCAACTCCCTCTCCCTCTCGATGGTGACTCGGATCAGATGTGATATCAGGACAGGGCCAGTAATAACTATGGTCGGAGGGAGTGAACCGAATCGGTTCTTTAATATCTCCGCTGTCCTCGTCTGTAAGGCGTTAAACATAGAAAGCTTGTGCAAATAAGTACTATGGAGATCTGGGAGTGCACTATGGAGATCTTGGAACTCAGGACGGTCGCCTAAGCCTCTGAGACCTTGTGTTAGATTCTGAAACACGTAGATCGCCCGCAGCATCATAACTTCAAAAATCTCATTAAGAACATTGTGGTATCTGATTCTCCGATATAATCCATCTCGATGAACTATTCTGGCATAGCTTTGTGAATTTTCCGCAACTTCTACTAAATTAGCCATTTCATCGCAGCCTGCCATATAGTACTCGCGAGTACAGATCAGGCGTTCGGCTGCAAAGTCTCGCTCTTCTTCTCCTCTTCCTTCTGTAATGTTAGTTATTTGCCCCTGGTTTTCCATGTCTTGTCTCTTTATAGTGCTATTCTATGGGAAAAATGGGAACCGAGAATAATGACAATGAAAATGTGCATGACCGTGATGTCGAGTATAGGTGAGTACAAAGTGGTATTATTAAATAAGTAGTTTGGAGAACAACCTAAGATGGTCGGCTTTCTCAGGGATAATATAAAGTGTATTTTGTAATGAAAATGAACGATTAACCTGTGTCAACTCTAAATCAGGCGTCACTTGTCTGCTGCTTAAAGAAGCCAATGAATATAATAGAGACGTCTTTGAATGAAAAATAACAAAAAGCTTAACGATATTTCTCGCCTAAAAGTGGATTATCTCGTGCCAGGAATCACATAGTTTATCCTTTGAGAAAAGGGAAAAAATGAAAAAGAAGCAATGGGCAACAAGCTTGTATTTCTAAATAAATTAGATGTTCCACATGTTTGTCATGGTGTATGCATGAAAAGTGTATGCATGTATATTGGATTTTCATCAAGGTTTTTAAATTAATGGTATAGAAAGGTTGATTTTATTTCAAATAAGTTTGTATATTTTTTTAAATATATATTAGTAATAATAATATATGTTTTTAATTAAATGATATGAATTAAAGTGATTATTATAAAACTAAAATTAATATCTAATGTTATTATTTAAGCATATAATGAATAAAGAGGAAGTTACATGTACATTGGTCCTCTGGATAAAATAGTTCACTCACATCTATCTCTTGAAAAATAGAATTCTGTTTTTAATATTTTTTCTATTTTCTTAATGCCAACAGGAAAAACATATTGATCCATAGAAGTTTCACATCATTTGAGTTCATTATAATTTCAAGCTATTTGATGGGCTACAAAATCTCCTCTACTTAGTGTTAGTGCTTTCCATATAATACATCACTCATTTCTTCAAGGTTGAGATTAACACTTTTCACTATGCACATGGTGCAATCCTAATCTATAATGGGCATCCATTGGTATACCTTATTAAATTATAGTTTTGTGTTTTGTCATCACCCTTAAACTAAATGGTTGGCCTTTGTTTTGAATAGGTGGTCAAATTGGAGGCTTCTCATGCATAGAATCGTCATGGTATACCTTCTCCAATCCTCTCAAATATTCTACTTAAATAAAATCTATTACCACTCTTAGCTTTGTATTCTCTTTCTTTGTCCTCATTTTTTTTCTTATTTTTTTTTTTAAATTTAAGTTCTAGTAGTATTATAATACGAAGAGATGATAAGTAGGATTTGTGTTATATAATAATAATAGACTAACAAATACAGCTACAAATAATTTTTCTATTTTATCAGTTATTATCTTCTCATAAAATTACATGGAACTATTAAGAATTCTCTATATTTCTATTGCATTTAAGAACTTAAGCTTAACATAAATACCATGGTCCCTTTCTTAGATATTTATGTGTATGTAGTTGAAATTAGAGTTAAAATTTGTGGAAATAGAGTGGTTAGTATCAATAATAATCAAGAATATTCAGTCATAGTTAGTAACAATCAATACAAATTTTTCAGTTGTCAGTTGTCACTTTTAATAATAGCTTCCTTTGAAAAATATTTAAAATAGATAAGGACTATTCCATGATAGATTTAGACTAGATAATTGATAAAATAATGTCAGAATTGATTGAACAGTGTCAGTAGTAAGAATAGATTCAGATCAAATAGTCAACAACATTATATCAATAGTCAAAATATATAGTACAAAGTATCCTAAGAAATTGGTTGACAAGACGCCATTTTTTTTTAAAACCAAGGCTCTAGGAGGAAAACCAACAACACTCAAAGACAACACCCCATAGAAAATAAAACAATAGCTCATTACAACTATCTCATCGAGCTTATTAGTTTGGTATATAGTCTCAATGCATTTATTTAGGGGTGCAATGGGACCTAGCCCAATACGATCATTTTTTCCATATATAGCACCCAAACAATTTTTTAGACTTCTCCATAACTCCTTTATTGTAATCACATCCTATGCATCTAAAATTCTTCCTATACCTATCAAGAACTCTCATACATCCCAAAAAGAAGTCATCTAGAAAATTATCACATTTTGCTCCATCGTAATATTCTAGCTCTTTCACCTTTAGGAGCTTGATCATAAAACACCTAGATCTTGGAACCATTTATATTTCACTTACATAATTTTATTATGATATAACATAAGTGGGATCACATTTAATATCACATAAAATTTTTAAAACAATAACTAAATATGTTTTTAATTTAAACAATATAATGTATAAATTTCATCCATAAAAAAGTCTATAGGGTCTATAAATTTCAATTAAGTGCAAAAATATAAATTACATAAATATGTATTTTATTTTTTAGGAGAATAGTTATGGCAAAAAAGAGGATTAATTCTAAGTCTTTAATAATTATATTTATTTATTTTGTTTGGACCATAAAGATCTACAAGTAAATTTGGTGAAGTATCAAATAGATTAGGTTGATGATACTAAATCTATGAAGCAAATACCATATTGTATGAATTCAAAATTTGCAACACCTATCATGGAAGAGATAGGCATGTTTTTAGATACAAACTTTGTTTTTCTAGTAGACAACCTATAGTGGATGTCTTTAATTATCATTGTAAGAAAGAAGAATGGGAAGCTCAGGATATGTGTTGAGTTGGATAAGGCTATAAATAAAAAATATTACTTACCCCCTTCTTAGATCATATTTTGGTTGAAATTTTAGGATAAGATTGCTATAGCTCTATGGATTGCTATCGTGGCTACGATCATGTTTGTATTGAATAAAAAGAAAATATGAAGGTACCATTCACTACTTTATGGGGAATATTTTCCTCTCAAGTGATTTCACTTAGAATGTAAAATACACTTGTAGATTTGCAATGGTTTATGAATAATATATTTGAAATTTGTATTGGAGATTGTATTAGAGTTTTTCTAGATTATTTTTATATTTATGTGAATAAGGTAGATCATTTAGATTTTATTAAGGAATTTTAGTGGTTATATATGTTGAAGATATTATTTAATCATAAATATGTTTATTTTGATGTATCAAATGTGTCTTGTCATGGCATGTGGTATCCCAACAAGGAAGTGCATCTATTCATACAAAGGATATAAATATTAAGGAGTTATCACTTTCTATCAATAATATCATCTTAGAATCATTCTTGGGTCATATGAAATATTATAACAAGTTCATCAATAATTTCTCAAGGAATACACCACTATTAATAAAGTTCATCAAGAAGGATATGCCCTATGGGCTAGAAAAATAAGCTAGCATTTGAGAAATTCAATTCCTAATCATTACTCCAATATTGAAGAATCTAGACTAGAGTGATATATTTATTATCTACATAGATACATTTGACATAGCACTCATAAGTACATTGCATTAAAGAGATGATAATGAATATAACATCCTATCTATTCTAGAATTAGGTAAATTAAAAATGCTTAGGTAAACTATGTAGTTGCAACAAATCCCTAGCGACCATCTTTGATCTTAGGAAGTTCAATAACTATCTTCTATGGAAAAATTTATAATTGTTACTAACCATGTAACCTTAAATATATTGTCAATAAGTATGATACTTCAAAAATGATAGCCCAATGAGTTCATATTTTACATGATTTTGATTTTGAAATTATTGATCCTGTGTAAGAAGCATATCATTGTAGATGCTATTGCAAGAGTATACAACAAAATTAGATTTAAATGTGAAGACAATGAGTTTTTTAATATAATTTTGCTAGTAGTACAAGTTGTTGCAAAAGAATATGTAACATATGGTGAAAATTAAAAAATTTAGGTTTTTAGATGTGCAATGCCAAAAATAAAGAGGAATATTGCTTAGGTCAATTGTCCTCATTCAATAGTATAGAATTTTTTTCTATAAATTAGGGGAATATAGGAAGAATAAATAAATAGTTGGACAAGAGCAAGGGAAGAAACTGATTGTAAATTTACACAATCATGTGTTCAAAGGATTGTTCTTTGGGAAGCATACACTAATAAGGATTCTTTATGTTCAGTAGTCAACTCTCCTTAAAAATTGTATAATGTATTGTAAGGCTTGTGATGTGTGTGAGCCCTTTAGAAATTACAAGATATTATTTGCATCCTTACATCCATTATTTTCTCTTTATCCCTTTGAAAACTAGGGAATTGATATTTTTTAACACCTTAATATAACAACACAAAAAAAATTGTACATCATTTTTCCAATAGGTTATCTCACAAAGTGGGCTAAAGGTTAAATAGTGAAGTATGAGATAGAGGAAGAAGTCACATTTTTCATCTACAAACAATTTGTTAAAATTTTTGGTTACCCTATGGAGATTATCTCTAATCAAGTGTTAGAATAAGCAAATATTATCTTTAGTTCTACTATGATAGACACACTTGAGTTTCCACTCCTCCATGTGTAATGAGAAATCTCAATGGTGTCTTCATCAGGTTTGATGAGTTGTTGTAATCCAAAGGATCTCAATGATCAACTTTACTATTTATATAAAGTTGATCCTTGGAATAAATCAATCAATTCTTATTTGCTTCTTCAAACTCTTGTAATGCTTTGTAATTATACTCTTGGTAATTTTAACATGGTACCATAGCAGGATAGATTTTGCTAGCATTCTCTCTTGAAGGAGGTTTTACAAACTGGTTCTTAATCTCTTTTTCTTTGCTTTCTTTAAAGAAAAGAGTGTTTTGATCTTAGATGCAATTTGTTTGAGATATTTTTCTTATGGTAATACTTTTCTCAGTTTATCTAATATTTGTTTTACCATGAATGCAATTTTTTCAAAAAAATTCCTTCATTGTATTCGTTGCTCTTTATAAGCAACTTGAATATCTTCTGAAAATTTTTATTTCTCTCAATTCTGCTTCTTATAATTTCCTTCTAAACGAGTGCAAGTTGCTATTAAAAAAAAATTGTGTCTTGTTATAGGTGATTTTTTAAAATTTAATGCCCTCATCATATGCATATATATTTATATTCCTTTTCTCCTGCTTAAAGTGCAGTTCGACCGCTCCACAGTCATCCCTGCGTAATCTATATAAGAGAGAAATATAAATCTAAAGCATATTTTAAAAGGACATAATTTTTTTCCCCTATCACCTATGTTTTTTTTTCTTTTACTCTATATTTTGTAGCCCATTCAACTTTCCCAAGCCTTCGCTGCAACTATCATGGAGAAGAGAAACATAGCCCTTTTCTAGTGGGAAATTCTAAAAAATTTTAAATTTAAAATTGGTTATTCTTCATTTGATATTTTAGATGGAACTCTCCCTTCGCGTCAGATAGAAAGACTCTTGGTCTATTTATTTTACCAGAGTTCTATATTTTCTATAACAATGTGGCCTTGTTTGGCTTTGGTGCGCTTGAGATTTACCTCATAACGACTTCTCCATTTATTATAATAGTTTCGAAGATCTCATGATTTTTTTCTTGATCTTCTTCCCATTCAAGTGCTCTTCGACGCTCTGGGATAACAGTAGATTTTTCCTTTATAAACGTCTCACTAAATATTGGAAACATATTCATTTAGCTGAAAACTTTAGTAATTTGTTTTGGCCCATTGCTATCTGCTATTTTCTCTACAAGCTTTTTTGATCTACAGGTCTGCAACGATGTTGCCTACTCTTCACTCGGAGGTCATTTGCACTTTCTGGTCTATGGCACCTTCTGGTGTGTTTTTGGCCCATTGTTATCTATTATTTTCTCTACAAAGTATTTTTGATCTGCAAGTTTGTGATGATATTGCCTACTCTTCATTCAGAGGTAATTTGTGCTTTCTAGTCTATGACGCCTTCTAGTGTGTGGTACCCTCATCTCAGAAACATCTGGTGTGTGCCTTCTATTGTGTGTCGCCCTCAGTGAATCCTAATTTTTGCTATTTGTGTCACCATAACCTTCTCTCAAATAAGTCCTTCGCACCTTCACTTCTATCTTCAAATTCACAGGCGCCTTCACTCTATCTTCACCTCTAATCGCATCCTCTTCAATCGCAGGTATTGGTGATATTAATTTTTTTTATTTAACCCTTACCCTTCATTGCAGGTGATGTAAAAGGTACGTCATTGAGGATCTCTGTTGTGGTGCCCAACGTTTGATCATTGAGCGACGCCAACCAGGGTGAAATCGATTTTTTGAAGCACTCCTCTGTCTGACGTTTCTCTCTTTATCTCGTTTGGATTTTTAATTGTACTCTATTTATTTTTCATATTTTGTACATATTTGTAGCCATCCGAAAGAAATTTTGGCCCTCTCATTGGCTCGAATAAAAGAGCAATAAATATAATATTTATTTTTGTGGGGTTGTTCAGGTGCCTTTTTTGCACCTATCTCAAATCCGAGGGGGTCTACTTTGTCTTTGCGTCATTTTTTTTTCACCTCTTATCATTGCTTTTACATCTGGTAAAATATTATTTTCTTAATCATTATCGAAATCTTATATTTTTTCTTTTTAAAAATTACTATAAGCAAAGTTTTTTAAATTAACATTTAATTTTGGTAATATTTACTTTGCTTATAGTATATTTTATTTTTCTTAAAGAAAGAACTTTAGATATTTACTTAAGACATACGTTCAACATAAGGCTGTCTTTTACCTTGGTTCTTCACCAATAGCCTAGTTATGCAAGAAATAACAAGCAATAGCCTTATCTTCTACAAAGGCATAATATAGGGCAGCAGTATTAGCTATTCAGGATGCTCTTTGCCTTCATAAAATTCTAAGAGAATTTGGTTTCTCCCATGAAAAGCCTATAACTATTTGGCATGACAATCAGAGCAAAATTCATACTGCATGTAATCTGGTTGAGCATCAATGCACCAAGCACATTGAGATACACATGCACTTCATACGGTATCATATTCAGAATGGAAATATATACTTGGACTATATTCCAACTGAGAATCAAATTTTAGATATCTTCATCAAGTCATTTCCTTCTCCGCGTTACCTTCAATTATGAGATAAACTTGGAGTAATACAATTGCATTGACAAGAGGTCTTCCACCTCTCATTACATTATTTGGAGAATGGTTTTTTCCCTTGTGGTTTTTTTTATCATATCTCCAACAACATGTAGATCATGAGGACAATATTCACCATTCGAATACATACCCCTATCATGGATATTTTTATGTGACAGATGGTTTTTCCCCAAGGGATTTTTTCACCATCTATAAATTGTAAATGAGTACCTCATCAGGCCATGTTGTCGGGACTCATCATTCTTATTGTATTAATAGGACAATATTCGCCATATAAAGACAAGCCTCTTCCTTACTTCTTTTTTGATTGATGGTTTTTCCCATAGGGTTTTTACCATCTCTTCAAAAAGAAGTTGTGATAGTTGGTTTTTCCCCAACGGGTTTTTTCACCATCTATATTAATTGTAAATGAGTACCTCATCAGGCCATGTTTCTGGGACTCATCATTCTTATTGTATTAAGAGGATAATCTTCACCATCCGAAGACAAGCCTTTTCCTTACTTCCTCTTGATTGATGGTTTTTCACATAGTTTTTTTTACCATCTCTTCAAAAAAAAGTCATTATACATGAGTACCTCATCAGGCCTTGTTGTCGAGACTCATTTGTAAAAAACCTCCCCTAGTATAACTTAAGGATGGGTGTTAGAATAAGTAAATATTATCTTAAGTTCTACTAGGATAGACACACTTAATTTTCCACTCCTCCATGTGTCAAGAGAACTCTCAGTGGCGTATTCATCAGGTTTGATGAGTTGTTGTAATCCAAAAACTCTTAAAGATCAACTTTGTTATTTATACAAAGTTGATCCTTGGAATAAATCAATTAGTTCTTCTTTGCTTCTTCAAACTCTTGTAATATTTTGTAGTTCTACTCTTGGTAATTTTAATATCAAGGTACTAGTATTATAAATAAATTGTTGTAATTCATGTCAAATTGGTTTACAATCAAGTATAGAAAGGCAATTGAGTATAAATCAATTGCCAATGGGATGGTAGAATGAAGCAATCATGTATTATGTCAAATCCTTGCAAGAGATACAACTTTATGAGTTGAACATGGATAAAAGGATCCATACAATATTTTAGTTCTATCCAGACATGATCAAGCCATACATTGGGTTTTTCCCATTCTAGTTAATGTATGGCATTGATCATGTCCTTCCCATAAATAGAATGTTCAAACTATATGGATTATGATATAGTGTAAGAATAATAAAAGAGTATTCATGGTGTACTGGATGGCATAAGTGTACCAACTGTGAGACAAGCAAAGTCTCCCCAAGATCGAAGAATTCTCCACAAGATCAATCACACACAAAATAAGAAAACCCACAACACCAATATTAAGTGGTAAAACCCTACTTCAAATGAAGAAGAGAAACATCCACTATGAAGCTCACTATATTACTCATTTGATTCAACAATACAAGAATGCTTCAATGTTATGCAACAATATGCATCAACATGATATTACAACACAAGTCAATATGACAAGATATATGATAAGATCTTATAAGATATGATGATATGTAGTAGAAAACACCCCTATTTAAAGAGAAGCTTTTCTAATACACCCCTAAATCTTATCACAATCTAATATTATCATAATCTATCAAATATTAGAAAGTGCTTTAATTACTTTCTAATTTTATCACAATCTAATCTTTAAGATATGTGATAAGTGGCATCTATCAAATATTAGAAAGTGATTAGTTACTTTCTAATATTTGCTAGAAAAGGAAAATAACTTTTTTCCAAAAAATTAAATATTCCTAGCACCCTTAATTTATTTATTAATTTGGTGAAAATATTTTACATAAGATAGAATTATATTCTAATCCAAATATTATTCTTTACTTTATATTTTAGTCTAAGAATAATTTACACAATGTTGCATTACATATTCGAACACTCCCCCTTAATGCAATATTGGGGAAAGGAATTATGATACAAAGAAACATTCTCCCCCTGAAGATACAAATGGGGATGAGAATCAAATGAGTAATATAGTTACAATGAGCTTCTATGACCAATAATGGTCTACAATAAGGCACCAATACAAAATGGGCCAAAATGAGACTGCAAGCCCCCAACGGAGTAGCTTTAGATACAAGCAGCTTACAAAGCCATCCATCAACCACAAGTGGTTGCAAATGACAAGAAGAAAACATCACAATGGTGTCTTCAATAAGCCTACAAAACCCCAAACTGAAGTACCTACAAGCTACAAGCGACTCAACATAAGATCCATTAGATACATCATCATAAATATATTCACCACAACATATATGAATATCCAAATATGATAACAAAACTGATCTAACAAATAGTGAACTATAAGTCATCACAAAAAGATGCCAAGCCATACTTATAGTCACGTGCTATATAGTTGATCAAAAAATATCATGTACAAAGTTGCATAAAACAAACAAAGAGTACCATGATAATGCAAACTCGAAAGTACCATGTACAAAAGTAGCACACGGCTAACAAAAAATTACCATGTACAAGAGTTGCATAAGGTATATAAAAATAATAAAGTGTGTACACCGGTTGCATAAAGCCAACCATAAAATATCATGTATAAAAGTAGCATAAATGCTAACAATAAAGTACCATGATAAACCAATTGCATAATGCCAACTACATAAAAACATGTACAAAGTTGCACAATACAACAAGAAAGTACCATGTAAAAGAGTCGCATAAATAAATTGCATCAACTCATATATAGCACAAAATACCTCATAAGGATGAAGTTGTCATCACACAAGTGTAACTACACTTCATTCCCCCTTGAGGACAACTTCACCAAACCAAGTGAGTCCCTCAACTTACAAAATTGCTCCTTGGAAAGAGGTTTGGTGAACAAATCAGCAGAATTAGAAGATGATGGGCAATACTCCAACTGAATAGTCCCATCCAATACCTTCTCTCTAATAAAATGGGCTTGGATTTCAACATGCTTTGTCCTTTGATGCATTATAGGATTTTTAGCCAAGGAAATAACAGATTGATCATCATGAAAGATAATCATGAACTACTATAACCATCTTGCAATAAACAGCTATAACCATATTGCAATTGAATAAACCAAGATCAACTTGCAATAGATTAACTTGCAATAAGAAGGTAACTAACCATAACAATCATCTGACAACAAAATAAACTAACTTGAATTGAACCATAAAACATCTGTTAAATGTTAGATAGTCAATAAGTTAGTAAGTTAGTGTTAATTTTAGGTTTTGCTATAGCCTAATGAATTGCCAATTCATCTCACCCAAGGTCAACCAAGCTACACAAAAGGGTACGGGTACGAGGACCCAAAAAGGACTTGCTACCGATAGAGTGGATTCTTTTAGATTCAATAGGTGTTTAGCAAATATAAACTGTGTTGCAAGATTAAGTAAATTTTAATCAAATACTAAAGTTGTGGTTAGGAAGTTGATTCATTTTTAACCTTCTTGATTAATATGAAAATTAGTAAATTGCAAGTTAGTTGGTTGGTAGATTGTTTAGTAGCAAGTTAGTAGTTAGATTAGTTGAGATGCAAAATGTAAGAAAGATGAACAAGATATAGTGGAGACACAAAGCAAAACACAAATACACACACACTCTCTCTCTCTCTTTCTCTTTCTCTCACTCTCACTTTCATTCTCTTTTACTTTCATAATGAGAGATACAAGTTACATTAATTTACAGTATGCTTCAAGCAAATATTAGAGAGAGATTAGAATAAATTAATAAAAATAGGGGAAGAGAGTGAAAAAGTTGATCCAAAATTGTCTTGTATACTCCAAAACATACTTGCATAACCTTGCAAAACAAACAAACTCACAAACAACCATTGTTAATGTGAGAAAAAAATATTGCATTTTAAGGAGAATAATAATAATTTTTAATACAAAAAATTGCTTAAAAAAAATGCAATTAAATTAATAAAATTTATTTTATTAATAAAAAAAATGGTATGAAAAAGTTTAAAGATTTTTATAAAGCAAAACTTTTTCAAAAAGCAAAACTATATTTTTTTTTTTTTAAAACAAAATTTTTTTTTTTTTTTTTTTTTTTAAAACAAAACTGTTTTATAAAGCAAAACTGTTTTTTTTTTTTTTTAAAGCAAAACTATTTTTTATAAAGCAAAATTGTTATATATATATATATATATATATATATATATATTTATGCCGATTGTTTTTTTTTTAATAATAATAAAAAAAATGATTATATATGGAAATAGGTATTTTTTTTTTGGTCTTCCGGACACAACCATGGGGTCTGTTTAGCTCCAAAACCTTTCCATAAAAAGCTTAATGGGTTTTTCATGTCAAAATATTGAAGACACTTAATGGATATCCCAACCGCTTTGATACCAAATGTGAAACAAACAAAGTCTCCCCAAGATCGAAGAATGCTCCACAAGATCAATCACACACAAAAGAGGAAA
This sequence comes from Wollemia nobilis, assembly GCA_028583015.1. NCBI lineage: Eukaryota > Viridiplantae > Streptophyta > Pinopsida > Araucariales > Araucariaceae > Wollemia > Wollemia nobilis. Next base: position 3,082,483 of record JAQPPZ010003047.1, on the reverse strand, counting down.
ACCCACAACACCAATATTAAGTGGTAAAACCCTACTTCAAATGAAGAAAGGAAACATCCACTATGAAGCTCACTATATTACTCATTTGATTCAACAATACAAGAATGCTTCAATGTTATGCAACAATATGCATCAACATGAGATTACAACACAAGTCAATATGACAAGATATATGATAAGATATTATAATATATGATGATATGTAGTAGAAACACCTCTATTTAAACAGAATATTTTCTACTACAACCCTAAATCTTATCACAATCTATCAAATATTAGAAAGTGCTTTAGTTACTTTCTAATTTTATCACAATCTAATCTTTGAGATATGTGATAAGTGGCATCTATCAAATATTAGAAAGTGATTAGTTACTTTCTAATATTTTCTAAAAAAAGGAAATAACTTTTTCCCAAGAAATTAAATATTCCTAGCACCCTTAATTTATTTATTAATTGGGTGGAAATATTTTACATAAGATAGAATTATATTCTAATTCAAATATTATTCTTTAGACTTTATATTTTAGTCTAAGAATAATTTACACAATGTTGCATTATATATTCCAACACCAACTAGACAAAATATGATATGTGATGCAATACCACATTACTAAGAAGAATATGAACAAAATAGACTTATAGGATAAAAATATCATGTGGGTATCCATCAAAGTCAATGACTTTTTATGGCATGTGATGCTTGACACAAATAGTTGAAGCATAGAAACTTTCTACTAACATACATGGGCCCCTATCAGATAATATTAGTGCATGACAATGGTAACTATAAGCTTGAGAAGTTAAATAGAAGGTCTATAAATAAATAAGTGAACCTTGATAAACTCAAGATATTCCATCCTCTAGAATAGACTAGGTCTACTCTAGGGATAGCATAAAAATTAGGAGAGGAATATATGTCATAATAATGAAAAATGCCCATGTTATTTACATGTGTAGTAGTATGAAGAGTGTGTACCATATATATTTGGATGGATTCTTAGAAAATATTACAACTAGATAGCTTTTTTATAATGCTTGCAATGTAGCAGCTTCATTGAAAAGGTTACAATGAACATTAGAAAATAAAGGTATTATAAAAAAAATTGTATAAGAGTACAAAAATAATATTGTGAGAGGGTCAAGTTGCAATAAATGGTAAAATTTAATAGTAAAATTGACATTGTCATGGTAGATTATCTTCATAAGGAGATATGCTATAAATAATAGCTTATAATACCTCTAGAAATCCATATTATTCCAAAGTACTTTTACAAGTATTATATAAATATAGGAAAACTATAAATGAAGAATTTCTAGAAGCATGCGATATTTTAGCTATATCATGTAATTATAAACATCCTAGGATAATTCCAATAAATATATAAATAATATTTTGATATTATGGAGAGCCAAAAAGGATATCTCTAAAAAGTGTTGTCAAAAGTCTACTTCTCCATGGATGTCATATCTAGCTCCCATGAGTTTATAAATAGGGAAGATCCTCCTTATGGGAGGAAAGTTGACCAAGTGTGATCTCAAGAAAGTAATAGACTCTAATCTAAGAGCGAGAGCTAGAAAGCTAAGGTAGATAGATAAAAGTGTATGTTGTTCAAGGTGTGTCCAAGATTTTCAAAGTGAGAGTGTGGAACATAGTCATTGGGTAAGTCTAAAAGAAGTATCTTTGTAATTGTATGCCATCATTAGATAAACTATGTATCAATTATAAAGACCATAGTGACAAGAGGGGTCAAAAATACATTATGTGCATGCTAGATTTTGGCAATCCCAAATATCTAGAGAGTTTGTGCATGTTATATAAGAAAATAATCAGCTCAAAAAGGGGATTGAAATGGATTAGGCATAAAATCGATCATTTTTTGGTCAAAAAAGGCTACCAATATTTTATATTAAAAACAATTATTGCAATGAGATTATCACAATAAAATGGTTCTCAAAATGACATGTTTCATCTACAAATCCTTTTTCTCTTCACATGTGGATTTATGCCTTAACTATGGAATCATTTAGATGGTTTTATTTCATTAGAATTTTTGCATGCATCATTTTTTATGAGTTATTGACCTTGAAAGTTTAGAAATTTTACTTTATAGACTCTTGAATCATTAAGAACCCCTAATTGATGATAAACAAAAATACCCAAATTGTAAGTTCCTCTTCAAAATATCTCCGTTGTAAAGCTATAATTTTATGACCAATGACAAATATAAAGGACATGGAACTCTTTTTAATTATTTGAGACCTATGTACCTTGTTATGCCTTCCCTTGACTTTAAATATTCTCTATTCTACTAAAAAAATTGTATTATCCCTTAAATAACTTATTCAAGTAAGAAATATGATGATCAACAAATCTCTTTCTCAACATGCCTAGGTAAGATTTTATGAGGATTATTTTGAATTTACTAGTGAAGAAAACAAACTTATATTTAGGGGGGAGTGAACAATATAAGACCACTTTTTACTTTTCTTTTCAATTCAATATTATGTAGTGTATAGACAGTAGTATCAATAGCAGTAATCAAGCAATGCACAAAACACCATACACAATAGAGACACAACAGTTTACATGGTTCACCCAATGTGGGCTACTCCACGGAGAAAATATTTTACTGAAACTTTCTCAATCAATTTCTTTGGTAATCCTTCCCAATTACATTATTTATGGAACTTAAACTAAAGGATATGTTGATCCCCTAATCTCAAGTTCGTGGATCTCTTCCACAGGAGAACTCTTTCCCCTTATGCTCTGGCTAGTGATCTTCTAGAAGATTATGTCTCTTTGATGCACTAACTGGTGGATATCTCTCCACTTGAAGACTTCTCACTCATATCTATATTCAATTATGTTGGTTGTTGGATCTCTATCGATTGATACTTTGTCCTCTATACTTTGTCACCTCCAAAGCTCTTCAATAGGCTCACTCAGAACCTGCTCAATAGGCTCACTTAGAACCTACTCAACAAGCTCACACAGAACTTGTCCAAATATGCTCAATAAGCTCACATAGAACTTGTCCAAATATGCTCAACAAGCTCACACAGAACTTGTCAAATCTACTCAACAACCTCACACATAACTTGTCCAAATATGCTCAATAAGCTCACACAGAACTTGTCCAAATATGCTCAACAAGATCACATAGAACTTGTACAAATCTACTCAATCAAGCTCACCAAGAACTTGCCCAAATCTGCACTAGAAAACTTTCCAAGAACTTACCCAAATCTGCACTAGCAAGCTCACCAAGAACTTGCCCAAATCTACACTAGCAAGCTTGCCAAGAACTTGCCCAAAGTTGCTTTGGCAAGCTCACCAAGAACTTGCTCGATAATTAAATCTCATAGAAGCATAAAGAGAATTGTTAGAGACTCAATATGTTCTTATACTCAAATCAATCTTATAGAAGCATAAATAGAATTTTATAGAATCAATATGTTCTATCCTCAAATCTCAATCTCAACTCAAATTCAGAATATAGAATAGTTTTTTTCATGGAACTTGAACAACCACTTCACACAATCACTTGAATAGGCTCAAACAACTCTTCTCAACCAACTACCACAAGGAACAACTCTTTCTTACAAACCCTATTCCAAGCATGTATCAACCAACTCAAATGTTTCCAACAATGCTCAACCACAAATCTCACATAACAATGATACTCATGTTATTTTCAAGTTCAAGTTATTTGCATAACCAATGGGCTTCAAAAATAATGCTAATAAAACATTCTTCACATAATAATAATACTCATGTTATTCTCGAGCCCTATCTTAGGTTTTTCACATTACTAATGGCTTCAACAACAATGCTTATAAAATAAGGTTTAATAGCAACTCTCAACCCAGAAAACCTTGAAGCATTCAACCAACTACTTTCAAAAAGGAAACCACAATTAATCATTTTCTCTCCAATGATATTTCAAAAATCAACCACCATAAAAAATCAATAGGATAATGTGCCCATACCTTTTATGAAGATGAAGAAGCCTTTTGGTTGTCCACAAAATTTGTCTCAATCAACACACCTTCTTATTCAACACTCAACAAGGGTTAGATATCTTGATTAATAACACAACAATAACATCCAAATAACACCTTATTACTTCTACTCAATAACATACACCATGTCACTTCATAAATGAATTAATCTCTTTTGAAAAAGAAAAAAGCAACCTTCACTTTTGAACCTATTTACAAAATAAGAAATATCTCTTTACACACACCTTATTTCTCCCTCTAAGCAAGTTAATCAAATAGCCCTCGGAATAAGCTTTCCAATGATATATAATATGATATACTTCTAAAATATAAATCACCAAAAATCTCTGCTTTTTTAAACATGCATCATAACCCTTATTCCTCCTAGGGCAACTTTAGAAAAATAAAATATATCTAAAAATTATTAACTTAACTCTATCCTTGACGGGATTCGATCTCGTGACCTTCCTTGCTCAACGCCTTAACCACAGCCAACCTGCCATTGGGCCACATGCCCTCACGTTCTCAAAAGGAGCACACAACAAAACCTTATGCCACGAATATTTGTGTCCTTCGAAAACAAAATGTGCTTCATGCGTTTCAAAACAACAAAACACCTCTGACAAGAATAGAACGTAGGACCTCCTACTTCACACACAGCACATGAACCACTATGCCAAGGGGGCCTATACGTTTGGCTTTACTCCACAATAGTCTCTTCAACGAACGCAAAAATCGTAAGCCTTTTAAAACCCTTTTCACACACACTTCGACACACGATGTGCAGGCTCTTTTACCATTTGAATCCAAATATTAAATCGAGCGCTTATAGAAATAAATTGAAACTTTCGGCATATATATATATATATATATATATATATATATATATATATGTCCTCCTCATTTCCTTTGACGTCGGTGCAATAATTTAAATAGCAATCACACACAAAAGAGGAAAACCCACAACACCAATATTAAGTGGTAAAACCCTACTTCAAATGAAGAAGAGAAACATCCACTATGAAGCTCACTATATTACTCATTTGATTCAACAATACAAGAATGCTTCAATGTTATGCATCAATATGCATCAACATGATATTACAACACAAGTCAATATGACAAGATATATGATAAGATCTGATAAGATATGATGATATGTAGTAGAAAACACCCCTATTTAAAGAGAAGCTTTTCTACTACAACCCTAAATATTATCACAATCTAATATTATCATAATCTATCAAATATTAGAAAGTGCTTTAGTTACTTTCTAATTTTATCACAATCTAATCTTTGAGATATGTGATAAGTGGCATCTATCAAATATTAGAAAGTGATTAGTTACTTTCTAATATTTGCTAGAAAAGGAAAATAACTTTTTCTCAAAAAATTAAATATTCCTAGCACCCTTAATTTATTTATTAATTTGGTGGAAATATTTTACATAAGATAGAATTATATTCTAATCCAAATATTATTATTTACTGTATATTTTAGTCTAAGAATAATTTACACAATGTTGCATTACATATTCTCTCCCTGAAGATACAAATGGGGATGAGAATCAAATGAGTAATATAGTTACAATGAGCTTCTATGACCAATAATGGTCTACAATAAGGCACCAATACAAAATGGGCCAAAATGAGACCGCAAACCCCCAACGGAGTAGCTTCAGATACAAGCAGCTTACAAATCCATCCATCAACCACAATTGGTTGCAAATGACAAGAAGAAAACATCACAATGGTGTCTTCGATAAGCCTACAAAACCCCAAACTGAAGTACCTACAAGCTACAAGCAGCTCAACATAAGATCTGTTAGACACATCATCATAAATATATTCACCACAACATATATGAATATCCAAATATGATAACAAAACTGATCTAACAAATAGTGAACTATAAGTCATCACAAAAAGATGCCAAGCCATACTTATAGTCACGTGCTATATAGTTGATCAAAAAATATCATGTACAAAGTTGCATAAAGCAAACAAAGAGTACCATGATAATGCAAACTCTAAAGTACAATGTACAAAAGTAGCACACGGCTAACAAAAAAGTACCATGTACAAGAGTTGCTTAAGGTATATAAAAATAATAAAGTGTGTACATCGGTTGCATAAAGCCAACCATAAAATATCATGTATAAAAGTAGCATAAATGCTAACAAGAAAGTACCATGATAAACCAATTGCATAATGCCAACTACATAAAAACATGTACAAAGTTGCACAAGACAACAAGAAAGTATCATGTAAAAGAGTCGCATAAAGCAATTGCATCATATACCATAATTGCACAATTCCATATACAATGTAACGTGTACAAAAGTTGCACAAGGCAAACAAGAATGTCCCATGTTCAAAACAGATACAAAAAGAAATTATACCACTAAAGATCAACTCATATATAGCACAAAATACCTCATAAGGATGAAGTTGTCATCACACAAGTGTAACTACACTTCATTCCCCCTTGAGGACAACTTCACCAAACCAAGTGAGTCCCTCAACTTACAAAACTGCTCCTTGGAAAGAGGTTTGGTGAACAAATCAGCTGAATTAGAAGATGATGGGCAATACTCCAACTGAATAGTCCCATCCAATACCTTCTCTCTAATAAAATGGGCTTGGATTTCAACATGCTTTGTCCTTTGATGCATTATAGGATTTTTAGCCAAGGAAATAACGGATTGATCATCATGAAAGATAATCATGAACTACTATAACCATATTGCAATAAACAACTATAACCATATTGCAATTGAATAAACCAAGATCAACTTGCAATAGATTAACTTGCAATAAGAAAGTAACTAACCATAACAATCATATGACAACAAAATAAACTAACTTGAATTGAACCATAAAACATCTGTTAAATGTTAGATAGTCAATAAGTTAGTAAGTTAGTGTTCATTTTAGGTTTTGCTATAGCCTAATGAATTGCCAATTCATCTCACCCAAGGTCAACCAAGCTACCCAAAAGGGATGCAGTACGAGGACCCAAAAAGGACTTGCTATCGATAGAGCGGATTCTTTTAGATTCAATAGGTGTTTAGCAAATATAAACTGTGTTGCAAGATTAAGTAAATTTCAATTAAATACTAAAGTTGTGGTTAGGAAGTTGATTCATTTTTAACCTTCTTTATTAATATGAAAATTAGTAAATTGCAAGTTAGTTGGTTAGTAGATTGTTTAGTAGCAAGTTAGTAGTTATATTAGTTGAGATGCAAAATGTAAGAAAGATGAACAAGAGATAGTGGAGACACAAAGCAAAACACAAATACACACACACTCTCTCTCTCTCTCTTTCTCTTTCTCTCACTCTCACTTTCATTCTCTTTTACTTTCATAATGAGAGATACAAGTTACATTAATTTACAGTATGCTTCAAGCAAATATTAGAGAGAGATTAGAATAAATTAATAAAAATAGGGGAAGAGAGTGAAAAAGTTGATCCAAAATTGTCTTGTATACTCCAAAACATACTTGGATAACCTTGCAAAACAAGCAAACTCACAAACAACCATTGTTAATGTGAGAAAAAAATATTGCATTTTAAGGAGAATAATAATAATTTTTAATACAAAAAATTGCTTAAAAAAATATGCAATTAAATTAATAAAATTTATTTTATTAATAAAAAAAATGGTATGAAAAAGTTTAAAGATTTTTATAAAGCAAAACTTTTTCAAAAAGCAAAACTATTTTTTTTTTTTTTTTTAAACAAAATTGTTTTTTTTTTTTTTTTTTTAAAAACAAAACTGTTTTTTTTTTTTAAAACAAAACTGTTTTATAAAGCAAAACTATTTTTTATAAAGCAAAATTGTTATATATATATATATATATATATATATATATATATATATATATATATATATATATAATATATATATATTGCTGATTGTTTTTTTTTAATAATAAAAAAAAAAATGACTATATATGGAAATAGGTATTTTTTTTTTTGGTCTTCCGGACACAACCATAGGGTCTGTTTAGCTCCAAAACCCTTCCATAAAAAGCTTAATGGGTTTTTCACGTCAAAATATTGAAGACACTTAATGGAGATCCCAACCGCTTTGATACCAAATGTGAAACAAGCAAAGTCTCCCCAAGATCGAAGAATGCTCCACAAGATCAATCACACACAAAATAGGAAAACCCACAACACCAATATTAAGTGGTAAAACCCTACTTCAAATGAAGAAGGGAAACATCCACTATGAAGCTCACTATATTACTCATTTAATTCAACAATACAAGAATGCTTCAATGTTATGCAACAATATGCATCAACTTGATATTACAACACAAGTCAATATGACAAGATATATGATAAGATCTTATAAGATATGATGATATGTAGTAGAAAACACCTCTATTTAAAGAGAAGCTTTTCTACTACAACCCTAAATCTTATCACAATCTATCAAATATTAGAAAGTGCTTTAGTTACTTTCTAATTTTATCACAATCTAATCTTTGAGATATGTGATAAGTGGCATCTATCAAATATTAGAAAGTGATTAGTTACTTTCTAATATTTGCTAAAAAAGGGAAATAACTTTTTCCCAAGAAATTAAATATTCCTATCACCCTTAATTTATTTATTAATTGGGTGAAAATATTTTACATAAGATAGAATTATATTCTAATTCAAATATTATTCTTTAGACTTTATATTTTAGTCTAAGAATAATTTACACAATGTTGCATTATATATTCCAACACCAACTAGACAAAATATGATATGTGATGCAATACCACATTGCTAACAAGAATATGAACAAAATAGACTTATAGGATAAAAATATCATGTGGGTATCCATCAAAGTCAATGATTTTTTATGGCATGTGATGCTTGACACAAATAGTTGAAGCATAGAAACTTTCTACTAACATACATGGGCCCCTATCAGATAATATTAGTGCATGACAATGGTAACTATAAGCTTGAGAAGTTAAATAGAAGGTCTATAAATAAATAAGTGAACCTTGATAAACTCAAGATATTCCATCCTCTAGAATAGACTAGGTCTACTCTAGGGATAGCATAAAAATTAGGAGAGGAATATATGTCATAATAATGAAAAATGTCCATGTTATTTACATGTGTAGTAGTATGAAGAGTGTGTACCATATATATTTGGATGGATTCTTAGAAAATATTACGACTAGATAGCTTGTTTATAATGCTTGCAATGTAGCAGCTTCATTGAAAAGGTTACAATGAACATTAGAAAATAAAGGTATTATAAAAAAAATTGTATAAGAGTACAAAAATAATATTGCGAGAGGGTCAAGTTGCAATAAATGGTAAAATTTAATAGTAAATTGACATTGTCATGGTAGATTATTTTCATAAGGAGATATGCTATAAATAATAGCTTATAATACCTCTAGAAATCCATATTATTCCAAAGTACTTTTACAAGTATTATATAATTATAGGAAAACTATAAATGAAGAATTTCTAGAAGCATGCGATATTTTAGCTATATCATGTAATTATAAACATCCTAGGATAATTCCAATAAATATATAAATAATATTTTGATATTATGGAGAGCCAAAAAGGATATCTCTAAAAAGTGTTGTCAAAAGTCTACTTCTCCATGGATGTCATATCTAGCTCCCATGAGTTTATAAATAGGGAAGATCCTCCTTATGGGAGGCAAGTTGACCAAGTGTGATCTCAAGAAAGTAATATACTCTAATCTAAGAGCGAGAGCTAGAAAGCTAAGGTAGATAGATAAAATTGTATGTTGTTAAAGGTGTGTCCAAGATTTTCAAAGTGAGAGTGTGGAACATAGTCATTGGGTAAGTCTAAAAGAAGTATCTTTGTAATTGTATGCCATCATTAGATAAACTATGTATCAATTATAAAGACCATAGTGACAAGAGGGGTCAAAAATACATTATGTGCATGCTAGATTTTGGCAATCCCAAATATCTAGAGAGTTTATGCATGTTATATAAGAAAATAGTCAACTCAAAAAGGGGATTGAAATGGATTAGGCATAAAATTGATCATTTTTTGGTCAAAAAAGGCTACCAATATTTTATATTAAAAACAATTATTGCAATGAGATTATCACAATAAAATGGTTCTCAAAATGACATGTTTCATGTACAAATCCTTTTTCTCTTCACATGTGGATTTATGCCTTAACTATGGAATCATTTAGATGGTTTTATTTCATTAGAATTTTTGCATGCATCATTTTTTATGAGTTATTGACCTTGAAAGTTTAGAAATTTTACTTTATAGACTCTTGAATCATTAAGAACACCTAATTGATGATAAACAAAAATACCCAAATTGTAAGTTCCTCTTCAAAATATCTCCGTTGTAAAGCTATAATTTTATGACCAATGACAAATATAAATGACATGGAACTCTTTTTAATTATTTGAGACCTTTGTACCTTGTTATGCCTTCCCTTGACTTTAAATATTCTCTATTCTACTAAAAAAATTGTATTATCCCTTAAATAACTTATTCAAGTAAGAAATATGATGATCAACAAATCTCTTTCTCAACATGCCTAGGTAAGATTTTATGAGGATTATTTTGAATGTACTAGTGAAGAAAAAAACTTATATTTAGGGGGGGTGAACAATATAAGACCACTTTTTACTTTTCTTTTCAATTCAATATTATGTAGTGTATAGACAGTAGTATCAATAGCAGTAATCAAGCAATGCACAAAACACCATACACAATAGAGACACAACAGTTTACATGGTTCACCCAATGTGGGCTACTCCATGGAGAAAATATTTTACTGAAACTTTCTCAATCAATTTCTTTGGTAATCCTTCCCAATTACATTATTTATGGAACTTAAACTAAAGGATATGTTGATCCCCTAATCTCAAGTTCATGGATCTCTTCCACAGGAGAACTCTTTCCCCTTATGCTCTGGCTAGTGATCTTCTAGAAGATTATGTCTCTTTGATGCACTAACTGGTGGATATATCTCTACTTGAAGACTTCTCACTCATATCTATATTCAATTTTGTTGGTTGTTGGATCTCTATCTATTGATACTCTGTCCTCTATACTTTGTCACCTCCAAAGCTCTTTCAATAGGCTCACTCAGAACCTGCTCAATAGGCTCACTTAGAACCTGCTCAACAAGATCACATAGAACTTGTCCAAATATTCTCAATAAGCTCACATAGAACTTGTCCAAATATGCTCAACAAGCTCACACAGAACTTGTCAAATCTACTCAACAAGCTCACACATAACTTGTCCAAATATGCTCAACAAGCTCACACAGAACTTGTCCAAATATGCTCAACAAGATCACATAGAACTTGTACAAATCTATCCAATCAAGCTCACCAAGAACTTGTCCAAATCTGCACTAGCAAACTTTCCAAGAACTTACCCAAATCTGCACTAGCAAGCTCACCAAGAACTTCCCCAAATCTACACTAGCAAGCTCGCTAAGAACTTGCCCAAAGCTGCTTTTGCAAGCTCACCAAGAACTTGCTCAATAATTAAATCTCATAGAAGCATAAAGAGAATTGTTAGAGACTCAATATGTTCTTATACTCAAATCCAATCTCAACTCAAATCAATCTTATAGAAGCATAAATAGAATTTTATAGACTCAATATGTTCTATCCTCAAATCTCAATCTCAACTCAAATTCAGAATATAGAATAGTTTTTTTCATGGAACTTGAACAACCACTTCACACAATCACTTGAATAGGCTCAAACAACTCTTCTCAACCAACTACCACAAGGAACAACTATTTCTTACAAACCCTATTCCAAGCATGTATCAACCAACTCAAATGTTTCCAACAATGCTCAACCACAAATCTAACATAACAATGATACTCATGTTCTTTTCAAGTTCAAGTTATTTGCATAACCAATGGGCTTCAAAAATAATTCTAATAAAACATTCTTCACATAGTAATAATACTCATGTTATTCTCGAGCCCTATCTTAGGTTTTTCACATTACTAATGGCTTCAACAACAATGGTTATAAAATAAGGTTTAATAGCAACTCTCAACCCAGAAAACCTTGAAGCATTCAACCAACTACTTTCGAAAAGGAAACCACAATTAATCTTTTTCTCTCCAATGATATTTCAAAAATCAACCACCATAAAAAATCAATAGGATAATGTGCCCATACCTTTTATGAAGATGAAGAAGCCTTTTGGTTGTCCACAAAATCTGTCTCAATCAACACACCTTCTTATTCAACGCTCAACAAGGGTTAGATATCTTGATTAATAACACAATAATAACATCCAAATAACACCTTATTACTTCTACTCAATAACATACACCATGTCACTTCATAAATGAATTAATCTCTTTTGAAAAAGAAAAAAGCAACCTTCACTTTTGAACCTCTTTACAAAATAAGAAATATCTCTTTACACACACCTTATTTCTCCCTCTAAGCAAGTTAATCAAATAGCCCTTAGAATAATCTTTCCAACGATATATAATATGATATACTTCTAAAAAATAAATCACCAAAAATCTCTCCTTTTTTAAACATGCATCATAACCCTTATTCCTCCTAGGGCAACTTTAGAAAAATAAAATATATCTAAAAATTATTAACTTAACTCTATCCTTGACGGGATTCGATCTCGTGACCTTCCTTGCTCAACGCCTTAACCACAGCCAACCTGCCATTGGGCCACATGCCCTCACGTGCTCAAAAGGAGCACACAACAAAACCTTATGCTGCGAATATTTGTGTCCTTCGAAAACAAAATGTGCTTCATGTGTTTCAACACAACAAAACACCTCTGACAAGAATCGAACGTAGAACCTCCTGCTTCACACACAGCACATGAACCACTAGGCCAAGGGGGCCTATATGTTTGGCTTTACTCCACAATAGTCTCTTCAATGAACCTAAAAATCGTAAGCCTTTTAAAACCCTTTTCACACACACTTCGACACACGATGTGCAGGCTCTTTTACCATTCGAATCCAAATATTAAATCGAGCGCTTAGAGAAATAAATTGAAACTTTTGGCATATATATATATGTGTCCTCCTCATTTCCTTTGACGTCGGTGCAATAATTTAAATAATAATCACACACAAAAGAGGAAAACCCACAACACTAATATTAAGTGGTAAAACCCTACTTCAAATGAAGAAGAGAAACATCCACTATGAAGCTCACTATATTACTCATTTGATTCAACAATACAAGAATGCTTCAATGTTATGCAACAATATGCATCAACATGATATTACAACACAAGTCAATATGACAAGATATATGATAAGATCTTATAAGATATGATAATATGTAGTAGAAAACACCCCTATTTAAAGAGAAATTTTTCTACTACAACCCTAAATATTATCACAATCTAATATTATCATAATCTATCAAATATTAGAAAGTGTTTTAGTTACTTTCTAATTTTATCACAATCTAATCTTTAAGATATGTGATAAGTGGCATCTATCAAATATTAGAAAGTGATTAGTTACTTTTTAATATTTGCTAGAAAAGAAAAATAACTTTTTCCCAAAAAATTAAATATTCCTAGCACCCTTAATTTATTTATTAATTTGGTGGAAATATTTTACATAAGATAGAATTATATTCTAATCCAAATATTATTCTTTACTTTATATTTTAGTCTAAGAATAATTTACACAATGTTGCATTACATATTCCAACACTCCCCCTTAATGCAATATTGGGGAAAGGAATTATGAGACAAAGAAACATTCTCCCCCTAAAGATACAAATGGGGATGAGAATCAAATGAGTAATATAGTTACAATAAGCTTCTATGACCAATAATGGTCTACAATAAGGCACCAATACAAAATGGGCCAAAATGGGACTGCAAGCCCCCAATAGAGTAGCTTCAGATACAAGCAGCTTAAAAAGCCATCCATCAACCACAAGTGGTTGCAAATGACAAGAAGAAAACATCACAATGGTGTCTTCAGTAAGCCTAAAAAACCCCAAACTGAAGTACCTAAAAGCTACAAGCAGCTCAACATAAGATCTGTTAGACACATCATCATAAATATATTCACCACAACATATATGAATATCCAAATATGATAACAAAACTGATCTAACAAATATTGAACTATAAGTCATCACAAAAAGATGCCAAGCCATACTTATAGTCACGTGCTATATAGTTGATCAAAAAATATCATGTACAAAGTTGCATAAAGCAAACAAAGAGTACCATGATAATGCAAACTCTAAAGTACCATGTACAAAAGTAGCACAAGGCTAACAAAAAGTACCATGTACAAGAGTTGCATAAGGTATATAAAAATAATAAAGTGTGTACACCGGTTGCATAAAGCCAACCATAAAATATCATGTATAAAAGTAGCATAAATGCTAACAAGAAAGTACCATGATAAACCAATTGCATAATGCCAACTACATAAAAACATGTACAAAGTTGCACAAGACAACATGAAAGTACCATGTAAAAGAGTCGCATAAAGCAATTGCATCATATACCATAATTGCACAATTCCATATACAATGTAACATGTACAAAAGTTGCACAAGGCAAACAAGAAAGTACCATGTTCAAAACAGATACAAAAAGTAATTATACCACTAAAGATCAACTCATATATAGCACAAAATACCTCATAAGGATGAAGTTGTCATCACACAAGTGTAACTACACTTCATTCCCTCTTGAGGACAACTTCACCAAACCCAGTGAGTCCCTCAACTTACAAAACTGCTCCTTGGAAAGAGGTTTGGTGAACAAATCAACAGAATTAGAAGATGATGGGCAATACTCCAACTGAATAGTCCCATCCAATACCTTCTCTCTAATAAAATGGGCTTGGATTTCAACATGCTTTGTCCTTTGATGCATTATAGGATTTTTAGCCAAGAAAATAACGGATTGATCATCATGAAAGATAATCATGAACTACTATAACCATATTGCAATAAACAACTATAACCATATTGCAATTGAATAAACCAAGATCAACTTGCAATAGATTAACTTGCAATAAGAAGGTAACTAACCATAACAATCATCTGACAACAAAATAAACTAACTTGAATTGAACCATAAAACATCTGTTAAATGTTAGATAGTCAATAAGTTAGTAAGTTAGTGTTCATTTTAGGTTTTGCTATAGCCTAATGAATTGCCAATTCATCTCACCCAAGGTCAACCAAGCTACCCAAAAGAGTACGAGGACCCAAAAAGGACTTGCTACCGATAGAGTGGATTCTTTTAGATTCAATAGGTGTTTAGCAAATATAAACTGTGTTGCAAGATTAAGTAAATTTTAATCAAATACTAAAGTTGTGGTTAGGAATTTGATTCATTTTTAACCTTCTTGATTAATATGAAAATTAGTAAATTGCAAGTTAGTTGGTTAGTAGATTGTTTAGTAGCAAGTTAGTAGTTAGATTAGTTGAGATGCAAAATGTAAGAAAGATGAACAAGATATAGTGGAAACACAAAGCAAAACACAAATACACACACACACTCTCTCTCTCTATTTCTCTTTCTCTCACTCTCACTTTCATTCTCTTTTACTTTCATAATGAGAGATACAAGTTACATTAATTTACAGTATGCTTCAAGCAAATATTAGAGAGAGATTAGAATAAATTAATAAAAATAGGGGAAGAGAGTGAAAAAGTTGATCCAAAATTGTCTTGTATACTCCAAAACATACTTGCATAACCTTGCAAAACAAGCAAACTCACAAACAACCATTGTTAATGTGAGAAAAAAATATTGCATTTTAAGGAGAATAATAATAATTTTTAATACAAAAAATTGCTTAAAAAAATATGCAATTAAATTAATAAAATTTATTTTATTAATAAAAAAAATGGTATGAAAAAGTTTAAAGATTTTTATAAAGCAAAACTTTTTCAAAAAGAAAAAATGTTTTTTTTTTTTTTTAAACAAAATTGTTTTTTTTTTTAAAACAAAACAGTTTTTTTTTTTTTTTAAAACAAAACAGTTTTATAAAGCAAAACTGTTTTTTTTTTTTGTTTATAAAGCAAAACTGTTTTTTTTTTTTTAAAGCAAAACTATTTTTTATAAAGCAAAATTGTTTTATATATACATATATATAGCCGATTGTTTTTTTTTAATAATAAAAAAAAAAAAATGACTATATATGGAAATAGGTATTTTTTTTTTTGGTCTTCCGGACACAACCATGGGGTCTGTTTAGCTCCAAAACCCTTCCATAAAAAGCTTAATGGATTTTTCACGTCAAAATATTGAAGACACTTAATGGAGATCCCAACCGCTTTGATACCAAATGTGAAACAAGCAAAGTCTCCCCAAGATCGAAGAATGCTCCACAAGATCAATCACACACAAAATAGGAAAACCAACAACACCAATATTAAGTGGTAAAACCGTACTTCAAATGAAGAAGGGAAACATCAACTATGAAGCTCACTATATTACTCATTTGATTCAACAATACAAGAATGTTTCAATGTTATTCAACAATATGCATCAACATGATATTACAACACAAGTCAATATGACAAGATATATGATAAGATCTTATAAGATATGATGATATGTAGTAGAAAACACCTATATTTAAAGAGAAGCTTTTCTACTACAACCCTAAATCTTATCACAATCTATCAAATATTAGAAAGTGCTTTAGTTACTTTCTAATTTTATCACAATCTAATCTTTGAGATATGTGATAAGTGGCATCTATCAAATATTAGAAAGTGATTAGTTACTTTCTAATATTTGCTAAAAAAGGAAATAAATTTTTTCCAAGAAATTAAATATTCCTAGCACCCTTAATTTATTTATTAATTGGGTGGAAATATTTTACATAAGATAGAATTATATTCTAATTCAAATATTATTCTTTAGACTTTATATTTTAGTCTAAGAATAATTTACACAATGTTGCATTATATATTCCAACACCAACTAGAAAAAATATGATATGTGATGCAATACCACATTGCTAACAAGAATATGAACAAAATAGACTTATAGGATAAAAATATCATGTGGGTATCCATCAAAGTCAATGATTTTTTATGGCATGTGATGCTTGACACAAATAGTTGAAGCATAGAAACTTTCTACTAACATACATGGGCCCCTATCAGATAATATTTGTGCATGACAATGGTAACTATAAGCTTGAGAAGTTAAATAGAAGGTCTATAAATAAATAAGTGAACCTTGATAAACTCAAGATATTCCATCCTCTAGAATAGACTAGGTCTACTCTAGGGATAACATAAAAATTAGGAGAGGAATATATGTCATAATAATGAAAAATGCCCATGTTATTTACATGTGTAGTAGTATGAAGAGTGTGTACCATATATATTTGGATGGATTCTTAGAAAATATTATGACTAGATAGCTTGTTTATAATGCTTGCAATGTAGCAGCTTCATTGAAAAGGTTACAATGAACATTAGAAAATAAAGGTATTATAAAAAAAATTGTATAAGAGTACAAAAATAATATTGTGAGAGGGTCAAGTTGCAATAAATGGTAAAATTTAATAGTAAAATTGACATTGTCATGGTAGATTATCTTCATAAGGAGATATGCTATAAATAATAGATTATAATACCTCTAGAAATCCATATTATTCCAAAGTCCTTTTACAAGTATTATATAATTATAGGAAAACTATAAATGAAGAATTTCTAGAAGCATGCGATATTTTAGCTATATCATGTAATTATAAACATCCTAGGATAATTCCAATAAATATATAAATAATATTTTGATATTATGGAGAGCCAAAAAGGATATCTCTAAAAAGTGTTGTCAAAAGTCTACTTCTCCATGGATGTCATATCTAGCTCCCATGAGTTTATAAATAGGGAAGATCCTCCTTATGGGAGGCAAGTTGACCAAGTGTGATCTCAAGAAAGTAATATACTCTAATCTAAGAGCGAGAGCTAGAAAGCTAAGGTAGATAGATAAAATTGTATGTTGTTAAAGGTGTGTCCAAGATTTTCAAAGTGAGAGTGTGGAACATAGTCATTGGGTAAGTCTAAAAGAAGTATCTTTGTAATTGTATGCCATCATTAGATAAACTATGTATCAATTATAAAGACCATAGTGACAAGAGGGGTCAAAAATACATTATGTGCATGCTAGATTTTTGCAATCCCAAATATCTAGAGAGTTTATGCATGTTATATAAGAAAATAATCAACTCAAAAAGGGGATTGAAATGGATTAGGCATAAAATTGATCATTTTTTGGTCAAAATAGGCTACCAATATTTTATATTAAAAACAATTATTGCAATGAGATTATCACAATAAAATGGTTCTCAAAATGACATGTTTCATCTACAAATCCTTTTTCTCTTCACATGTGGATTTATGCCTTAACTATGGAATCATTTAGATGGTTTTATTTCATTAGAATTTTTGCATGCATCATTTTTTATGAGTTATTGACCTTGAAAGTTTAGAAATTTTACTTTATAGACTCTTGAATCATTAAGAACCCCTAATTGATGATAAATAAAAATACCCAAATTGTAAGTTCCTCTTCAAAATATCTCCGTTGTAAAGCTATAATTTTATGACCAATGACAAATATAAAGTACATGGAACTCTTTTTAATTATTTGAGACCTATGTACCTTGTTATGCCTTCCCTTGACTTTAAATATTCTCTATTCTACTAAAAAAATTGTATTATCCCTTAAATAACTTATTCAAGTAAGAAATATGATGATCAACAAATCTTTTTCTCAACATGCCTACGTAAGATTTTATGAGGATTATTTTGAATGTACTAGTGAAGAAAACAAACTTATATTGAGGGGGGGTGAACAATATAAGACCACTTTTTACTTTTCTTTTCAATTCAATATTATGTAGTGTATAGACGAGTAGTATCAATAGCGATGAATCAAGCAATGCACAAAACACCATACACAATAGAGACACAATAGTTTACATGGTTCACCCAATGTGGGCTACTCCATGGAGAAAATATTTTACTGAAACTTTCTCAATAAATTTCTTTGGTAATCCTTCCCAATTACATTATTTATGGAACTTAAACTAAAGGATATGTTGATCCCCTAATCTCAAGTTCGTGGATATCTTCCATAGGAGAACTCTTTCCCCTTATGCTCTGGCTAGTGATCTTCTAGAAGATTATGTCTCTTTGATGCACTAACTGGTAGATATCTCTCTACTTGAAGACTTCTCACTCATATCTATATTCAATTATGTTGGTTGTTGGATATCTATCCATTGATACTTTGTCCTCTATACTTTGTCACCTCCAAAGCTCTTTCAATAGGCTCACTCAGAACCTGCTCAATAGGCTCACTTAGAACTCTGCTCAACAAGCTCACACAGAACTTGTCCAAATATGCTCAATAAGCTCACATAGAACTTGTCCAAATATGCTCAACAAGATCACATAGAACTTGTCAAATCTACTCAACAAGCTCACACATAACTTGTCCAAATATGCTCAACAAGCTCACACAGAACTTGTCCAAATATGCTCAACAAGATCACATAGAACTTGTACAAATCTACTCAATCAAGCTCACCAAGAACTTGCCCAAATCTGCACTAGCAAACTTTCCAAGAACTTACCCAAATATGCACTAGCAAGCTCACCAAGAACTTGCCCAAATCTACACTAGCAAGCTCGCCAAGAACTTGCCCAAAGCTGCTTTGGCAAGCTCACCAAGAACTTGCTCAATAATTAAATCTCATAGAAGCATAAAGAGAATTGTTAGAGACTCAATATTTTCTTATACTCAAATCCAATCTCAACTGAAATCAATCTTATAGAAGCATAAATTGAATTTTATAGACTCAATATGTTCTATCCTCAAATATCAATCTCAACTCAAATTCAGAATATAGAATAGTTTTTTTCATGGAACTTGAACAACCACTTCACACAATCACTTGAATAGGCTCAAACAACTCTTCTCAACCAACTACCACAAGGAACAACTCTTTCTTACAAACCCTATTCCAAGCATGTATCAACCAACTCAAATGTTTCCAACAATGCTCAACCACAAATCTCACATAACAATGATACTCATGTTATTTTCAATTTTAAGTTATTTGCATAACCAATGGGCTTCAACAATAATTCTAATAAAACATTCTTCACATAATAATAATACTCATGTTATTCTCGAGCCCTATCTTAGGTTTTTCACATTACTAATGGCTTCAACAACAATGCTTATAAAATAAGGTTTAATAGCAACTCTCAACCTAGAAAACCTTGAAGCATTCAACCAACTACTTTCAAAAAGGAAACCACAATTAATCCTTTTCTCTCCAATGATATTTCAAAAATCAACCACCATAAAAAATCAATAGGATAATGTGCCCATACTTTTTATGAAGATGAAGAAGCCTTTTGGTTGTCCACAAAATTTGTCTCAATCAACACACCTTCTTATTCAACGCTCAACAAGGGTTAGATATCTTGATTAATAACACAACAATAACATCCAAATAACACCTTATTACTTCTACTCAATAACATACACCATGTCACTTCATAAATGAATTAATCTCTTTTGAAAAAGAAAAAAGCAACCTTCACTTTTGAACCTATTTACAAAATAAGAAATATCTCTTTACACACACCTTATTTCTCCCTCTAAGCAAGTTAATAAAATAGCCCTCAGAATAAGCTTTCCAACGATATATAATATGATATACTTCTAAAAAATAAATCACCAAAAATCTCTGCTTTTTTAAACATGCATCATAAACCTTATTCCTCCTAAGGCAACTTTAGAAAAATAAAATATATCTAAAAATTATTAACTTAACTCTATCCTTGACGGGATTCGATCTCGTGACCTTCCTTGCTCAACGCCTTAACCACAGCCAACCTGACATTGGGCCACATGCCCTCACATGCTCAAAATGAGCACACAACAAAACCTTATGTCGCGAATATTTGTGCCCTTCGAAAACAAAATGTGCTTCATGCGTTTCAACACAACAAAACACCTTTGACAAGAATCGAACGTAGGAACTCCTGCTTCACACACAGCACATGAACCACTAGGCCAAGGGGGCCTATACGTTTGGCTTTACTCCACAATAGTCTCTTCAACGAATGCGAAAATCGTAAGCCTTTTAAAACCCTTTTCACACACACTTCGACACACGATGTGCAGGCTCTTTTACCATTTGAATCCAAATATCAAATCGAGCACTTAGAGAAATAAATTGAAACTTTTGGCATATATATATATATATATATATATATATATATATATATATATATATATATATATATATTTATTGTGTCCTCCTCATTTCCTTTGATGTCGGTGCAATAATTTAAATAACAATCACACACAAAAGAGGAAAACCCACAACACCAATATTAAGTGGTAAAACCCTACTTCAAATGAAGAAGAGAAACATCCACTATGAAGCTCACTATATTACTCATTTGATTCAACAATACAAGAATGTTTCAATGTTATGCAACAATATGCATCAACATGATATTACAACACAAGTCAATATGACAAGATATATGATAAGATCTTATAAGATATGATGATATGTAGTAGAAAACACCCCTATTTAAAAAGAAGCTTTTCTACTACAACCCTAAATATTATCACAATCTAATATTATCATAATCTATCAAATATTAGAAAGTGTTTTAGTTACTTTCTAATATTTGATAGATTATGATAATATTAGATTGTGATAAGTGGCATCTATCAAATATTAGAAAGTGATTAGTTACTTTTTAATATTTTCTAGAAAAGGAAAATAACTTTTTCCCAAAAAATTAAATATTCCTAGCACCCTTAATTTATTTATTAATTTGGTGGAAATATTTTACATAAAATAGAATTATATTCTAATCCAAATATTATTCTTTACTTTATATTTTAGTCTAAGAATAATTTACACAATGTTGCATTACATATTCCAACACTCCCCCTTAATGCAATATTGGGGAAAGGAATTATGAGACAAAGAAACATTCTCCCCCTGAAGATACAAATGGGGATGAGAATCAAATTAGTAATATAGTTACAATGAGCTTCTATGACCAATAATGGTCTACAATAAGGCACCAATACAAAATGGGCCAAAATGAGACTACAAGCCCCCAACGGAGTAGCTTGAGATACAAGCGACTTAAAAATCCATCCATCAACCACAAGTGGTTGCAAATGACAAGAATAAAACATCACAATGGTGTCTTCAGTAAGCCTACAAAACCCCAAACTGAAGTACCTACAAGCTACAAGCAGCTCAAAATAAGATCTGTTAGACACATCATCATAAATATATTCACCATAACATATATGAATATCCAAATATGATAACAAAACTAATCTAACAAATAGTGAACTATAAGTCATCACAAAAATATGTCAAGCCATACTTATAGTCACGTGCTATATAGTTGATCAAAAAATATCATGTACAAAGTTGCATAAAGCAAACAAAGAGTACCATGATAATGCAAACTCTAAAGTACCATGTACAAAAGTAGCACACGGCTAACAAAAAAGTACCATGTACAAGAGTTGCTTAAGGTATATAAAAATAATAAAGTGTGTACACCGGTTGCATAAAGCCAACCATAAAATATCATGTATAAAAGTAGCATAAATGCTAACAAGAAAGTACCATGATAAACCAATTGCATAATGCCAACTACATAAAAACATGTACAAAGTTGCATAAGACAACATGAAAGTACCATGTAAAAGAGTCGCATAAAGCAATTGCATCATATACCATAATTGCACAATTCCATATACAATGTATCATGTACAAAAGTTGCACAAGGCAAACAAGAAAGTACCATGTTCAAAACATATACAAAAAGCAATTATACCACTAAAGATCAACTCATATATAGCACAAAATACCTCATAAGGATGAAGTTGTCATCACACAAGTGTAACTACACTTCATTCCCCCTTGAGGACAACTTCACCAAACCAAGTGAGTCCCTCAACTTACAAAACTGCTCCTTGGAAAGAGGTTTGGTAAACAAATCAGCAAAATTAGAAGATGATGGGCAATACTCCAACTGAATAGTCCCATCCAATACCTTCTCTCTAATAAAATGGGCTTGGATTTCAACATGCTTTGTCCTTTGATGCATTATAGGATTTTTAGCCAAGGAAATAATGGATTGATCATCATGAAAGATAATCATGAACTACTATATCCATCTTGCAATAAACAACTATAACCATATTGCAATTGAATAAACCAAGATCAACTTGCAATAGATTAACTTGCAATAAGAAGGTAACTAACCATAACAATCATCTGACAACAAAATAAACGAACTTGAATTGAACCATAAAACATCTGTTAAATGTTAGATAGTCAATAAGTTAGTAAGTTAGTGTTCATTTTAGTTTTTGCTATAGCCTAATGAATTGCCAATTCATCTCACCCAAGGTCAACCAAGCTACCCAAAAGGGTGCGGATGCGAGGACCCAAAAAGGACTTGCTACCGATAGAGCGGATTCTTTTAGATTCAATAGGTGTTTAGCAAATATAAAGTGTGTTGCAAGATTAAGTAAATTTTAATCAAATACTAAAGTTGTGGTTAGGAATTTGATTCATTTTTAACCTTCTTGATTAATATGAAAATTAGTAAATTGCAAGTTAGTTTGTTAGTAGATTGTTTAGTAGCAAGTTAGTAGTTAGATTAGTTGAGATGCAAAATGTAAGAAAGATGAACAAGAGATAGTGGAGACACAAAGCAAAACACAAATACACACACTCTCTCTCTCTCTCTTTCTCTCTCTCACTCTCACTTTCATTCTCTTTTACTTTCATAATGAGAGATACAAGTTACATTAATTTACAGTATGCTTCAAGCAAATATTAGAGAGAGATTAGAATAAATTAATAAAAATAGGGGAAGAGAGTGAAAAAGTTGATCCAAAATTGTCTTGTATACTCCAAAACATACTTGCATAACCTTGCAAAACAAGCAAACTCACAAACAACCATTGTTAATGTGAGAAAAAATATTGCATTTTAAGGAGAATAATAATAATTTTTAATACAAAAAATTGCTTAAAAAAATATGCAATTAAATTAATAAAATTTAATTTATTAATAAAAAAAATGGTATGAAAAAGTTTAAAGATTTTTATAAAGCAAAACTTTTTCAAAAAGAAAAAGCTTTTTTTTTTTTTTTAAACAAAATTGTTTTTTTTTTTTTTTTTAAAACAAAACTGTTTTTTTTTTTTAAAAACAAAACAGTTTTATAAAGCAAAACTTTTTTTTTTTTTTATAAAGCAAAACTTTTTTTTTTTTTTAAAGCAAAACTATTTTTTATAAAGCAAAATTGTTTTATATATATATATATATATATATATATATATATATATATATATAGCCGATTGTTTTTTTAATAATAAAAAAAAAAAAATGACTATATATAGAAATAGGTATTTTTTATTTTTTGTCTTCCGGACACAACCATGGGGTCTGTTTAGCTCCAAAACCCTTCCATAAAAAGCTTAATGGGTTTTTCACGTCAAAAGATTGAAGACACTTAATGGAGATCCCAACCGCTTTGATACCAAATGTGAAACAAGCAAAGTCTCCCCAAGATCGAAGAATGCTCCACAAGATCAATCACATACAAAATAGGAAAACCCACAACACCAATATTAAGTGATAAAACCCTACTTCAAATGAAGAAGGGAAACATCAACTATGAAGCTCACTATATTACTCATTTGATTCAACAATACAAGAATGCTTCAATGTTATGCAACAATATGCATCAACATGATATTACAACACAAGTCAATATGACAAGATATATGATAAGATCTTATAAGATATGATGATATGTAGTAGAAAACACCTCTATTTAAAGAGAAGCTTTTCTACTACAACCCTAAATCTTATCACAATCTATCAAATATTAGAAAGTGCTTTAGTTACTTTCTAATTTTATCACAATCTAATCTTTGAGATATGTCATAAGTGGCATCTATCAAATATTAGAAAGTGATTAGTTACTTTCTAATATTTGCTAAAAAAGGGAAATAACTTTTTTTCAAGAAATTAAATATTCCTAGCACCCTTAATTTATTTATTAATTGGGTGGAAATATTTTACATAAGATAGAATTATATTCTAATTCAAATATTATTCTTTAGACTTTATATTTTAGTCTAAGAATAATTTACACAATGTTGCATTATATATTCCAACACCAACTAGACAAAATATGATATGTGATGCAATACCACATTGCTAAGAAGAATATGAACAAAATAGACTTATAGGATAAAAATATCATGTGGGTATCCATCAAAGTCAATGATTTTTTATGGCATGTAATGCTTGACACAAATAGTTGAAGCATAGAAAATTTCTACTAACATACATGGGCCCCTATCAGATAATATTTGTGCATGACAATGGTAACTATAAGCTTGAGAAGTTAAATAGAAGGTCTATAAATAAATAAGTGAACCTTGATAAACTCAAGATATTCCATCCTCTAGAATAGACTAGGTCTACTCTAGGGATAGCATAAAAATTAGGAGAGGAATATATGTCATAATAATGAAAAATGCCCATGTTATTTACATGTGTAGTAGTATGAAGAGTGTGTACCATATATATTTGGATGGATTCTTAGAAAATATTACGACTAGATAGCTTGTTTATAATGCTTGCAATGTAGCAGCTTCATTGAAAAGGTTACAATGAACATTTGAAAATAAAGGTATTATAAAAAAAATTGTATAAGAGTACAAAAATAATATTGTGAGAGGGTCAAGTTGCAATAAATGGTAAAATTTAATAGTAAAATTGACATTGTCATGGTAGATTATCTTCATAAGGAAATATGCTATAAATAATAGCTTATAATACCTCTAGAAATCCCTATTATTCCAAAGTACTTTTACAAGTATTATATAATTATAGGAAAACTATAAATGAAGAATTTCTAGAAGCATGCGATATTTTACCTATATCATGTAATTATAAACATCCTGGGATAATTCCAATAAATATATAAATAATATTTTGATATTATGGAGAGCCAAAAAGGATATCTCTAAAAAGTGTTGTCAAAAGTCTACTTCTCCATGGATGTCATATCTAGCTCCCATGAGTTTATAAATAGGGAAGATCCTCCTTATGGGAGGCAAGTTGACCAAGTGTGATCTCAAGAAAGTAATATACTCTAATCTAAGAGCGAGAGCTAGAAAGCTAAGGTAGATAGATAAAATTGTATGTTGTTAAAGGTGTGTCCAAGATTTTCAAAGTGAGAGTGTGGAACATAGTCATTGGGTAAGTCTAAAAGAAGTATCTTTGTAATTGTATGCCATCATTAGATAAACTATGTATCAATTATAAAGACCATAATGACAAGAGGGGTCAAAAATACATTATGTGCATGCTAGATTTTGGCAATCCCAAATATCTAGAGAATTTATGCATGTTATATAAGAAAATAATCAACTCAAAAAGGGGATTGAAATGGATTAGGCATAAAATTGATCATTTTTTGGTCAAAAATGGCTACCAATATTTTATATTAAAAACAATTATTGCAATGAGATTATCACAATAAAATGGTTCTCAAAATGACATGTTTCATCTACAAATCCTTTTTCTCTTCACATGTGGATTTATGCCTTAACTATGGAATCATTTAGATGGTTTTATTTCATTAGAATTTTTGCATGCATCATTTTTTATGAGTTATTGACCTTGAAAGTTTAGAAATTTTACTTTATAGACTCTTGAATCATTAAGAACCCCTAATTGATGATAAACAAAAATACCCAAATTGTAAGTTCCTCTTCAAAATATCTCCGTTGTAAAGCTATAATTTTATGACCAATGACAAATATAAAGGACATGGAACTCTTTTTAATTATTTGAGACCTATGTACCTTGTTATGCCTTCACTTGACTTTAAATATTCTCTATTCTACTAAAAAAGTTGTATTATCCCTTAAATAACTTATTCAAGTAAGAAATATGATGATCAACAAATCTCTTTCTCAACATGCCTACGTAAGATTTTATGAGGATTATTTTGAATGTACTAGTGAAGAAAACAAACTTATATTGAGGGGGGGGGTGAACAATATAAGACCACTTTTTACTTTTCTTTTCAATTCAATATTATGTAGTGTATAGACAGTAGTATCAATAGCAGTAATCAAGCAATGCACAAAACACCATACACAATAGAGACACAATAGTTTACATGGTTCACCCAATGTGGGCTACTCCATGGAGAAAATATTTTACTGAAACTTTCTCAATCAATTTCTTTGGTAATCCTTCCCAATTACATTATTTATGGAACTTAAACTAAAGGATATGTTGATCCCCTAATCTCATGTTCTTGGATCTCTTCCATAGGAGAACTCTTTCCCCTTATGCTCTGGCTAGTAAACTTCTAGAAGATTATGTCTCTTTGATGCACTAACTGGTGGATATCTCTCTACTTGAAGACTTCTCACTCATATCTATATTCAATTATGTTGGTTGTTGGATCTCTATCCATTGATACTCTGTCCTATATACTTTGTCACCTCCAAATCTCTTTCAGTAGGCTCACCTCGAACTCGCTCAATAGGCTCACTTAGAACACTGCTCAACAAGCTCACCGCAGAACTTGTCCAAATATTCTCAATAAGCTCACATAGAACTTGTCCAAATATGCTCAACAAGCTCACACGAACTTGTCAAATCTGCTCAACAACCTCACACATAACTTGTCCAAATATGCTCAACAAGCTCACCACGAACTTGTCCAAATATGCTCAACAAGATCACATAGAACTTGTACAAATCTACTCAATCAAGCTCACCAAGAACTTGCCCAAATCTGCACTAGCAAACTTTCCAAGAACTTACCCAAATATGCACTAGCAAGCTCACCAAGAACTTACCCAAATCTACACTAGCAAGCTCGCCAAGAACTTGCCCAAAGCTGCTTTAGCAAGCTCACCAAGAACTTGCTCAATAATTAAATCTCATAGAAGCATAAAGAGAATTTTTAGAGACTCAATATGTTCTTATACTCAAATCCAATCTCAACTCAAATCAATCTTATAGAAGCATAAATAGAATTTTATAGACTCAATATGTTATATCCTCAAATATCAATCTCAACTCAAATTCAGAATATAGAATAGTTTTTTTCATGGAACTTGAACAACCACTTCACACAATCACTTGAATAGGCTCAAACAACTCTTCTCAACCAACTACCACAAGGAACAACTCTTTCTTACAAACCCTATTCCAAGCATGTATCAACCAACTCAAATGTTTCCAACAATGCTCAACCACAAATCTCACATAACAATGATACTCACGTTCTTTTCAAGTTCAAGTTATTTGCATAACCAATGGGATTCAACAATAATTCTAATAAAACATTCTTCACATAATAATAATACTCATGTTATTCTCGAGCCCTATCTTAGGTTTTTCACATTACTAATGGCTTCAACAACAATGCTTATAAAATAAGGTTTAATAGCAACTCTCAACCTAGAAAACCTTGAAGCATTCAACCAACTACTTTCAAAAGGAAACCACAATTAATCCTTTTCTCTCCAATGATATTTCAAAAATCAACCACCATAAAAAATCAATAGGATAATGTGCCCATACCTTTTATGAAGATGAAGAAGCCTTTTGGTTGTCCACAAAATTTGTCTCAATCAACACACCTTCTTATTCAATGCTCAACAAGGGTTAGATATCTTGATTAATAACACAACAATAACATCCAAATAACACCTTATTACTTCTACTCAATAACATACACCATTTCACTTCATAAATGAATTAATCTCTTTTGAAAAAGAAAAAAGCAACCTTCACTTTTGAACCTATTTACAAAATAAGAAATATCTCTTTACACACACCTTATTTCTCCCTCTAAGAAAGTTAATCAAATAGCCCTCACAATAAGCTTTCCAACGATATATAATATGATATACTTCTAAAAAATAAATCACCAAAAATCTCTCCTTTTTTAAACATGCATCATAACCCTTATTCCTCCTAGGGCAACTTTAGAAAAATAAAATATATCTAAAAATTATTAACTTAACTCTATCCTTGACGGGATTCAATCTCGTGACCTTCCTTGCTCAACGCCTTAACCACAGCCAACCTGCCATTGGGCCATATGCCCTCACGTGCTCAAAAGGAGCACACAACAAAACCTTATGCCGCGAATATTTGTGTCCTTCGAAAACAAAATGTGCTTCATGCGTTTCAACACAACAAAACACCTCTGACGAGAATCGAACGTAGGACCTCCTGCTTCACACACAGCACATGAACAACTACGCCAAAGGGGCCTATACGTTTGGCTTTACTCCACAATAGTCTTTTCAACGAACGCAAAAATCGTAAGCCTTTTAAAACCCTTTTCACACACACTTCGACACACGATGTGCAGGCTATTTTTCCATTCGAATCCAAATATTAAATCGAGCGCTTAGAGAAATAAATTAAAACTTTTGGCATATATATATATATATATATATATATATATATGTCCTCCTCATTTCCTTTGACGTCGGTGCAATAATTTAAATAGCAATCACACACAAAAGAGGAAAACCCACAACACCAATATTAAGTGGTAAAACCCTATTTCAAATGAAGAAGATAAACATCCACTATGAAGCTCACTATATTACTCATTTGATTCAACAATACAAGAATGCTTCAATGTTATGCAACAATATGTATCAACATGATATTACAACACAAGTCAATATGACAAGATATATGATAAGATCTTATAAGATATGATAATATGTAGTAGAAAACACCCCTATTTAAAGAGAAGCTTTTCTACTACAACCCTAAATATTATCACAATCTAATATTATCATAATCTATCAAATATTAGAAAGTGTTTTAGTTACTTTCTAATTTTATCACAATCTAATCTTTAAGATATGTGATAAGTGGCATCTATCAAATATTAGAAAGTGATTAGTTACTTTCTAATATTTGCTAGAAAAGGAAAATAACTTTTTCCCAAAAAATTAAATATTCCTAGCACCCTTAATTTATTTATTAATTTGGTGGAAATATTTTACATAAGATAGAATTATATTCTAATCCAAATATTATTCTTTACATTATATTTTAGTCTAAGAATAATTTACACAATGTTGCATTACATATTCCAACACTCCCCCTTAATGCAATATTGGGGAAAGGAATTATGAGACAAAGAAACATTCTCCCCCTGAAGATACAAATGGGGATGAGAATCAAATGAGTAATATAGTTACAATGAGCTTCTATGACCAATAATGGTCTACAATAAGGCACCAATACAAAATGGGCCAAAATGAGACTGCAAGCCCCCAACGGAGTAGCTTGAGATACAAGCGACTTACAAAGCCATCCATCAACCACAAGTGGTTGCAAATGACAAGAAGAAAACATCACAATGGTGTCTTCAGTAAGCCTACAAAACCCCAAATTGAAGTACCTACAAGCTACAAGCAGCTCAACATAAGATCTGTTAGACACATCATCATAAATATATTCACCATAACATATATGAATATCCAAATATGATAACAAAACTGATCTAACAAATATTGAACTACAAGTCATCACAAAAAGATGCCAAGCCATACTTATAGTCACGTGCTATATAGTTGATCAAAAAATATCATGTACAAAGTTGCATAAAGCAAACAAAGAGTACCATGATAATGCAAACTCTAAAGTACCATGTACAAAAGTAGCACACGGCTAACAAAAAAGTACCATGTACAAGAGTTGCTTAAGGTATATATAAAATAATAAAGTGTGTACACCGGTTGCATAAAGCCAACCATAAAATATCATGTATAAAAGTAGCATAAATGCTAACAAGAAAGTACCATGATAAACCAATTGCATAATGCCAACTACATAAAAACATGTACAAAGTTGCACAAGACAACAAGAAAGTACCATGTAAAATATTCGCATAAAGCAATTGCATCATATACCATAATTGCACAATTCCATATACAATGTAACATGTACAAAAGTTGCACAAGGCAAACAAGAAAGTACCATGTTCAAAACAGATACAAAAAGCAATTATACCACTAAAGATCAACTCATATATAGCACAAAATACCTCATAAGGATGAAGTTGTCATCACACAAGTGTAACTACACTTCATTCCCCCTTGAGGACAACTTCACCAAACCCAGTGAGTCCCTCAACTTACAAAACTGCTCCTTGAAAAGAGGTTTGGTGAACAAATCAGCAGAATTAGAAGATGATGGGCAATACTCCAACTGAATAGTCCCATCCAATACCTTCTCTCTAATAAAATGGGATTGGATTTCAACATGCTTTGTCCTTTGATGCATTATAGGATTTTTAGCCAAGGAAATAACGGATTGATCATCATGAAAGATAATCATGAACTACTATAACCATCTTGCAATAAACAACTATAACCATATTGCAATTGAATAAACCAAGATCAACTTGCAATAGATTAACTTGCAATAAGAAGGTAACTAACTATAACAATCATCTGACAACAAAATAAACTAACTTGAATTGAACCATAAAACATCTGTTAAATGTTAGATAGTCAATAAGTTAGTAAGTTAGTGTTCATTTTAGGTTTTGCTATAGCCTAATGAATTGCCAATTCATCTCACCCAAGGTCAACCAAGCTACCCAAAAGGGTACGGATACGAGGACCCAAAAAGGACTTGCTACCGATAGAGCGGATTCTTTTAGATTCAATAGGTGTTTAGCAAATATAAACTGTGTTGCAAGATTAAGTAAATTTTAATCAAATACTAAAGTTGTCGTTAGGAAGTTGATTCATTTTTAACCTTCTTGATTAATATGAAAATTAGTAAAGTGCAAGTTAGTTTGTTAGTAGATTGTTTAGTAGCAAGTTAGTAGTTAGATTAGTTGAGATGCAAAATGTAAGAAAGATGAACAAGAGATAGTGGAGACACAAAGCAAAACACAAATACACACACTCTCTCTCTCTCTCTCTTTCTCTTTCTCTCACTCTCACTTTCATTCTCTTTTACTTTCATAATGAGAGATACAAGTTACATTAATTTACAGTATGCTTCAAGCAAATATTAGAGAGAGATTAGAATAAATTAATAAAAATAGGGGAAGAGAGTGAAAAAGTTGATCCAAAATTGTCTTGTATACTCCAAAACATACTTGCATAACCTTGCAAAACAAGAAAACTCACAAACAACCATTGTTAATGTGAGAAAAAAATATTGCATTTTAAGGAGAATAATAATAATTTTTAATACAAAAAATTGCTTAAAAAAATATGCAATTAAATTAATAAAATTTATTTTATTAATAAAAAAAATGGTATGAAAAAAATTTAAAGATTTTTATAAAGCAAAACTTTTTCAAAAAGCAAAACTATTTTTTTTTTTTTTTTTTTAACAAAATTGTTTTTTTTTTTTTTTTTTTTTAAAAACAAAACTGTTTTTTTTTTTTTTATAAAGCAAAACTGTTTTTTTTTTTTTAAAAGCAAAACTATTTTTTATAAAGCAAAATTTATATATATATATATATATATATATATATATATATATATATATATATATAGCCGATTGTTTTTTTTATTTAACATTAAAAAAAAAAATGACTATATATGGAAATAGGTATTTTTTTTTTTTGGTCTTCCGGACACAACCATGGGGTCTGTTTAGCTCCAAAACCCTTCTATAAAAAGCTTAATGGGTTTTTCATGTCAAAATATTGAAGACACTTAATGGAGATCCCAACCGCTTTGATACCAAATGTGAAACAAGCAAAGTCTCCCCAAGATCGAAGAATGCTCCACAAGATCAATCACACACAAAAGAGGAAAACCCACAACACCAATATTAAGTGGTAAAACCCTACTTCAAATGAAGAAGGGAAACATCCACTATGAAGCTCACTATATTACTCATTTGATTCAACAATACAAGAATGCTTCAATGTTATGCAACAATATGCATCAACATGATATTACAACACAAGTCAATATGACAAGATATATGATAAGATCTTATAAGATATGATGATATGTAGTAGAAAACACCTCTATTTAAAGAGAATCTTTTCTACTACAACCCTAAATCTTATCACAATCTATCAAATATTAGAAAGTGCTTTAGTTACTTTCTAATTTTATCACAATCTAATCTTTGAGATATGTGATAAGTGGCATCTATCAAATATTAGAAAGTGATTAGTTACTTTCTAATATTTGCTAAAAAAGAGAAATAACTTTTTTCAAGAAATTAAATATTCCTAGCACCCTTAATTTATTTATTAATTGGGTGGAAATATTTTACATAAGATAGAATTATATTCTAATTCAAATATTATTCTTTAGACTTTATATTTTAGTCTAAGAATAATTTACACAATGTTGCATTATATATTCCAACACCAACTAGACAAAATATGATATGTGATGCAATACCACATTGCTAAGAAGAATATGAACAAAATAGACTTATAGGATAAAAATATCATGTGGGTATCCATCAAATTCAATGATTTTTTATGGCATGTGATGCTTGACACAAATAGTTGAAGCATAGAAACTTTCTACTAACATACATGGGCCCTTATCAGATAATATTTGTGCATGACAATGGTAACTATAAGCTTGAGAAGTTAAATAGAAGGTCTATAAATAAATAAGTGAACCTTGATAAACTCAAGATATTCCATCCTCTAGAATAGACTAGGTCTACTCTAGGGATAGCATAAAAATTAGGAGAGGAATATATGTCATAATAATGAAAAATGCCCATGTTATTTACATGTGTAGTAGTATGAAGAGTGTGTACCATATATATTTGGATGGATTCTTAGAAAATATTACGACTAGATAGCTTGTTTATAATGCTTGCAATGTAGCAGCTTCATTGAAAAGGTTACAATGAACATTAGAAAATAAAGGTATTATAAAAAAAATTGTATAAGAGTACAAAAATAATATTGTGAGAGGGTCAAGTTGCAATAAATGGTAAAATTTAATAGTAAAATTGACATTGTCATGGTAGATTATCTTCATAAGGAGATATGCTATAAATAATAGCTTATAATACCTCTAGAAATCCATATTCTTCCAAAGTACTTTTACAAGTATTATATAATTATAGGAAAACTATAAATGAAGAATTTCTAGAAGCATGCGATATTTTAGCTATATCATGTAATTATAAACATCCTAGGATAATTCCAATAAATATATAAATAATATTTTGATATTATGGAGAGCCAAAAAGGATACCTCTAAAAAGTGTTGTCAAAATTCTACTTCTCCATGGATGTCATATCTAGCTCCCATGAGTTTATAAATAGGGAAGATCCTCCTTATGGGAGGCAAGTTGACCAAGTGTGATCTCAAGAAAGTAATATACTCTAATCTAAGAGCGAGAGCTAGAAAGCTAAGGTAGATAGATAAAATTGTATGTTGTTAAAGGTGTGTCCAAGATTTTCAAAGTGAGAGTGTGGAACATAGTCATTGGGTAAGTCTAAAAGAAGTATCTTTGTAATTGTATGCCATCATTAGATAAACTATGTATCAATTATAAAGACCATAGTGACAAGAGGGGTCAAAAATACATTATGTGCATGCTATATTTTGGCAATCCCAAATATCTAGAGAGTTTATGCATGTCATATAAGAAAATAATCAACTCAAAAAGGGGATTGAAATGGATTAGGCATAAAATTGATCATTTTTTGGTCAAAATCAAAAAAGGCTACCAATATTTTATATTAAAAACAATTATTGCAATTAGATTATCACAATAAAATGGTTCTCAAAATGACATGTTTCATCTACAAATCCTTTTTCTCTTCACATGTGGATTTATGCCTTAACTATGGAATCATTTATATGGTTTTATTTCATTAGAATTTTTGCATGCATCATTTTTTATGAGTTATTGACCTTGAAAGTTTAGAAATTTTACTTTATAGACTCTTGAATCATTAAGAACCCGTAATTGATGATAAATAAAAATACCCAAATTGTAAGTTCCTCTTCAAAATATCTCCGTTGTAAAGCTATAATTTTATGACCAATGACAAATATAAAGTACATGGAACTCTTTTTAATTATTTGAGACCTATGTACCTTGTTATGCCTTCCCTTGACTTTAAATATTCTCTATTCTACTAAAAAAATTGTATTATCCCTTAAATAACTTATTCAAGTAAGAAATATGATGATCAACAAATCTCTTTCTCAACATGCCTAGGTAAGATTTTATGAGGATTATTTTGAATGTACTAGTGAAGAAAACAAACTTATATTGAGGGGGGGTGAACAATATAAGACCACTTTTTACTTTTCTTTTCAATTCAATATTATGTAGTGTATATACAGTAGTATCAATAGCAGTAATCAAGAAATGCACAAGACACCATACACAATAGAGACACAACAGTTTACATGGTTCACCCAATGTGGGCTACTCCACAGAGAAAATATTTTACTGAAACTTTATCAATCCATTTCTTTGGTAATCCTTCCCAATTACATTATTTATGGAACTTAAACTAAAGGATATGTTGATCCCCTAATCTCAAGTTCGTGGATCTCTTCCATAGGAGAACTCTTTCCCCTTATCCTCTGGCTAGTGATCTTCTAGAAGATTATGTCTCTTTGATGCACTAACTGGTGGATATCTCTCCACTTGAAGACTTCTCACTCATATCTATATTCAATTATGTTGGTTGTTGGATCTCTATCCATTGATACTTTGTCCTCTATACTTTGTCACCTCCAAAGCTCTTTCAATAGGCTCACTCAGAACCTGCTCAATAGGCTCACTTAGAACCTGCTCAACAAGCTCACACAGAACTTGTCCAAATATGCTCAATAAGCTCACATAGAACTTGTCCAAATATGTTCAAAAATCTCACACAGAACTTGTCAAATCTACTCAACAACCTCACACATAACTTGTCC
The DNA here is from genome assembly GCA_028583015.1 of Wollemia nobilis. Taxonomy (NCBI): domain Eukaryota; kingdom Viridiplantae; phylum Streptophyta; class Pinopsida; order Araucariales; family Araucariaceae; genus Wollemia; species Wollemia nobilis. Next base: position 3,046,438 of record JAQPPZ010003047.1, on the reverse strand, counting down.
AAATATGCTCAACAAGCTCACACAGAACTTGTCCAAATATGCTCAACAAGATCACATAGAACTTGTACAAATCTACTCAATCAAGCTCACCAAGAACTTGCCCAAATCTGCACTAGCAAACTTTCCAAGAACTTACCCAAATCTGCACTAGCAAGCTCACCAAGAACTTGCCCAAATCTACACTAGCAAGCTCACCAAGAACTTTCCCAAAGCTACTTTGGCAAGCTCACCAAGAACTTGCTCAATAATTAAATCTCATAGAAGCATAAAGAGAATTGTTATAGACTCAATATGTTCTTATACTCAAATCCAATCTCAACTCAAATCAATCTTATAAAAGCATAAATAGAATTTTATAGACTCAATATGTTCTATCCTCAAATCTCAATCTCAACTCAAATTCAGAATATAGAATAGTTTTTTTCATGGAACTTGAACAACCACTTCACACAATCACTTGAATAGGCTCAAACAACTCTTCTCAACCAACTACCACAAGGAACAACTCTTTCTTACAAACCCTATTCCAAGCATGTATCAACCAACTCAAATGTTTCCAACAATGCTCAACCACAAATCTCACATAACAATGATACTCACGTTCTTTTCAAGTTCAAGTTATTTGCATAACCAATGGGCTTCAACAATAATTCTAATAAAACATTCTTCACATAATAATAATACTCATGTTATTCTCGAGCCCTATCTTAGGTTTTTCACATTACTAATGGCTTCAACAACAATGCTTATAAAATAATGTTTAATAGCAACTCTCAACCCAGACAACCTTGAAGCATTCAACCAACTACTTTCAAAAATGAAACCACAATTAATCCTTTTCTCTCCAATGATATTTGAAAAATCAACCACCATAAACAATCAATAGGATAATGTGCCCATACCTTTTATGAATATGAAGAAGCCTTTTGGTTGTCCACAAAATATGTCTCAATCAACACACTTTCTTTTCAACTTTCAAGAAGGGTTAGATATCTTGATTAATAACACAACAATAACATCCAAATAACACCTTATTACTTCTACTCACTAACATACACCATGTCACTTCATAAATGAATTAATCTCTTTTGAAAAAGAAAAAAGCAACCTTCACTTTTGAACCTATTTACAAAATCAGAAATATCTCTTTACACACACCTTATTTCTCCCTCTAAGAAAGTTAATAAAATAGCCCTCGAATAAGCTTTCCAACGATATATAATATGATATACTTCTAAAAAATAAATCACCAAAAATCTCTCCTTTTTTTAAACATGCATCATAACCCTTATTCCTCCTAGGGCAACTTTAGAAAAATAAAATATATCTAAAAATTATTAACTTGCCTCTGTCCTTGACGGAATTCGATCTCGTGACCTTCCTTGCTCAATGCCTTAACCACAGCCAACTTGCCATTGGGCCACATGCCCTCACGTGCTCAAAAGGAGCACACAACAAAACCTTATGCTGCGAATATTTGTGCCCTTCGAAAACAAAATGTGCTTCATGTGTTTCAACACAACAAAACACCTCCGACAAGAATCGAATGTAGGACCTCCTACTTCACACACAGCACATGAACCACGAGGCCAAGGAGGCCTATACGTTTGGCTTTACTCCACAATAGTCTCTTCAACAAATGCGAAAATCGTAAGCCTTTTAAAACCCTTTTCACACACACTTCGACACACGATGCACAGGCTCTTTTACCATTCGAATCCAAATATTAAATCGAGCGCTTAGAGAAATAAATCAAAACTTTGGACATATATATATATATATATATATATATATATATATATATTTGTGTGTGTGTGTGTGTGTGTGTGTGTGTCCTCCTCCTTTCCTTTGACGTCGGTGCTATAATTTAAATATTAGTTTTATGCCTTTTCCTTTCTTTGATGTCGGCGCTATAAATTAAATTTTAATTTTAAATTTTAAATAATTTAAAATTTAAACTTAAATATTTAAAATTAAATATCTCCATCATCGAGGCATATTTTTCGATGAAACGAAAAACCAACCTGGGTTTTAAGAAAAACCCATTTCAAATCTGCCATCCATGGTTTTAAATAAAACCTTTTATTTTGCCTGCCTTGGTTTTCACAAAAACCCTATATATATCCATACTCTCTACAATATCATAAATACTTATTTATGAAATGCTTTGGCCACCAAAAATCAATGTGATCAATGTGACATCAATGACAACATAAAATCACTCAAATTTCCAACAACTAGGCTAATGTTTATTTATTTGTGGGCTCACAGATATATTAATATCATTTGTATACAATATTTGACCCAATGTTTAAAAACACTAACTACATATGCTTATATCATTCTCATAGTCATACTGCTCATCTTTGAAGTATGATGCAAGTAACTTCCTATAACTATCCACTTATTGATGCACCATAAAATACACATGGTTTATTTCTTCCTAAGGATAAAGGCTTATCCTAATCATAGGAGGCCTGCATATATACCTAAAGGTATGTGGGATCTTACCACCATGTTCAAATGCTATCTAAGATCTAGATAGTCAAGTATAATCACCCTCACTACACTAGATATTTTATGAGCAATCTAGATAGCCAATAATGATAACTCTAAATAATTTTTTTAACCCCTAGTATAAGTTTTCTAATCTAAAAATGTAAGGAAAATATTCTTCAATTGAAGTGTATGTCGGATTTTAGAATAATTGTAACACAAAATTGGGAGAGAAAAAATACAATGGTTATAAAATTGTAGAAAAATTTTAAAGTGAAGGAAAACATTATACTGGAGATCACAAAATAGATTAACTACAACTATGGTCGATAGAAAATCTAAAAAGAAAATCTTGTTGTTGCAATGGATCCATCCTTGAAAAATGTTCTAATGCCAAAAGTGAGTGGTTGTGCCTATAATAGATGTGTATAAATTAGGGTATAGTTTAGATATGTATAGACATCAAAACAGCACCAATCCGATTATGTGATTGCAAACACTGATCGCATTGATACACACAGCCCCTAGGGCAGCCCCCAGAGGTTAAACAGTGGTCCTAGCCACTCTCACAACAGTTTTGGAAGGTCAGAGATCAATTTTGCACCTTTCAGGCACTCTGCTCTTTATTCGTTCCACCCAGTGACGAATACAGATGCGGTATTCGTTCCATCCAGGGATGATTACTAGCATTCGCTCTTGGGTGGGGCGAATAGCAGGTTTGATCGGCAAAAAGTCAAACCTCGACACATGACAACTCAGATCTGCCACTTAACTATCCCTTCATTGCATGGGAGTGCGAGTGAGTTTTTTTGAACATGTAGAGGCAGTTATAGAGGCAGTCATAGAGGCAGTCACAGGGGCAGTTATGAAGCCCTTAATCAGGAAGAAGTCTTCTCTTCACTAAAAAAAGCATGAATGCCAAGTGGCACTTCTGCATGTTAATTCAAAGAGACCCTTGGGTCTATAAAATGGTGAGTCTTCTCACCCAAAAAGATATATAGAGAAGGAGCATTTGAGCAATGAAGTGCTGCCAATTTACATCCCCATTTTGTGATTTGTGCCTTTCACATCCCTAATCTCTCTTTTGGAAGGGAGGTTATTGGGTGACTATTGGAAGCGCAAATCCGGACCCAAAACCTGATTTTTGGCCACAAAATCCTACCAAATTTTATTAAAATCCCCCATAAGAGGTTTCGGACCCATCCCAAGTGGATTGGTGCCGAAAAAGGGCCCCAAACGGTGGGCGCTCTGCCCCCGGGCGCCCCATACTGCCGTAGGTCTAATCGTCCCACCCCAAAGCGATTAGAAATCTGTGGCAGATTTCCTTTATGTTATTTTTGCATCTTATTCTAGGCTGTTCAAATAGGCTGTAGTTTAAATTTCACTTCATTTTGAGCATTTTTTATCATGTTTTTATCATTTCCCGCATTTACTAACTTGCAGGTAGCATCATCAAATTCCTGGTGACGAGGCCGAATTGGGAAAATCTGACCTTCTGGGTCTTCCCAAAATACCCCCTTTTACCTAACCCCAACTTTGTAGGTCATTTGGAGCTTCCGAGATAAGACATTTGGGAGGGTACCTTTTCATAGTTTGTTGCAGGTTTATTCGTCCCGCCCCGTAGCGAATACGAATCTGTGGTGAATTTTTTTATTGTTATTTTTACAGTGCCTTCCCAGTGATTTTTTTATGTCCCTGTCAATTTTTTAGTTCATTTGGATCTATTTCGGTTATCGTTTTATTTATATTTTGCATGTACTAATTGAAGGCGTGGGGATTGCATGTTTCATTTTATCTACAGGTGCTATTGACTATTTTTTGTTTCCTTGAACACAGGGTCTCCACATCAGAGGAGCAGCGAGGAGTCAAGACTCATCAATGCAAGCGACGGTGACATTTTGGTCCACCCACTTTACATGTGGACACGCAGAAGAAGGCTTACCAACACACTTTGTAACGAAATAATGTTTAATGCTCCTAGCCCCCAAAAATGGAGGATACGGATTGTAACCGAGCTTTAAGGCATATCAATAAAAGGTTCGTGCTTCCGTATTTTTCTTTTTATCTCGTTTCCATGCGTCCATGCTTCTTTCCTTTCATGCATTTTCAATTTCTAGGACTTAAGCGTTAAGTTTGTTTTCCTTTACATCGCATCTTGGTGTTTGGCCTTTTTGTTTCCGTATCCTCGTGCTTTCAATATGTGCCACATAACTTATACAAAATAAATCTTGGAATTGGCCATGTGACCAATGAACTTTTTATTTATGTGCAATCTCATGAATCTATCTACCCAAATATTTAAAATGAGATTTCAAGTCTAGATATGAGGTTAGACCAAAGTAATATTAATATACATTATGAAGCAAACAAGGAATTGGTTCATGAAGTTGTAAAAGAAAGGTGAAAAAAGGAATTTGAAATATTTAACAAATATTCTATAGAAGAGGATCATAAAATAATTAGTGCTACTGGTGAAATTTTTTAAGAACATGGGGTGTCATCAAGTCAAGATAATAACATTTATAAAATCATAATACTAAAGGTAAAGGACCTTCATACTAAATAATGTAATATGACTGGTTGGAGGTATAACATTATTTTGTATCTTGTAAATAATTTAGATTAGGATATATTTAATATTTGAGTAATATTTGTATCTATAGTTATGTGTAATGTAAATAGGTGTGGATTTATTTTTGAGATGTGTCAAGTTAGTAAGTGTGCTTTATGTGTGTTATAATTCATCATGAGAATATTTTTCTTTATATTTATATGTGGAGGTAATATATGATTTTTTATGTATAAGAAATGTGAAGAGTTGTATCTCCCATGAAAGTGAAGAGATGAAGAGTTTATGTAAGTGCAAAGTTCAAGAGTCACTTGAAGGTAAAGAGACTCATATCTCATGTGTATTTTTAAGATAAGGTATTGTAACAAAGCATCAAAGTAGGATTACATAATATGAAGACATATGCAAAGATATCTTTATTCGTGATGTCATGGTAGGTGGTGGATCCATAGTCAATAAAATGAAAAATTTTACTTTGAGGACATTAGGTGTAGATATATATCATCAATCTAAATATGAGATCCTTGAATAAAGGAAAAGAAAAGCTAGTAGAATTTATATCTATTGTAGTATTCTCAATTATGGTAGTCATTTGTGTGGTATATTTTCATGTCATAAAATATGGTTCAATAGCCTATCCAATGTTGTAAGAAATGCCATGGTTAATAAAATCCCATGGTTACAATTACTTGATTGAAGGAGACAAGACTATTGATCATGATCCCAAGCAATGAAGATAAATATGATACCTCAACCTCATACATTAAAAATAAAAGAAACATAGGTAAAAAGCATTTGAAAAGGCTTAGATTTTTCTAGTACAAGCAAGGTCGTTATTAAAGATGAAGAAGAAAATAAGGTGGATATATCAATTGCTAACATCCTTCCTATGATCTGGTGGATCACCTATATAATATTTGGAGGAAGATGTGGAGAACCAACTATAAAAATGTTACATATTGAGGATGTTATAGAAGGGTGCAAAAAAGAGGATTACTTCCAAGTCTTTAATAGTTATATTCATTTGTTTTATTTTGGTCATAAAGAGCTACAAGTAAATTTGGTGAAGTATCATATATATTTGGTTGATGATACTAAATCTATGAAGTAGATACCATATTGTATGAATCCAAAATTTTCCACATCTATCAAGAAAGAGATAGACATGTTGTTAGATACAAGCTTTATTTCTCAGTAGATAACCTATAGTGGTTGTCTTCAATTTTCATTGTAAGGAATAAGAATGGAAGTCTAAGGATTTGTGTTGATTTATATAAGGCTAAAAATAAAAACATTACCTACCCCCTTTCTTAGATCATATTTTGGTTGAAGTTGTAGGATAAGAGTACTATAGCTCTATGGATGACTATAGTGGCTACAATCATGTTTATATTACTAAAAAAGATAATATGAAGGTAACATTCACAAATTTATGAGGAATTTTTTCCTCTCAAGTTATGTCAAGTACAATACACATGTAGCTTTCCAATGGTTTATGAATAATATATTTGAACCTTGTACTGGAGATTTTATCAGAGGTTTTTCTAAATGATTTTTGTATTTATGTGAATAAGGTAGATCATTTAGCTTTTATTGAGAAAATATTTTAGTGGTTTGATGTGTTCAAGGCATGATTTAATCCTAAATATATTTATTTTTATATATCAAAGGTATATTTTTGTGGCATGTGGTCTCCCAACAAGGAATTGCATCTATTCATACAAAAGATATAAATATTAAGTATTTTTCACTTCCTATCAATAAGATCATCTTGGAATCATTCTTGGGACATGAAATATTATAACAAGTTTAGAAATAATTTCTCAAGGAATACACTACCATTAATAATGTTCCTCAAGAATCTTATGTTTCCTCTATCGAATCTTACCTGATTAGCCTTTTGGCTTGGAAAGGCTAAAATTGTATTCTCCTTTTTCCTTTTTTTTTAATTTTTTGGTGTGTGTGTTGTTTTGTATTGTTTTAGTTCAATTTTATCTTTATATTTTTTGTGTAGTTTTTAGTGTTTTTATTTTTGGTGTTTTTTATTTTTGGTGTTTTTTTGTTTTTGTATTTTGTTTTGTGTTTTATGTTTTTTGTGTGTTTTTGTTTTTTTGTGTTTTTTTTATTGTGTTTGTGTGTTTTTTTGTTGTTTTTCTTGTGAGTTTTTTGTGTTTTGTTATTTTTTGTGTTTTTTTTGTTTTTGTGTTTGTTTTATGCTTTTTTTGGTCTTTATTTTTTTTGTGTGTGTGTTTCGTATTGTTTTATTTGTTATTTTAGGCATTATCTTTGAGTGTGCCGAAGGGGGTATGCTAGGTGCAAACCCTAGGCATTTTTGGTAGAATAGATACCCCTAACTCCTTAGAAATTACCCAAAAATGGCATCCCAATTGGGGTGTTTTCTACAAAAATAATAATAATAATAATCCTCAAGAAGTATATGCCCTATGGGCTAGGAAAATAAGCTAGCATTTAATAAATTGAATCCCTAATTACTACTCCAATGTTGAAGAATCTAGACTAGAGTAAGACATTTATTATCTACATAAATGTATTTGACATATCACTTGGAAGCACATTGCATTAAAAATATGATAATGGATATAATTTTCCTACCTATCCTATAATTAGATAAATGAAAAATATTTAGGTAGTTATGTAGTTGTAGCAAAGACCTATCCACCATATTTGCTCTTAAGAAGTTCAATAACTATATTCTAAGGAAAACAATTATTATTGTTACTAACCATGTAACCTTAAATATATTATCAATAAGTATTATTCTTCAAAAACGATAGCCCAATGAGTTATCCTTTTACATAATTTTTATTTTAACATTATTGATCCTATGTAAGAAACATATCATTGTAGATGCTCTCCAAAGAGAATATAGCAAAATTAGATCTAAATGTAAATACAATGAGTTTATTAATGTAATTTTGCTAGTAGTACAAGTTGTTGTAAAAGAATATTTAAACATATGGTGATACTTAAATAATTTAGGCTTTTAGATGGTGAAATACCAAAAATGAAGAGGAATATTGCTTAGGTTAATTATCTCTATTCAATAGTATAGAAATTGTTTTATCAAGCAAGGGTGGATAGGAATTATCAATAAATAGTTAGACAATATCAAGGGAAGCAATTGATTGCAGAGTTCCACAATCGTGTGTTCAAAGGGTTTTTCTTTGGAAGCATATAGCAAGAAGATTTTTTTATCTTCACTAGCCAACTCTCCTTAAAGATTGTATGAAGTATTGTAAGGCTTATGATGTGTGTGAGCCCTTTTACAAGATATCAATTACAACCTTACATCCATTATTTTCTCTTGGCCCCTTTGAAAACTAGGGAATTGATATTTTTGAACACCTTACTATAACAACACAAAGAAAAATATACATTAATTTACCAATAGGTTATGTCAAAAATGGGTTAAAGCTCAAATAGTGAAGCACGAGATAAAGGAAGAAGTCACATAGTTCATATATGAATAAATAATTAAAAAATTTGGATACCCTATGGATATTATCTATAATAAAGGTACTTGATTTATAAAAAAAATTGTTTAGTTCATGTCAACTTGGTTTATAATCAATTACATAAAAGAAATTGAGTATAAATCAATTGCCAATGGGATGGTAGAATGAACCAATCATGTATTGTGTCAAATATTTGCAAAAGATACAACTTTATGAGTTGAAGATGGATAAAAGGATCCATATAATATTATAGTTCTATCCAAACATGATCAAGTTATACATTGGGTATTTCTCATTCTAGTCAATGTATGACATTGATCATGTCCTTCCCATAAAATGTAATTTTTAAACTGTATGGATGATGATCTAGTATAGGAATAATAAAAGAGTATTCATGGTGGACTAGGTGGTATAGGTGCATCAACTAAACAAAATGTGATAGGTGGTGCACCACCACATTGCTAAGAATAATATGAAAGAAAAAGAGTTATAGAACACAAATATCAAGTGGATCTCCATAAAATTCAATGGTTTTTTTATGGTGTGTGATGCTTGATACAAATGGTTAAAGCATAGAAACTTTCCACCGAGACACATGGGACCCTATCAGATAATATTTGTACATGACAATGGCATCTATAATATTGAGAAGTTAAATGGAAGGTATATGACGAAATGGGTGAACCTTGATAAACTCAAGATATTTTATCCTCTAGAATAGACTAGGCCTACTATCATGACCCTCCCTTGGCAGACCTTTTGATGGTTGGATTTATGATTGACTATGCTATTTGGATAATGAAATGATTGCCTATCTCTTGATTAGTTTATGCAGTACTTATATTCTATGGGAAATGGGATGTATTTTATCAAATGGAATTGTTGGTTTCTTCTTGGTTGGGAATTATTTGATATATATAGATGCATTGTAAGGAAGATTAAATAATGGTACTATTGTTTATTATAGATAATTTCCTCCTTGATATGATTCCATTTGATATAATTATTTGTGTGTGTGTGTGTGTGTATTTGTGTTTGTGTGTGTATTAAAATATAAATGTTAGTTTGTTTTGTTTCTTCTTAAAAGAAAAAAAAAAAACATCTTTTGTTGGCTTCATGATGTTAGATTTAATAGAAAATATGAATAGAGTGGACCAATATTTTGGTTGTTTGAAAAAAAAAATAAATGAAGACTTTTCTCTAAGGTGTTATGTTCCCATCTACCATATATATTTTCATGATTTGAGCTAAGCGGCCCGATTGGTTGAGTATAGGGAAAATTGTAATGTAAAGGAGTTTGTTACTAAATTATAATTAGAGTGGATGAAAATACTTGGATATGAGGTGTTGGCATCATAAATTATTGGAAGATTTATTTTATTGTCGTTGCTCTTTTAAACACTATGTGTGGTGAGGAACATGTAAACCCAAGTTGTCGTTAACACTTGTCACTCAATGGACGCTCCAGAGAGTGGAGTGATGGGGAATAATGGTTAGCTTTTTAGAAAATATGGGGAGTAAGGAGTGTGAAAAGGCAAAAAGGAAAGTGTAGGACAAAAGGTAGAGGAAGAATGACAGATAGTGGTTAGAAAGTTACAGGAAACAAATTTCTTGAGGAGCAATCACCGAGTGAACCAGGTATTATATTGAGGTACCTTTGTCTTATATTGCAAGTTTATGCTCCATGAGCTTAAAATATTAAATATAGTTTATAAAGAGAGCATAATGAGACTATGATGGTTGAAAACTGAGTGAGTATAGATGAATGGTTTTGATTATATCTATAATAGGAATGTATCTCTATTTATTATTATTGTATGTAGAACTTATATAAAAATATTCTAGAGGTGTTGATTGTTTTAATCACCATTAAATTGGTGTTATCTTTGCTTGAGTGAATCTTCAGTAGAAAAATTTATGCTTAGTTAGTGTTTGTCTACCTAGAAATTTAGTGTGATGTAGAAGAAAACCTTCGAATAACTAAGAGAGATTAAATATGAACTAGGTAGTCATTGTTAACTTAGTCATGCTAGCGAATGTTTTTTATTATTTTAGAATGGATATGGAATATAGGAAAAAACATTAGAAATATTAGATGAGGAAGATCTCTTGTTTTCATTTCTGGTAATTGATTGTAACTGGAGTTTACAAAATGGTTGAGATGTGGAATGCCATGGATCTTGAGTTAACCATAGGAACTTATTAAATTCAGTTAAGAGAAGTTGATTCAGATGGATGGGTCTTATGGAATCAGAATAATCCAATATCATTAGAAATTTATGGCTAATTTGCTAAAATAGTGATACCAAAGAGCTAGAAGTGTTGTGAGATTAACCTCTATCGATGGGGTTGATATTCTATGCCTTTCTAATTTCTAGAACTGATATTTGGTGGGGAGAGAATTTATCTAAACTTCGTAGTTACCTTTCAATAGTTTTTGTATGCACAATAGTCTGATCACTATTAACCTATGCTTGGAGAATGAAATCCTCAGACAAGGGTGTTGTGATAATGGTGTTTTTGGTATTTTTGTATTCACTATACTTTCATATGATTGTGCGAGTATCTTGAATGAAGCATACATGAATTGTGAAAGGTATTTGTAAGATTCATCTCTAGCGAATGAAAATGACTTGTATTCTTTTGATTCATTTAGAATGTTATATTTCATTATGCAAGTTATGTAGTTCTTGTTTAATGAAAGTCATAAATCATATAGAAAACTATTTCTGCAAAAGAAAGAAGAGCTCATTTTGTTGTAGTGAAATGCTAGATTTATATGTATGATTTCCTTGTTCGGATGCATGGAGCCTCTTGTATGGAAATAATTAAGGTATGTTATTCCTTTGTGCCACTGCTAATTCTCTAAAGGAAGTGAGATATAATTTTTATTTGTACTTCACATAGTTAGTAATACTTCTTTAAGGATTAATAAATTTGCAAATACAAGGACCTCATGCAATAGAAATACAGGAAATTTGTAGAATATGATATGGGAGGCGAACACAGGTAAGAATAGTAAGAATATTCTAGTTAGCATCTTCTGCTTCGCACTAAGATTATTGCAAATGGATTACCTATACTGTCTTAAAGATTTCTTCAAAATTGAATCTTTTGAAAAAAAATAAAAGATATGGAATCATTATGTTTGAGTAGCAGTAGAAGATATTGTTGCTTGTGATAGCAAAAATGTAAAATTTGTATTCTCACTCTCTTGTAGATGAGCTTCAAAGGTTAAGTTTATAAATTTAGGACAACAGAAGGATTGTACCCCATGTGATAATTACTGGATGATGTATATTTCTTGGTTTAATTGAAAGAGGATTTTGTATATATAAGTGTTATGTATATTTTAAATGAAATTCTTTACATCATATTTGAGTCTCTGTGTGTACTTGTTAATTCTATTAGGATCCTATATTTTGTATGATATTTTAGAAAGGAATTTGTTGAAGATCATGAGAAACCATAATGATGTGGTTATTTTTGTGTTTGAAGGCTTGCTTAATGGTTTACTAGAGAAAAGGTATAATTGTATAGAGTCGTACTCTTTTGCTAAGAGAATAAATCTATTTTGGAAGTGTTAATCTCAAATATGTAAAATATACAAAGGGTAAAGAATGGACTTGATTATTTTTTTTAATAATGAAAATCTATATAAATGATCTTTAGAGCATAAATAGGTACCATACAATAGTTCTACAAGTTAAAGGAAAAAGAGGTTTTCTAGTGGAATGATTATCTCATTACTAATATGATATGGATAGTTAAAGACCCCTACATGCCTATGTCACCTACATAAAAAGACTTATGTAGGATAAAGAATTGGTGCACTCCTTCCCATTGAATGAAAGGGAGGGGTCAATGCTAGCTCATTTGATATAATTGATAAGGATAGCTTGAATTAGAAAACATTCACCCAATACTCTTGCATAGTTGGACTTATGTAAGATGTAGGGATGGGTGAGCCTCTAAGAGAATATAAGTGAGGAGATTATTATTGTGGAGAGCATTTAAAAACTTTATATTTGGATCAACCTCTTTGGCATAGGTGTCTTAAAAAAAAAGGGGCTTGTAATTTATGGATATGATACCTACTCTAAGGATAGCATAGAAATTAGGAGAGGGATATATGTCAACATAAAAAAAAATCCCATATTATTTACATGTGTAGTAGTATATGGAGCATGTATGATATACAGTTGGATGGATGTATGATATACAGTTGGATGGATTCTTAGATAATATTACGACTAGATAGCTTGTTTAGAATGCTTGCAATATAGTAGCTTCATTGAGAAGGTTACAATGGACATTAGAAAATAAAGTTATTATAACAAAAAAAAGTATAGGAGTACAAAAAGAATATTGTGAGAGGGCCAAGTTGTAAGAAATGGTAAATTTTAATAGTAAAAGTGGCATTATCATGGTATATTGTCTTTATCAATTGTATTTATCATAAGGATATATATTATAAATAATATCTTATAATACCTCTAAAAATCTATAATAATCCAAAGTACTTTTGGAAGTATTATATAATTATAGAAAAATTCTAAATTAAGAATCTCTAGAAGCATGTGATATTTTGGCTATGTCATGTAATTATACACATCCTAAGAAAATTCTAAGAAAGATATCTAGAATATTTTGATATTATGAAGATAAAAAAAGGATATCTCTAAAAAGCATTGTCACAAGTCCACTTCTCCATGCATGTCATATCTAGCTCCCATGAGTTTATAAATAGGTAAGATCCCCCTTATGAGAGGCAAGTTGACCAAGTGTGAGCTCAAGAAAGTAACAGAGACTCTAATTTGAGAGTGAGAGCTAGAAAGCTATGCTAGATAGATAAAATTGTATGTTTTTCCAAGGTGTGTCCAATATTTTCAAAGTGAGAGTGTGGAACATAGTCATTGGGTAAGTCTAAAATAAGTATATTTGTATTTGTATGCCATCATTAGACAAACTATGCATCAATTCTAAAGAACATAGTGACAAGAGGGCTCAAGAAGACATTGTGTGCATGCTAGATTTTGGCAATCCCAAATCTCTAGAGAGTTTTATGTATGCTATATAAGAAAAGAATAAACTCAAAAAGGGAATTGAAATGGACTAGGCCTAAAATTTACCATTTTTGATCAAAAAGGTTATCAATATTTTATATTAAAAATAATTGTTGCAATGATATGATCACAATCAAATGGTTATCAAAATGACATGTTTCACCTACAAATCTCTTTTGCTCTTCACATGTAGATTTATGCCTTAACTATGGCATCGTTTAGATGGTTTTGTTTCATTAGAATTGTCACATTCGTAATTGTTTAAGAGTTACTGACCTTGAAAGTTTAGAAATTTTACTTTCTAGACTCTTAAATCATTAAGAATTCCTAACTGATGATTAAAAAAAATCCCAAATTGTAAGTTCCCCTTCAAAATATCTTCCATGTTATGACCAATGATAAATATAAAGTACATGGAATTATTTTTAATTCTTTGAGACGTGTACTTGTTATGCTCTTCCCTTGTCTTTAAATATTCCCTATTCTACTAGAAAAACTTTGTATTATCCCTTAAATACTTTATTCAAGTAAGAAATGTGATGGTCAACAAATCTCTTTCTCAACATGCCTAGGTAAGCTTTTATGGGGATTATTTTTTATGTACTAGGCTAAGGTTTGTTTGGTTTGTGGGCTCACAAATATACTAATATCATTTGTTTACAATGTTTGACCCAATGTTAAAAAACACTAACTACATATGCATTCTCATAGTCATACTACTCATATTTGAAGTATGATACGAGTAACTTCCTATAACTACCCACTTATTGATGCACCCTAAAATACACATGGTTGATTTCTTCCTAAGGATAAAGGCTTCTCCTAGTCCCGGGAGGCCTCCATATATACCTGAAGGTATGTGGGATCTTACCACCATGTTTAAATGTTATTTAAGATCTAGATATTGAAGTCTAATCACCCTCACTTCATTAGATATTTTATGGATAATCTATCTTAGCCAATAATAACAACTCTAAATGATTTTTTAACCCCTAGCATAAGGTTTCTAACCTAAAAATTGTAAGGAAAATATTCTTCAATTGAAGTGTATGTAGGATTTTAGAATAACCATAACATAAAATTTGAAAGAGAAAAAATACAATGAATATAAAATTGTAAAATGTTTAAAAAAAAAAAAAAACAATTATACTAAAGATCACAAAATAAAAATATTGCAATTATAGTTGATAAAAAAATCAACTATAATTGATAAAAAAAATTAAAAGAAAAAATCTTGTTACTGCAATGGAACCATCCTTGAATAATACCCTAATATAAAAAGTGAGTGGGTGTGCCTATAATAAGTAATGTAAATTTAAAACCTCAATGTTAAAACCTTGTCCTACCACTTTATTAATTAATTACAATCGTTTAGATAATTATTAACAAATACCTCTTTTTGAATGTGGAAGTGACTCGTAATCATTGAAATTAGAGTTAAATAATTAGGATAACTATTTTTATTTAATCTTCTAGCACTAGGATTAAGGATGCATTATTATTATATATTGCATTTGTCAAGAGATATTAATTCTAAAAATTATATTTTATATCATAAAAGTTGTTTCTTTAAAACAATTTATAATTTATAATTTATATTTTATTTATAATTTGTTCCTCCAGATAAACCCTCAGACAAAGAGTCCCAATGGGGTTCGGGAGCTGGAAACAAGGGCCCAACCTTTTTGAAAATGCTGAAAGGGAAAAAGAAGGAGCCAGTCAGTGAACTACCACCCCTAATACCAAACAATAACAGGTTAACTGCGCCAGTTGATATTATGGAAAGATTCTTGGATATGGAGGCATCATCCTTAGTTGGCAAGTTTTTGGGAGGAAGGTCGGACATTGAGACGATTCGCTTATGGGCCACGGCAAAGTGGAAAACTTTAGGAAGATTAGAAATTGTAGCCATGTCAAGAGGTTTTTTTATGATAAGACTCAACAACAAATATGATGCAAAGTGCATCTTGTCAGGAGGACCCTGGTTTCTAGGAAGGCGTAGCCTCTTTCTGAGGAATTGGGGGGAGGATTTCAACCCTCATTAGTAGAACATTAATATAGCACCCATTTGGGTCCACTTACCAAACCTCCCAGCCCAGTTTGTTAATGAGTACTGGATTAGTGGCATAGCAAAGACAATAGGAGAGCTCATGGCAATAGACCATTCAACTCGGGCAAGGACTAGACTGACGCATGCCAGGATCTATGTAAATGTAAACTTGGATTTTGATCTACCTTCTCAAGTGGAACTAGCATATGGAGAGTTTCTAAGGATTCATCTTGTGGAGTATGAGAACAAGTCGGCATTCTGTAGCGTGTGCAAAACCCAGGGCCACCTTCAAGCCCAATGTCTGACAATAACTACAAACAAGGAAGCCACGAGCGAAGGTTTTCTGGGGAAAGCTAATGGGAGAGGGATCCCAAAGTTTCAAGGACCGCATCTTAACTTGGAAGGATACAGACAAGTTAAGAATAACCAGGCTGACCAAGACAACACAAAACTAGCAAAAATCCAGGAGAAAGGAAAGCAACATAATGAGGGAGGTAAAAATCATAAGGTATGTAATAAAGATCCCAGCTTGAACATGTTTGATATCCTCGCAAATCTAGAAGTTGAAAAAGAAAACAGTAAGGATGATACCATCAATGTCAAGTTTCCTGAAACCCTAGACTCCCCATCCAAATCGGGACCATCCACAGCTATGACAAAAAGCCCCAAAAGCTATGCTCAAAATGAAGAAAAATGGCCAGGTCATTTCAGTTTAAACATGGAAAAAATAGAGTCAAGAGTCGAAGTTGTGGAAACAAGAGCTAGGAATGTAGCTCCTAATCCGGTAGTGGAGAAAATTATCCCTTATCAGATGAGCCCAACGGTAAAATGTTCCTTGAAGGAAAGCCCCCTGTTTACGAACCAGATAGGAGAGGTGAACCAAAACAAGGCTGTGGATGAAGAGGGAATTGAAAACCCCCAAAATGAGGAAGAAGGTTCAAGCCCTGGACTATCACAATATATGCCCCCTCATTTCAATCCAAAATAGACTAGAAGCACTACCAAGCTTCCGATAGATTATGGAAGTGAAAGAAAGAAAGGGAGAATATCTACAGCAGAGCACTATAGAATGAGAATCAATGAAGAAATTGCAAACGGAAAGCAAAGAACATTGTTACAGCAAGCTATTCCTAGCCATGATAATAGCAAAATTGACAAACCCCCTTTGGATCAGGTAAGGGGGCGGGGAAAAAATATTAAACATTCTAAATGAAGGTTCTCTCATGGAATGTGAGAGGCCTAAACGACGCACCAAAACAAAGGATGGTGAAGTCTATAAGGAAGGATTGGAATCCTACTATCATTTTTCTTCAAGAAACCAAAACAGATGCGGCACAATCAACACTTATAGCTAGAAGGATTTGGAAGCAAGGGGAAGTGGCCTTTCCACAGGCGAGAGGAGCATCTGGGGGCCTCATGATTTTATGGGATCCTATTAAAATAGAAGGAAGTATTATTAAGGCAAATGAAAGAGTCTTAAGTGTAATATTTCATGATTTTGATACTAATAAGAATTTTATTATGTCAAATGTTTATGCCCCTACCTCTGTCCAAGGGCGGTCTGAACTGTGGGAGTTTTTGGGGCATTTGAGCCAAGATTTTGAAGATATTCCTTGGGTGATTGGGGGAGATTTCAATACCCCCCTTTACCCATATGATAAGAAGGGAGGATCTGGGTTACCCTCAAGGAGCATGGAGGACTTCAATGAATTCATTAACAAAAATGAATTGATGGATGTAAGAGTAAAAGGAGCCAAATTTACATGGAGTAACAAGAGGATAGGAAGTCAGTCGATTCAAGAAATATTGGACAGGTTTTTTTATCCAAGGAAGCTACAACAATGTTTGGTGATTCAACATTACAAGCCCTTTCTAAATGCGCTTCAGACCATAATCTTATTCTATGGGAGGCATTTTAGGCTAACTCCTTTAAAAAACCATTCAAATTTCTGTCAATGTGGGTTAAACATCCGGACTTCAAGAAACGAATAGAGGAATGGTGGCAGCAGCCTATCCAAGGAAGTGCTTCTTTCAAACTATCTCAAAAACTTAAGATGGTGAAAAAAAACCTTAGAATATGGAATAAATAGGTCTTTGGAAATATTTTTGAGAATAAGAGAGCAGTGGGGAGAAAACTGAGAATAATAGAAAGCAAAATCCAAAATGGAACTTATGATGATGCGACAAGGACTCAAGAGAAGGAAACCCTTTGTGAGTTTTATAATATTTTAGCTTGTGAAGAGATGTATTGGAGGCAGAAATCAAGGGCATTATGGCTAAAGGAAGGGGACTCTAATTCAAAAAATTTCCATGTTACCACATTGAGCAATAGAAGCAACAATAATATAGAAATTTAACTAAGGTGGATGGATCCTCAACACAAAACATTTAGGAGATTAGGGACGAGGCTGTTAATTTTTTTATTTCATTATTGGGTGAAGAACGGTCCTGTAATGCCCAAACAAAGGACTCTCTCCTTCAATTCATTCCATGACTCATTGATGAAATGATTAACGAGTCTCTTACAACAGTTTTTTTAGATGAAGAGATCAAGGAGGCTTTGTTTAACATGGATCCTAACAAAGCTCTTGGGTTGGATGGGTTTTCATCGTGGTTTTTCCAAGTTTATTGGGATATTGTTGGAGCAGAAGTTATTGCTGCAATCAAGGAGTTCCAAAGTTCAAATCATATTCCAAGGGGTTTCAATTCAACTTTCATTGCTTTGATCCCTAAAGGCCCCAACCCCAAGACTATGGCTAACTTTAGGCCGGTTAGCCTTTGTAATATATCCTATAAAATTCTATCCAAATTTTTAGCCAACCGTTTGAAGAAAGTTCTACCGGTTATCATTGATCCAATTCAAGGAAGTTCTGTACAAGGAAGATCAATCTTAGATGGAGTTATTACTGTTCATGAGGCTCTTCATACAGCCACTCAGACCAAAAAAGCAGTCATGGCTTTAAAGTTAGACATGAACAAAGCTTTTGATAGGATAAATTGGGAATTCCTAGAGGCAGTTTTATTAAAATTTGGCTTCAACATGAAATGGGTCAAGTTAATAAGAGAGTGTATTTCTAAGCCTTGTTTTTCAGTTTTGGTTAATGGGTCTACTGCAGGTTTTTTTCAAAGCAAATGTGGTCTAATACAAGGAGATCCCATAAGTCCTATGATGTTCATCATTGTAGCTGAGGCCTTGGGAAGAACCATTAAGGCTGCAGCGGTAGCTGGACTCATATCAGGTATCAAGGCAACGTCGCTAACTACCCCGGTGATACATCAGCAATTTGTTGATGATACATTGCTACTAACTTTGGCTTCTGTGGTTGAGGCAAGAAGGATTAAAAATATTCTCATAATGTATGAAGAAGTGGTTGGACAGAAAGTGAATTTTGATAAGAGCAAACTTTATTTCATCAATACCCCCATTCCTAGGCAAAACAACATAGCAAGGATCATGGAATGTCAGATTGCATCCCTTCCCACATCCTATTTAGGTCTTCCCCTGTTTACGGGGAAACCTGAAGGATCAATGTGGAACATAGTTTCGGAGAGGATCCAAAAAAAGCTAGCAGGTTGGAAATGACATCTGTTATCTCAAGCAGGCAAAGTAGTTTTAACTATGGCTTCACTTCAAAGTATACCCGTTTACTTCCTATCAGTCTTCAGAGCTCCCAGCAAGGTGTATCACAAAATTGAGCAGGTTCAAAAATAATTTCTTTGGTCAGGGACTGAGGATAAGAAAAGGATCCATTTAGTAGGTTGGAACAAGGTTTGCAAACCTAAAGCTGATGGGGGGTTAGGATTGAGGAGAGTTGATCATCTCAATACAACTCTGTTAGCCAAACAAGCTTGGAGGTTATTGACTAAGTTCGATAATGAATGGACTGCCATAGTTAAGAGGAAATACCTCCATGGTGTGAACTTCCTTAATGACAATTTAGCAAGCAGGGGTCTGATTTTTGGAAGGCAATCCTCACGAGCAGGGATCTTGTCAAGAAAGGTCTTAGATGGATTCTAGGAAATGGGAAAACAATAGACTTTTGGAAGGATCGGTGGGTGAGAGCTGAGGAGTTATCCCAAATTCCTCGTTTTGCTAGGATTCAAGAGCATATGGAGCAGCATATTGGGAAGAAGGTTGCAAATTATATGTGGCAGGATATAAATATCAACAGGTGGAAACACATCAGAGTACAGGGCTTTGAAGTGGAGTCTGAAGAGCTTTATAACATTTTAACTTAGCAAATTATTCCCTCTGGAGAGGATGAAGATCACATTTGTTTGGGCTGAGACTGAAATTGGTGACTTCACAGTTAATTCTGCCTATAATTTGCTTCTCAATGTGGAAGGTCAACAATTTCAACCAAGTTTGGTTTGGATCAAAGGCTTAATTCCTAAAATATCCTTTTTTTCATGGTTGGTGATTCAAGGAAAAATCCTCACTATGGACAATATGTTATCCAAAGGTATGGTTATTGTTAACCGTTGCTACATGTGCAGGGCAGGATGGGAGACTACCCAACACTTGTTTCTGGAGTGTCCGATAGCGGAGTCCATCATGGATGAAATTTTCCAAGCCTTTAGGATCTCGTGGGTTAAGTCTGCTCTTATATCCGAAGTGTTCCATCAATGGCCTCAACCCTTTGTTTGCCTAAAACTTAAGTACCTATGGAAAATCTGTTGGCATCATTTTCTCTGGCATATTTGGCTAGAAAGGAACCATAGAGCCTTTAAGGATACCATTCACAACCCAAAAACCATCCTCAACAGGATTATTGTCTTTGCAAAAGAAAACCTTAGCACCTTAGTGGATGAGAACCACTCAATTCTTCCCCAAGAAAAACAATTAGCTCGGGCCTTAGGTATTGAGGACAAACCTTCCATTCCTTTGCCCAATCCCAAAAATGGGATTTTTTGGGAGCCACCCCCCAGGGTTGGTTCAAACTAAATTTTGATGGTGTAGCCAAGGAGAACCCGGGAAGAGCTGGAGCTGGAGGAATAATCAGGGATCATCATGGAAATCTGGTCAAGGCCTTCGCTGAACCACTGGGAATAAGAACTAATAACGAAGCAGAAGCTAGAGCCCTTTGGAGAGGGTTGCAAGTTTCCCAAGCAACTCAAGGTAACTTGATGATTGAAGATGATTATATGAACATCATCAACCTGTTAACCAATGGCAAAAAACCTCCATGGAGAATCGAGGGAGTCATCCATGAAGTGAGGATCATTTTTGTTGCAAGACAGAACAGGAGGGCTCGTCACATGTATCGTGAGGCCAACAGGTCAGCTAAAAAATTAGCCAACATAGGTGTTGATGTTGGTAGTTTGGTGACATGGACACAAGGTGTGCCACGTGAAGTGGAAAAAATTATTAGTCATGAAAAGAAACCTACTCATTAAGGAGAAAGATAAATGGGTGTTTTTTTCCCATGGAGTTGGTAATAACTATGGGGTTTCCCTCTAAATCATACCAAATTGGAAATGAAGGTAACAGGGTGTAAGCCTTGGAAAATTCCGACAGAGAATATGAAATGGGCAAGCAACAGGTTTCACAAGTGCAAAGTTCCAAACTTCAAATCTTGTCAATGTAAGTAATGTTTACAGTTATGTTTAGGTATGGGTGTGCTTTGTTAGTAAGGTGTTGTACGGGATTCAACACAATTGCCGGTAAGAAAGTTTCAAGGATGACTAGGATCTACAATCTTAGCAGAAGGTTGGATATTGTAATAGGTTTTGGGTTAACCTGCAAAACCCGGTAATTAATGAAGACTTTTATTTACCAAAAAAAAATAATTTAATATAATCTTTAAAAATTATCGATAAAAAATATATTTATATATTTATTTAACATAATAATAATAATAATAATAATAATAATAGGTCCGAGGTGTAGACCAATTGGTTCATCCAAACCCCATAAGGGGGCGGAGGTCCAAGGTTCAAATCTCGGGCCTCGTCGGACTGAATGCTTGTCCCTTTCCTGGTGCTTTCAGTGGCGTAAAAGGTTTAAAATGATTGTGGCATGGTGGTTATAGGGGCGGACTGCACGAAGATATGTGTGGCGACTTCAGGGCGGATAGCGCAGAATACTGTGGCGGCCATAAAAGCTGGACAGCCTGCCCGGATTCGTGGCGGCTACCGATTCCACCATGTAAATTCAAAAATAATAATAATAATAATAATAATATTATTATTATTATTATTATTATTATTATTATTATTTTCAATAACATGTTCTATATTGAAATTTACCTACTTTAATACCTGAATTATTGCAAGAAGAACTTCTCAAACATATTTTTCCATGAATTCAAACATATTTTTACATGAGTACAAGTCCCCAAACATGCACATATTGAAATAAAAATAATAATAAATTCTTCCTAAAAGCCACGCATTATAAAAAATGGGTTTTGATTGACTCAGTCTTAAGTAATTTTTTCGGTTTATGGCGTGCATAATATCCAATCCAATTTTAAAGTCTTTTCTTTGAACAACTCAATTATTTTGACCTTAGAAAAGAGGAGGAGAATAAGGCATAAGAGGAGGAGAATAAGACATGTTGTGTTTGGACAACCCATCGTTCTGCGTTTGGACAATCATGGCTACGGGAAGATGTGAAAATCTTGAAAGAGAAAATCAAAGCATAGATCTGACGAAGGAAAATGCATTACCGTGTTAAAATTATCTTTTGGCTGGTTTCGTGAGCATGAATACTGATGCCGGGTCCTGAGGAAGTCTATATTCAGTGCATCGAATCCTGACATTCGACGACCACCACTGAGGAAGCTTTGAAAGCAACTTCCTCCATCGATTTCCATAAGCAGCCATGGTCTCCTCCTCATACTTCCTGAGGCTAGCTAGGTCGCTCAATGATGCCTTCTTCTTGGTGTTGAAAGCAAAACATTCAAGGAATGCATCCACTAGCTGGTCCAGGTTACTGATGTTATGCTTTGGCAACTGGGTAAACCAATCCGAGGTAGGGCCTGTGAACGTGGTTATAAATATTCTAGAAGCAAAGCATCGTTGTACTGAATGCCAAAAAATTGACTCAGGAATATTTTCACGTGCTCTTGGGCATCCTCATCCCCTCTAAAGATTTCCAAATGGGGCATTTTAAAGTGTTTAGGGTATGGGGGTGCCGAAACTGAAGGATGCACAGGGTGACTGCAGATCTGGCATAAAGTGGGCTTTTGGGGCCCAGAAGTCTTGGTTTCCACAGACTCTAAGCGTTCTAGCAACGCTTTGTATGCATCAAAAGATTTGATCTCTTCCTCCTTGGTTTGTTCCCATTACAAATTACGAGGAACTTGAGGCCTATGGAGGGATATCGAGATAGCGCCCCCTGCCTTGGTAGGGCATTTTAGCCTGCTCTTCTTCTTGCTCAAATTCCTCATAGGCTTCTTGAAGAGTCCCTGGGCGTGACCTATAAACATGGGTGGGTACCCGAGGAGGGTGCCCATCATTGGCTCTAGGGATGGTCTCCCGCTCAGGTCTAGGAGGCCTTGGAGGTAGTGTCTGATAAGGTCATGGAGACCTGTCTCGCACCAAGGGGTTGTGCATCTCATACAGTTTCATCCTATGCATGCGAGGGGTTGGAACACTCTCATGCATAGTGTTTTGGAGCAACTCATCCATCTGACGCTGAATGCGCTCTTTGCTAAGATGATATAGGTGCTCTAACTATTGTTGGTCTTGCTTAAGCTGCATTATTTGCGCTTGGCAAGTGACATGTTTGTCAAATTCCAAGTCAATTTGTTCCACTGTCTTAGGTATAGGAGGCCTAGATGCTTCCCCTACATGTCTATTCTGGTCGTGGTGATCCAGATCTCTATGGGTCGCTTCCCTCTGTCGAGGTTGGCGGCATTCACCCGAGGCTATGGCCTCAGTAGGTGATCTTGATAGTTATCAGTTGTGGAGGCGCATTGCTCCCGCATTGTTTATTGCTCTTGAGGAATATAGTGGTCTTCCTCATGCTTCCTTTCGTAAATGTGAAAGGGGTGGGCAGATTTGGCTCACCTTATCTGAAGAGCCTTGCACTCTGGATTTGGCCTATTATTTCGAACAGTAATAAGGGGTTGAGGAGGGATGATGTAATCATGTGGCCCCTCCTTATGGACCCTATGTGTAGACACCAAAATAGCACCAATCCGATTATGTGACTACAAACACTGATCGCTTTGACAAACATAGCCCCCAGGGCAACCCTCAGAGGTCAAACAGTGGTCCTAACCACTTTCATAGCAATTTTGTAAGGTCAAGAGGCAATTTGGTACATTTAGACACTTTGCTCAGTATTCGTCTCACCCAGGGACGAATACTAAACTGGAATCCGTCTCACCCAGGGACGAATTCTGAAATTGTCTCTGGTAGGGACGAATTCCAAGTTTAACGGGCAAAAAGAAGAATGGCGCCAAGTGGCAGCCAAGGACAGTCAGTTGATGACTCCTACCTCGCACGCGTGTGTGGGTGGATAGATAGGCCGTTAGAGGACTGTCACAAGGGCAATTATGAAAGCCCAAGTCATGGAGGACTCCCCTCCCTCATGGGAAGACTTGACTGCCACATGGCACCTATGACCAACACATGGTGCTTATGCTTCCCTCTCAAAAGAGACCCCATGGGTCTATAAAAGGTGGGACTTTTCTCACCCAAAAATGAGGGATTGGAGGCGATTTCAAGCAACAAAGTGTTGTCCGATTGATTACCCACTTGCATCCTTTTGATTCACCTTCTCACATCCACTAATCTCTTTCGCAAGGGAGGTTATTGGGTGGCTTTTGGGAGCATGGATCCAACCCAAACCCAACATTTGACCACCTCACACCACCAATTTGCAGACATCCCAATCCTAAGAGGTTTTGGACCCATCCCTAGTGGATTGGCTCCGAAATCAAGTGCCAACGGTGGGAGGCCCACTTGGGGCACCCCCGCATTTTCCAAGTTTTGTTTTAAAAGCATTCTAGATTATTGTTTCAGGTTGCATCTCATGTTATTCTATTTGGTTAACTCATAGCTTCAATTTCATAACATTTTGATCAGATTTTACCATGCCTTTTGTCGCTTTGTTGTCCTACTAACTTGCAGGTGGCGATATCGAATTCCCGAGGATAAAGGCCAAATTGGGAGAATCCGACCATCTGGGTCGTCCCAAAATGGCCCCAATTACATAACCCCCTATTTGCAGGTGTTTTGGAGGTCCCGGGAGTCGACATTGGAGCGGTGTCAGTTCGGATTTTCCAACACAGTAGAATTCATCCCACCCAGGGGACGAATTGCGGTCAGAATTCGTCCTGCCCAGGGACGAATTCCAAGTGAAGGCAGATTGGTCGACTGTCTCGGTGGCAATAGCCTTCTGGTAATATCTTCTGTCTTCTGTCAGGTTTTCAGGCCATTTGGACTCACTTTACTCACTGTTTTAGACAAATGTTTACATGCATCTTTTGGCGATTTTAGAGAACAAACACTTACTATTTACAATAGGTGCTACTGACATCTTTGTTGTTTCTTTGTTCGTAGGAGGAGCAGCAGAGGTTAAGGACTCATCAACATCAGCGGCGACATCATCTTGGCCCGCCCATTTCAAGTGTGGGCACGCGAAAAGAGGAACCTTAAGTCTCTATTGTAATCAAATTCTTTTAACGCTCCTAGCCCTTGAAAATGGAGGAGGCGTATTTGTAACAGAGATCAAGAGAATTTAATGAAAGGGCTGTGTTTTCTCCATTTGCTTGTATCGCATTTCAATGCGTCTCTTTCATTTCATGCATTCTACATTTCTAGGATTTAAGCGTATTTGATTTTGAATGCATCGCAATTAGTGTTTCCTTCACCCAAATCTCGTGCTTTCAGTGGTGATCATGGTGGGAACCTGTTCCTTGGTTTTTAAAATCACAAAAACTGATTAAATTTTTGTGTTTTGTGCTTGACAGTTACATTTTTTTGTTGCAGACTGTTATTCGTCTCTGACTGTGACGAATTCTTTCTTGTAATTCTTCGACCACGAGACGAATTCAAATTCATCTCTGGCAGGGACAAATTATGTTCTGAAATTCGTCTCACAGAGGGATGAATTCCTGCCTATAGATTTTCAGAGCAGAAATTCAAAAGCAACCGGTCCGAGCAGAGAAGAGGTAGGGATTTTTATAATCTCTGTTAAATTTCTTGTTTTGTTTTTGTTTCTTTGATTGTTTTCATTTTATCCTGCATTGCTTAGGGAAATTCATTTATGCTTGTTTCATTTTCGTTAAATAAAATGAATCCCACACACATCACGTGGTAAATTAAACCAAGGAGCTGGTCGTAAGACCCCAGCCCTTGAGCAAGACCAACGGTGGGTTCATCACCACCTTGGCTTAGCTTTGCATCCATTTTCCTGATTGTCACTGTTGTTAGGCGTAAATCCTGATGAAAGCTGACCGAGTGTCGCTAGGGTGATTCCCATGCGCGCGAGGATAAGTCTTCTATGGTAGGTGTCATTAACAGGACAATCCCCCTTCTATACCGCCTACGTACCACGTACCTTCTGCTCTCACGTACCTATAGTCTCCCTCTCGTAAGGGCGGGTATATAGAGAGGTTGGTATATCGGCCTGGTTGGTATATTGAAGGGGCGACCATTTTGGGAGTTATATGAGCCTTCATTATGCATTTAAACGTTCTTTAAAAACATTCAAAAAACAAAACAAAACATCAAAATGCACTAAACCAGTTTAGGACACACCATTAATCCTTAAAAGAGATAATCACGGTTTTGTATGTGTGTGTTCATTTCTGCTTAGTGTAGACAAAAAGAAAATCATCATAAACGAGATAAAAATCTACTTAGATAGTAGAGAAGCACCGCAATGGTGTACATCCGTAGCCAAGCCCAATCAAGGGCAAAAGCTTCGAAATGTACACAAGAAGCAGGCACAAGTCGCCTTCACTTCAGTCCTAAGGACTTGGTCATACCGCCTTATCGGTCTGGCCTACAAAAGAATCCATGTCAGAATCCTCGGTGGGGTATGCCCATTCAAAACAGCCCCTTTCGGGAAGACGCTTTACATGTAGACCTTGATGTAAACAGAGAATCGCCTTCTGAGGTTAGACATGAGTGGCCACAGCGTGATGAAGCGCTAGAGAGGCACACTGTCCATTTGGAGGGACAACATGGATATGGCGTCCCTTCTTTACTTCCCATCAGGATAGAAAGACAAAATCTAGAGCGCAGGGCTCTTCACACAGGGCGAGCTCACTCCGCCCGCCCCTTTCACACCCATGAAAGGGAGTACGAGGAAGATCATCACATTCCTCGAAGACAACATACAGCGTGGGAACCTTGCGCTTCTGCACCAGCTAGATATCATGATCATACATCAAGGCCAGAGCCTCGAGTAAATGTCACCTACCTCGACAGAGGGAAGCAACCCATTGAAATTTTAGATCATCAAGATCGAGGCAAACACATAGGAGAAACATTCAAACCTCCTAAGCAAAATAGGGTAGACCAAATTGACCCGATAGTCGCTAGACATGCCACCCGTCAAGCCCAAATCGCGTGGCTTAAACAAAGTCATCAGGAGATAGAGTATCGACACCGCTTGGATAGAGAGCGCATGCAACGCGAAGCGGATGAGTTACACTATGAACTACTTGAGAGGGGGCCAACCCCTCGCATCCAAAGAGCTAAACAATATGAGAGGCATAATCCGTTGGTGCAGGACAGGTCTCCACGACCTCGTCAAACTTTGCCTCTGAGACCTTATAGACCCGAGAGGGAAGCCACTCCCCGAAACAATGATGGGTACCTTCAACAAGGACCCAATTAGGGTTATAGGTCTCGCCTAGATACTCCTCAAGAATTTTATGAGGAGTACAAACCAGAAATAGAATGGGCTGAAACACCCCATCAAGGCGGGAGGGCTGCCAATCGACCACCCCTCCATAGGCCTCTAGTCTTCCATAACGCACAACGGGAGCAAAAAAAAGAGGAGTAGATAAAATCTTCAGATGCATACAAAGCGCTATTAGAGCGTTTGGAGTCTGTGGAGACAAAAATTCTGGAGCATCAAAAGCCCACGTTACGTCAACTCCGTAGTCATCCAGTGCATCCCTCAGTGCCAACGCCTCTTTACCCCGAACACTTCAAGTTGCCTCAATTGGCAATCTTTAAAGGTGAAGAGGACGCACAAGAACATGTCACAAGGTTCCTAAGTCAATGCTTCGGCATCCAAGATAATGACGCATTGTTGCTTAGGACATTCATAACCACATTCGCAGGCCCTGCCTTGTATTGGTTCACATAATTACCCAAACACAGCATAAGCAACCTAGATCAATTAGTAGATGTGTTTCTTGAACGCTTTGCCTTCAACACAAGGAAGAAGGCATCACTGAGTGATCTGGCTAGCCTCAAGCAACTTTTTGCAAACATCTGTGTGAGATCAGACATAGGGGGTCGGTAAGGTAACTTAGAAGGCAAAGCTCTCCATCGATTCTCGTATGCTGCCATTATTTCTTCCTCAAATTGCCTGAGGCTCCAAGGATTATCGCAATCACTTGGTCAAAACCCAAAAAGCTCCAAGGATTATCGCAATCACTTGGTCAAAACCCAAAAAGCTCCAAGGATTATCGCAATCACTTGGTCAAATCAAAAATGCTCCAAGGATTATCGCAATCACTTGGTCACCCCAAAAGCTCCAAGGATTACCACAATCACTTGGTCAAAACATCAAATCCAAGACTTATCGCAATCACTTGGTCACCCAAAAAGCTCCAAGGATTATCGCAATCACTTGGTCACCCAAAAATCTCCAAGGATTATCGCAATCACTTGGTCAACCAAAAAGCTCCAAGGATTATCGCAATCGCTTGGTCACCCCAAAAATGCCCCAAAGGATTCTCGAAATCCATTGGTCACCATCAAGAAAATTCAAAAAAAAAAAACAATCAAAAACAAAAAAAAAATTGCATCTCATTTCTAGGCATACTCAAACTCATCAATAGAGAGCTCTTCTCGCACCTCATATTCATATTCACAAAAAATCGATCCATCAAAAATACAAAAATATGTAGCTGCATTAAGCATTGCATCCATACATTGCATATTTGTGGTCGTATAGGTCAAAGGCACCATAGGTTGTAATTGCCCTACTAAGTCCATCTTGCTCCACACTGTTCCATTTTACAAAAACAACAAAAACACCATGCATTGCTTTTACCACACTAGAGTCAGTGGTCTTTTAATGTATCAAGAGTTTTCATGATTCAGTCATCATTTTTCTTTTAGCTACGTCATGTACCGAGTCAGACAGATTTTACGAAGGTAGAGTTACACTTGAAATACGCCTTGTTACGTAACATCCCAACACAAATTAAAACACATAAAACAATTCCTAAGTTGTGTGAACGAAAGATGAAACCTGCACAGTAATCCAAGTCACCACAAGCGAAACGGTTATCTTGCTCATCCCCCTGTACGAATGACCCCAAGAATGTTGAGAGTTGGCAAAAGGACAAGCATCCTCCCTACCCAATTCCCTAAGAATCCCTAGTTCTCAATAGTTGCAAAACATCAAAAATTTGCAAAACATCAAAACTCAAATATTTGACATCTTATAGTGCACAAATCAAACGGCACAAACGATAGTGATTTTCATCACTCCATCTCCCCAATCCCTTGCTCAAAAGAAAAACAAATCAAAATAAATAGTGATCTTATCACTACAAACGAGCAAGTATCCCAATACAATTGAAGAAAAGAAGGGAGTTGAACTTGAATCCCTGGAACTCTCAGCATTCTAAAAGGTCATGAGGCAAGCCTCAATACCGATTTGGTTGATAGCCTATCGGTAACTAGCGGTAAACTTCTCGCATGACGATATATCTGTCACATTAACTTGCGTACAGATCAATGTTTGCATGTGGATGAGCTAGCTTATGGCATCCTGGATAACACCGCAGATTAATCTAACTGAATACAACAAAGGAGTTAGTGGAGCTAATTAGGTGATCCTCAGTATAGGTTCGGTTGAAAGCCCATCTGGCACTGGCGGTATCCTGACAAATACCACATAAATGAACTCAATTGCACACATAGGGATGTGAAATAGCTTGGTCAAAAACAAGTCCGATTCATACCTTGTTCAAAAGTCTTGTAAGATAAAGTACAGTCGTGGCTAGTGAGTTAAAACTGTCTGAGTCTCAGAAAACCTTAGCTACATTTCTAAACCAACTGTGCTACTTTTCATCCTTACAATACCATCAAAAAATACAAAAAAAAGAAAAACCACAGCTACACATACAAAGTCATGCATCACAGCAATAGCCTAAAAACAAAATAACAGAGTTCTAAACAGTCTATGGTGCCATAGCCAAACATCACAAATCTCATTCATCCATTTCATCTCTGCATATCACATATAAATCAAAAACATTTGTATTCATCATAGCATATGCATCCATCAAAATAAATCAACATGCATACATCCATATTCATCAACCATCATGCATAAGATCAAAGAAAATCAAAACAACAAAACAACAAAAAAATGCAACACAAACAAAAAGCAATAAACATTGCCAGACACACGTGCTCTTGCACTTAACCTCTTGGCATAGAAAAATTGATGTCGGGGTTTACATTGTCACTATCCTACTCTCTAAGAAGGCTACCATAGCCGGACCGCTCCACGGGAAGACGGATTATCGACAATTTCACCCCCAAATGGCATCACAAATGGGTCAAAGCCCACCAAAAAAAAACAACAAACAAAGGCAACACAAACAAAACGCAATAAACATTGCCAGACACAAGTGCTCTTGCACTTAACCTCTTGGCATAGAAAAAGTGATGTCGGGGTTTACATTGTCACTATCCTACTCTCTAAGAAGGCTACCATAGCCGGACCGCTCCACGGGAAGATGGATTGTTGACAATTTCACCCCTAAATGGCATCACAAATGGGTCAAATCCCACTAAAAAACAACAAGAAAATCAAAACAACAAAAACAACAAATAAATGCAACACAAAAACAAAAAGCAATAAACATTGCCAGACACAAGTGCTCTTGCACTTAACCTCTTGGCATAGAAAAATTGATGTCGGGGTTTACATTGTCACTATCCTACTCTCTAAGAAGGCTACCATAGCCGGACCGCTCCACGAGAAGACGGATTGTTGACAATTTCACCCCTAAATGGCATCACAAATGGGTCAAAGCCCACTAAAAAACAACAAGAAAATCAAAACAACAAAAACAACAAATAAATGCAACACAAAAACAAAAAGCAATAAACATTGCCAGACACAAGTGCTCTTGCACTTAACCTCTTGGCATAGAAAAATTGATGTTGGGGTTTACATTGTCACTATCCTACTCTCTAAGAAGGCTACCATAGCCGGACCGCTCCACGGGAAGACGGATTTTTGACAATTTCACCCCCAAATGACGTCACAAATGGGTCAAAGCCCACTCAAAAACAATAAGAAAATCAAAACAACAAACAACAATAAACATTGCCAGACACAAGTGCTCTTGCACTTAACCTCTTGGCATAGCAAAATTGATGTCGGGGTTTACATTATCACTATCCTACTCCCCAAGAAGGCTACCATAGCCGGACCGCTCCACGGGAGGACGGATTTTCGACAATTTAATCCCAAAATGGTGTCACAAAAAACAACAAAAACAACAAATAAACGCAACACAAAAACACAGCAATAAACATTGTCGGACACAAGTGCTCTTGCACTTAACCTCTAGGCAAAGAAATTCGATGTCGGGGTTCAAATTGTCACTCTCCTACTTCCCCAAGAAGGCTACCATAGTCGGACCGCTCCACGGGAAGATGGGTTTTTGATGATTTCACCCCATTATGGCATCACCAAAAGGGTTAACACCCACCAAAAATAGGTCCAAATGTTGGAAAAATTGCACATTCTTAAACGGTAAAACATCTAAAGGCACCCTTGCACAAGTCATCTTGGGTCAAGCGACTCGTCGTTTTTCTCATGAAGGTCATTCCCTCATCGATTTTTCGCTTGAGGGGGTAGTCACACTTAGTCACCAATCAACAATCACACACCCAATTAAGGAAAATGACATGCATTCAAAGAATCATTGACAAAGACAATCACGCTCCTGCTTGGGGCAATAAACAAGCAACAATCAAATCAATCAAACACTTGGCATTTCGTGAATCATGAACACAAGGTTCCCCTGAGGATAAAAGGTTGCGCCCTTTGCCTAATCATGACTGATCAATGTCCAAGCTCAAGTCACACCTCACCAAAATAGGTTAACACTTGAAATCAAACTCCTTAGCTCGTTAGAAGCAAGGATTCAAGAATGCATGCCCTTTCCATGCTTGGGGCATCAAAAGTTGGTTAGGTTACCAAGAAACCCTAATCATTAGTGCTTTGGTTATCTATTTTTGCTCGACGCTGTGCCATGCATAGCGCATCCCAAAAAGGGGCATCTGTAGACACCAAAACAGCACCAATCCGATTATGTGACTGCAAACACTGATCGCTTTGACAAACACAGCCCCCAGGGCAGCCCTCAGAGGTCAAACAGTGGTCCTAACCACTTTCATAGCAATTTTGGAAGGTCAGAAAGCAATTTGGCACATTTAGACACTCTACTCCATATTCGTCCCACCCAGGGACGAATTCTAACTGGAATTCATCTCACCCAGGGACGAATTCTGAAATCGTCTTTGGTAGGGACGAATTCCAAGTTTAATGGGCAAAAAGAAGAATGGCGCCAAGTGGCAGCCAAGGACAGTCAGTTGATGACTCCTGCCTCGCACGCGTGTGTGGGTGGACAGATAGGTCGTTAGAGGACTGTCACAAGGGCAATTATGAAAGCCCAAGTCATGGAGGACTCCCCTCCCTCATGGGAAGACATGACCGCCACATGGCACCTATGACCAACACATGGCGCTTATGCTTCCCTCTCAAAAGAGACCCCATGGGTCTATAAAAGGTGGGACTTTTCTCACCCAAAAAGGAGATTGGAGGCGATTTCAAGCAACGAAGTGTTGTTCGATTGATTACCCACTTGCATCCTTTT
This sequence comes from Wollemia nobilis, assembly GCA_028583015.1. Taxonomy (NCBI): domain Eukaryota; kingdom Viridiplantae; phylum Streptophyta; class Pinopsida; order Araucariales; family Araucariaceae; genus Wollemia; species Wollemia nobilis. The sequence continues at coordinate 3,013,730 of JAQPPZ010003047.1, read as the reverse complement.
GATTCACCTTCTCACATCCACTAATCTCTTTCGCAAGGGAGGTTATTGGGTGGCTTTTGGGAGCGTGGATCCAACCCAAATCCAACATTTGACCACCTCACACCACCAATTTGCAGACATCCCAATCCTAAGAGGTTTTGGACCCATCCCTAGTGGATTGGCTCCGAAATCAAGTGCCAACGGTGGGAGGCCCACTTGGGCACCCCAGCACTTTCCAAGTTTTGTTTTAAAAGCATTCTAGATTATTGTTTCAGGTTGCATCTCATGTTATTCTGTTTGGTTAACTCATAGCTTCAATTTCATAACATTTTGATCAGATTTTATCATGCCTTTTGTCGCTTTGTTGTCCTACTAACTTGCAGGTGGCGATATCGAATTCCCGAGGATAGAGGCCAAATTGGGAGAATCCGACCATCTGGGTCGTCCCAAAATGGCCCCAATTACATAACCCCCCTATTTGTAGGTGTTTTGGAGGTCTCGGGAGTCGACATTGGAGCGGTGTCAGTTCGGCTTTTCCAACACGATAGAATTTGTCCCACCCAGGGATGAATTGCAGTCAGAATTCGTCCGCCCAGGGACGAATTCCGGTGAAGGCAGATTGGCCGACTGTCTCAGTGGCAATAGCCTTCTGGTAATATCTTCTGTCTTCTGTCAGGTTTTCAGGCCATTTGGACTCACTTTACTCACTGTTTTAGACAAATGTTTACATGCATCTTTTGGCGATTTTAGAGAACAAACACTTACTATTTGCAACAGGTGCTACTGACATCTTTGTTGTTTCTTTGTTCGCAGGAGGAGCAGCAGAGGTTAAGGACTCATCAACATCAGCGGCGGCATCATCTTGGCCCGCCCATTTCAAGTGTGGGCACGCGAAAAGAGGAACCTTAAGTCTCGATTGTAATCAAATTCTTTTAACGCTCCTAGCCCCTGAAAAGGGAGGAGGCGTATTTGTAACAGAGATCAAGAGAATTTAATGAAAGGGCTATGTTTTCTCCATTTGCTTGTATCTCATTCCAATGCGTCTCTTTCATTTCATGCATTCTACATTTTTAGGATTTAAGCGTATTTGATTTTGAATGCATCGCAATTAGTGTTTCCTTCGCCTGGAATCTCGTGCTTTCACTATGTTGTTCTAGCACTTCATCACACGGTGGCCACTCATAATGAGTGTCTAAGGGGGCCTTCCCGTCTATGTTGAGTGCCACGTGTATGTACTCCTCCTGAAAGGGTCTATGTTGAATGGGAGTGCCCCTCGAAGGGGTGCCTCTATAGTCCCGTTCTGTAATGGCATGATGTGGACTATGTTGTGGGTCAGGCCGCCAAGGTGGTATAACCAAGTCCTTGGGGCTATAACGGAGGTGACTTGTGCCCCCTTGTACACTTTTTGTAGCTTTTTCCCGTGATTGGGCTTGGCTACGGGTGTACACCATGGTGGTGGTTCTCTAAAATATATGTATATTTTTATCTTCTTTATGATTTTTTATGCTACACTAAACAAAAAGGGACCACACAAACAAAGAAGTGATTATCTCGTTTACATATTAACTGTGTGCCCTAAATCTGGTTGAGTATGTTTTGATTTTTGTTGTGAAAACCTTATAAAGAAAATTTTGTTGTACATGCAATATGAGGGCTCTTATATCTCCCAAAATGGTCGCCCCTTCAATATACCACTGCCAGGCCGTTATACTGAACCTCTCAATATACCCGCCCTTACATGAGGGAAACTATTGGTACGCGAGAGCAGAACGATACGTGGAACATAGGCGGTACGAAAGGGGAATCGCTCTATTTTTGACACCTACCATAGAAGACTTATCCTCATGCACTAGGAATCACCCTAGCTACACTTGGTCATCTTTCATTAGGATTTACGTCTAGCAACAGTCGCGATCAAGGTTATGTATGCAAAACTCAAGCCAAGGTGGTGATGAAATCCACCGTTGGTCTTGATCAAGTGTTGGGGTTTTAAGAACAACTCCTTGATGTTTAGATTATCACGTGGTGTGTGTGATTCTTTTTTACTTGTACAAAGAAAGAAAACATGTAGTAAACTTCTCTATGCAAGCAAAGAAAATAGAAAAATCACAGAAACAGAGATAGAAAATTACAGAGGATGTTCAGAAAACCTACCTCTTCTCTGTCCAAACCGGATGCCCCTAAGTTTTTGCTCAAAAAATGCATAGAGAGCTAATCATCCCAAGGTGGGATGAATAGCATATCTGTACTCGTCACAGGGTGGGACGAATTTCTATTCGTCCCTGGGTGACACGAATTCTAGCTCTGTATTCGTCACAGGGTGGCACGAGCAGCAGTCCAGCGCCTGAAGAATTAACACTTGCAATCAAAAACACAAAATTTTTGATCAAAACTTGATCCCAAAATCATGGGATGGGGTCCCACTGTGATCACCACTGAAATCAATGTCTACGAAAGCAATGGCGTATCAGGCGCAATGCAAACAAAAGCAGATGTAACGCTAAGTCCTACAAATGAACAAAGAACTAAAGTGCATGAGAAGGGAAAGCTAACGAAATGAAACAAGATGTAAAGCAAAAGCAAATTGCAGAATTTTTTATTAATTTTTCTTGATATCAGGTTACAACACGTCTCCCCCCCCCTTTTCAGGGGCTCAGAGCGTTAGATATAGTTTTGTCACACCAACGGACGGTATGCTTCCCTTCGGGATCTTTCGCGTGCCCACATTTGAAATGGGCGGTACAAACGTCATCATCGCTTACATGAATGCATCTATAGTTCTTTGATTCCACTCTAGTGTCGATATCCTATGTTCAGAGAAACAACAAACGATTAATAGCACCTGTGGATGGAGGGAAACATGCAATCCCCAAGGCCTCTGGTTAATGCATACATGAAATAATTAAAACAGTGATCAAAACATGTCAGAATAAGATGAAACTTGGACAGAAGCATGTAAACATCATTATGAACATATTGCAAAAATAATAGTCGAGAAATCTGCTGTATATTTCTAATCGCTCCGGGGTGGGACGATTAGGACTATCATAAAATGTCCGAGAGCGACCTCCCAAATGTCCCATCCATAGGTCTCCAAAACACTAAAAACTTGGTTTTAGGCAAAATGGGGCATTTTGAGACGACCCAGAAGGTCGGATTTTGTATATTCTTCCTCTATCACCCTATATCCAAAGGCACTCCCTATATGTTAGTAAAAGCGTAAAATAATGAAAACCCAATCAAAACTTATCAAAATGGAATGAAATTTGAATGGAAGCATATAGGAATGACATAAAACAATATGCAAAATAAATAGTAGAGAAATCTACTATATATTTCTAATCGCTCCGAGGTGGGGCGATTAGGACTATAGCAGTGCGGGCGGCACCCGGGGGTAGGACGCCCATCATTTGGGGCTTGGTTTTGACACCAATCCACTTGGGATGGGTCCAAAACCTCCTAGGGGGTTTTGAAGACAAATTGGGTGTGGTATTATGGCCAATTTTTTAGGTTTTGGGTTCGAATTGCACTCCTAATGTTCACCCAATAACCTCCCTTCCAAAAGAGAGATCAAGGATGTAGGAAGCACAAACGAGGGGTGAGGGTATAATTCGATAGCACTCCATTGCTCCAAATTCTCCTACTCTGTTCTTTTTTGGGGTGAGAGGACTCACCATTTTATAGACCTGAAGGTCTGCTTTGAATGTGCATGTAGGGGCACCACTTGGACATCATGCCTTGCCAGGGGGGAGAAGATTCCTCCATGATTAAGGGCTCCATGACTGCCTCTTTGAGCTCAAAAATGCTCACTCGCACTCCCATGCATTGAAGGTGGAGTTGAGTGGCGGATCTGGGATGCCATTTGTCAAGGTTTGACTTTTCGCCCGTCAAACCTGCTATTCGCCCCACCCTGGAGCGATTGCTACTATTCGCCCCGGGGTGGGGCGAATAGCATTCTAATCATCCCAGGGTGGAACGAATAAGGAGCAGGGTGCTTGAAAGGTGCCAAATTGACCTCCGACCTTCCAAAATTGCTTTGGGAGTGGTTAAGACCACTGTTTAACCTCTTGGAGCTGCCCTAGGGGCTATGTATGTCAATTTGATTAGTGCTTGTAGTCATATAATCGGATCGGTTTTGTTTTGGTGTCTACAAAATCAATTGCCAATGGGATGGTAGAATGAACCAATCATGTGTTGTGTCAAATACTTGCAAAAGATACAACTTTATGAGTTGAAGATGGATAAAAGGATCCATATAATATTATAGTTCTATCTAAACATGATCAAGTTATACATTGGGTATTTCTCATTCTAGTCAATGTATGACATTGATCATGTCCTTCCCATAAAATGTAATTTTTAAACTGTATGGATGATGATATAGTATAGGAATAATGAAAGAGTATTCATGGTGTACTAGGTGGTATAGGTGCATCAACTAGACAAAATGTGATAGGTGGTGCACCACCACATTGCTAAGAAGAATATGAAAGAAAAAGAGTTATAGAACACAAATCTCAAGTGTATCTCCATCAAATTCAATGGTTTTTTTATGGTGTGTGATGCTTGATACAAATGGTTAAAGCATAGAAACTTTCTACCGAGACACATGGGACCCTATCAGATAATATTTATACATGACAATGCCATCTATAATCTTGAGAAGTTAAATGGAAGGTATATGAAGAAATGGGTGAACCTTGATAAAATCAAGATATTTTATCCTCTAGAATAGACTAGGCCTACTATCATGACCCTCCCTTGGCAGACCTTTTGATGGTTGGATTTATGATTGACTATGCTATTTGGATAATGAAATTATTGCCTATATCTTGATTAGTTTATGCAGTACTTATATTCTATAGGAAATGGGATGTATTTTATCAAATGGAATTGTTGGTTTCTTCTTGGTTGGGAATTATTTGATCTATATAGATGCATTGTAAAGAAGATTAAATAATGGTACTATTGTTTATTATAGACAATTTCCTCCTTGATATGATTCCATTTGATATAATTATTTGTGTGTGTGTGTGTGTGTGTGTGTTAAAATATAAATGTTAGTTTGTTTTGTTTCTTCTTAAAAGAAAAAAAACATCTTTTGTTGGCTTCATGATGTTAGATTTAATATAAAATATGAATAGAGTGGACCAATGTTTTGGTTGTTTGAAAAACAACATAAAAGAAGACTTTTCTCCAAGGTGTTATGTTCCCATCTACCATATATATTTTCATGATTTGAGCTAAGCGGCCCGATTGGTTGAGTATAGGGAAAATTGTAATGTAAAGGAGTTTGTTACTAAATTATAATTAGAGTGGATGAAAATACTTGGATATGAGGTGTTGGCATCATAAATTATTGGAAGCTTTATTTATTGGTCGTTGCTCTTTTAAACACTATGTATGGTGAGGAACATGTAAACCCAAGTTGCCGTTAATACTTGTCACTCAACGGACGCTTCGGAGAGTGGAGTGATGGGGAATAATGGTTAGCTTTTTAGAAAATATGGGGAGTAAGGAGTGTGAAAAGGCAAAAAGGAAAGTGTAGGACAAAAGGTAGAGGAAGAATGACAGATAGTGTTTAGAAAGTTACAGGCAGCAAATTTCTTGAGGAGCAATCACCGAGTGAACCAGGTATTATATTGAGGTACCTTTGCCTTACCTTGCAAGTTTATGCTCCATGAGCTTAAAATATTAAATATAGTTTATAAAGAGAGTATAATGAGACTATGATGGTTGAAAACTGAGTGAGTGCACTTCATTATGATTATTATAGATGAATGGTTTTGATTATATCTACAATAGGAATGTACCTCTATTTATTATTATTGTATGTAGAACTTATATAAAAATATTCTATATGTGTTGATTGTTTTACTCACCATTAAATTGGTGTTATCTTTGCTTGAGTGAATCTTCAGTAGAAAAAATTATGGTTAGTTAGTGTTTGTCTACCTAGAAATTTAGTGTGATGTAGAAGAAAACCTTCGAATAACTAAGAGAGAGTAAATATGAACTAGGTAGTCATTGTTAACTTAGTCATGCTAGCGAATGTTTTTTATTATTTTAGAATGGATATGGAACATAGGGAAAAACATTAGCAATATTAGATGAGGAAGATCTCTTGTTTTCATTTCTGGTAATTGATTGTAATTGGAGTTTACCAAATGGTTGAGATGTGGAATGCCATGCATCCTGAGTTAACCATAGGAACTTATTAAAGTCAGTTAAGAGAAGTTGATTCAGATGGAGGGGTCTTATGGAATTAGAATCATCCAATATCATTAGAAATTTATGGCTAATTTGCTAAAATAGTGATACCAAAGAGCTAGAAGTGTTATGAGATTAACCTCTATCGATGGGGTTGATATTCCATGCCTTTCTTATTTCTAGAACTGATATTTGGTGGGGAGAGAATTTATCTAAACTTCGTAGTTACCTTTCAATAGTTTTTGTATGCATAATAGTCTGATCACTATTAACCTATGCTTGGAGAATGAAATCCTCAGACAAGGGTGTTGTGATAATGGTGTTTTTGGTATTTTTGTATTCACTATACTTTCATATGATTGTGCGAGTATATTGAATGAAGCATACATGAATTATGAAAGGTATTTGTAAGATTCATATCTAGCGAATGAAAATGACTTGTTTTCTTTTGATTCATTTAGAATGTTATATTTCATTATGCAAGTTATGTAGTTCTTGTTTAATGAAATTCATAAATCATATAGAAAACTATTTCTGTAAAATAAAAAAGAGCTCATTTGGTTGTAGTGAAATGCTAGATTTATATGTATGATTTCCTTGTTCAGATGCATGGAGCCTCTTGTATGGAAATAATTAAGGTATGTTATTCCTTTGTGCCACTGCTAATTCTCTAAAGGAAGTGAGATTAGATTTTTATTTGTACTTCACATAGTTAGTAATACTTCTTTAAGGATTAATAAATTTGCAAAGACAAGGACTTCATGCAATAGAAATACAAGAAATTTGTAGAATATGATATGGGAGGCGAACACGGGTAAGAATAGTAAGAATATTCTAGTTAGCATCTTTTGCTTCGCAGTAAGTTTATTGTAAATGGATTACCTATACTGTCTTAAATATTTCTTCAAAATTGAATCTTTTGGAAAAAAAACAAAAGAGATGGAATCATTATGTTTGAGTAGCAGTAGAAGACATTGTTGCTTGTGATAGCAAAAATGTAAAATTTGTATTCTCACTCTCTTGTAGATGAGCTTCAAAGGTTAAGTTTATAAATTTAGGACAACAGAAGGATTGTACCCCATGTGATAATTACTGGATGATGTATATTTCTTAGTTTAATTGAAAGAGGATTTTGTATATATAAGTGTTATGTGTATTTTAGATGAAATTCTTTACATCATATTTGAGTCTCTGTGTGTACTTGTTAATTCTATTAGGATCCTATATTTTGTATGATATTTTAGAAAGGAATTTGTTGAAGATCATGAGAAACCATAATGATGTGGTTATTTTTGTGTTTGAAGGCTTGCTTAATGGTTTACTAGAGAAAAGGTATAATTGTATAGAGTCGCACTCTTTTGCTGATAGAATAAATCTATTTTGGAAGTGTTAATCTCAAATATGTAAAATATACAAAGGGTAAAGAATGGACTTGATTATTTTTTTTTAATAACGAAAATCTATATAAATGATCTTTAGAGGATAAAGAGGTACCATACAATAGTTCTACAAGTTAAAGGAAAAAGAGGTTTTCTAGTGGGATGATTAACTCATTACTAATATGATATGGATAGTTAAAGACCCCTACATGCCTATGTCACCTACATAAAAAGGCTTATATAGGATAAAAAATTGGCGCACTCCTTTCCATTGAATGAAAGGGAGGGGTAAATGCTAGCTCATTTGATATAATTGATAAGGATAACTTGACTTAGAAAACATTCACCCAATACTCTTGCATAGCTGGACTTATGTAAGATGTAGGGATGCGTGAGCCTCTAAGAGAATATAAGTGAAGAGATTATTATTGTGGAGAGGATTTAGAACCTTTATATTTGGATCAACCTCTTTGGCATAGGTGTCTTCAAAAAAAGGGGGCTTGGAATTTATGGATATGACACCTACTCTAAGGATAACATAGAAATTAGGAGAGGGATATATGTCAACATAAAAAAAATCCCATATTATTTACATGTGTAGTAGTATATTTAGCATTTACGATATATAGTTAGATGGATTCTTAGATAATATTACGACTAGATAGCTTGTTTAGAATACTTGCAATATAGTAGCTTCATTGAGAAGGTTACAATGGACATTAGAAAATAAAGTTATTATAACAAAAAAAAGTATAGGAGTACAAAAATAATATTGTGAGAGGGCCAAGTTGTAATAAATGGTAAATGTTAATAGTAAAAGTGGCATTATCATGGTAGATTGTCTTTATCAATTGTATTTATCATAAGGAGATATATTATAAATAATATCTTATAATACCTCTAAAAATCTATAATAATCCAAAGTACTTTTGGAAGTATTATATAATTATAACAAAATTCTAAATTAAGAATATCTAGAAGCATGTGATATTTTGGCTATGTCATGTAATTATACACATCCTAAGAAAATTCTAAGAAAGATATCTAGAATATTTTGATATTATGGAGATAAAAAAAGGATATCTCTAAAAAGCATTGTCACAAGTCCACTTCTCCATGCATGTCATATCTAGCTCCCATGAGTTTATAAATAGGTAAGATCCCCCTTATGAGAGGCAAGTTGACCAAGTGTGAGCTCAAGAAAGTAATAGAGACTCTAATTTGAGAGTGAGAGCTAGAAAGCTATACTAGATAGATAAAATTGTATGTTTTTCCAAGGTGTGTCCAATATTTTCAAAGTGAGAGTGTGGAACATAGTCATTGTGTAAGTCTAAAATAAGTATATTTGTATTTTTATGCCATCATTAGACAAACTATGCATCAATTCTAAAGAACATAGTGACAAGAGGGCTCAAGAAGACATTGTGTGCATGCTAGATTTTGGCAATCCCAAATCTCTAGAGAGTTTTATGTATGCTATATAAGAAAAGAATAAACTCAAAAAGGGAATTGAAATGGACTAGGCCTAAAATTTACTATTTTTGATCAAAAAGGTTTCAATATTTTATATTAAAAATAATTGTTGCAATGATATGATCACAATCAAATGGTTATCAAAATGACATGTTTCACCTACAAATCTATTTTGCTCTTCACATGTAGATTTATGCCTTAACTATGGCATCCTTTAGATGGGTTTGTTTCGTTAGAATTGTCACATTTGTAATTGTTTAAGAGTTACTGACCTTGAAAGTTTAGAAATTTTACTTTCTAGACTCTTAAATCATTAAGAATTCCTAACTGATGATTAAAAAAAAGCCCAAAGTGTAAGTTCCCCTTCAAAATATCTTCCATGTTATGACCAATGATAAATATAAAGTACATGGAAATATTTTTAATTCTTTGAGACGTGTACTTGTTATGCTCTTCCCTTGTCTTTAAATATTCCCTATTCTACTAAAAAAACTTTGTATTATCCCTTAAATACTTTATTCAAGTAAGAAATGTGATGGTCAACAAATATCTTTCTCAACATGCCTAGGTAAGCTTTTATGAGGATTATTTTTTATGTACTAGGCTAAGGTTTGTTTGGTTTGTCGGCTCACAAATATACTAATATCATTTGTATACAATGTTTGACCCAATGTTAAAAAATACTAACTACATATGCATTCTCATAGTCATACTGCTCATATTTAAAGTATGATACGAGTAACTTCCTATAACTACCCACTTATTGATGCACCCTAAAATACACATGGTTGATTTTCCTAAGGATAAAGGCTTCTCCTAATCCTGGGAGGCCTCCATATATACCTGAAGGTATGTGGGATCTTACCACCATGTTTAAATGTTATTTAAGATCTAGATATTGAAGTCTAATCACCTTCACTTCATTAGATATTTTATGGATAATCTATCTTAGCCAATAATAACAACTTTAAATGATTTTTTAACCCCTAGCATAAGGTTTCTAACCTAAAAATTGTAAGGAAAATATTCTTCAATTGAAATGTATGGAGGATTTTAGAATAACCATAACATAAAATTTAAAAGAGAAAAAATACAATAAATATAAAATTGTAAAATGTTTTTAAAATAAAAAATAAAAAAATAATTATACTAAAGATCACAAAATAAAAATATTACAATTATAGTTGATAAAAAAATCAACTATAATTGATAAAAAAATTTAAAAGAAAAAATCTTGTTACTGCAATGGAACCATCCTTGAATAATACCCTAATACAAAAAGTGAGTGGGTGCGCCTATAATAAGTGATGTAAATTTAAAACCTCAATATTTAAACCTTATGTCCTACCACTTTATTAATTAATTACAATAGTTTAGCTAATTATTAACAAATACCTCTTTTTGAATGTGGAAGTGACTCGTAATCATTGAAATTAGAGTTAAATAATTAGGATAACTATTTTTATTTAATCTTCTAGCACTAGGATTAAGGATGCATTATTATTATATATTGCATTTGTCATGAGAGATTAATTCTAAAAATTATATTTTATATCATAAAAGTTGTTTCTTTAAAACAATTTATAATTTAATGTAATCTTTAAAAATTATCGATAAAAAAATATATTTATATATTTATTTAAAATAATAATAATAATAATAATATTTTCAATAACAGGTTCTATATTGAAATTTACCTACTTTAATACCTGAATTATTGCAAGCAGAACCTCTCAAACATATTTTTACATGAGTACAAGTCCCCAAACATGCACATATTGAAATAAAAATAATAATAAATTCTTCCTAAAAGCCACGCATTATAAAAAATGGGTTTTGATTGACTCAGTCTTAAGTAATTTTTTCGGTTTATGGCGTGCATAATATCCAATCCAATTTTAAAGTCTTTTCTTTGAACAACGCAATTATTTTGACCTTGGAAAAGAGGAGGAGAATAAGGCATAAGAGGAGGAGAATAAGACATGGTGTGTTTGGACAACCCATTGTTCTGCGTTTGGACAATCCATGGCTACGGGAAGATGTGAAAATCTTGAAAGAGAAAATCAAAGCGTAGATCTGACGGAGGAAAACGCATTACCGTGTTAAAATTTAACTTTTGGCTGGTTCCGCGAGCATGAATACTGATGCCGGGTCCTGAGGAAGTCTATATTCAGTGCATCGAATCCTGACATTCGGCGACCACCACTGATGAATGCCATGCGCTCTTTTAAAGTCCGGAGCCGGGTTCAAACTCACATTTAGCCTCGCACACGGAATCAAATCCCCCGCCTTGGACTCCTTCCCAAATGCAGAGAGGACCATGTCGCTGATCGAATGCTGCGCCGCGAGGGTCGCGATTGCCCCGGCCCCCATCCTCTGCATTGCCCGCTGATTCTCAAAATACCCCACATAACCAGAACACAAATCATCGCGGGGATTAACATACAGGCAAGGCACCCACGAGCGAAGAACGGAGAAAGCCTTCTCCGATTCGATCAGAGCACATTTATCCTGAATCGCCATTTGCAGTCCCGCAGTGAGCAGACTACGGGCAAAGTGAAACCCCCACTTTATTTTCTCGTTCTTAATCCTCTCCACGGGCGGCGAAACGAAGGGCGGATTAAAGAGATGAGCTTCCAAGAAACTACCCTCTTCCTCTGCCATTTTCCGTCCGGCCAACATGACCACAGCGGCTCCCAGGGAATGCCCCGCAACCCACACGTTATCCGCCCCGTGGCGGTGAACTTCGCTTATCACGGCGTCAACCGCCGAGCGGAATCGGCATGTTGTGTGGAGTTCGTTGGTGATAATCTTGAGGTCCAGCTGCACATCTCGGAGAAGGGAATCTGGTTTAGCGATGGTTCCTCTGAAGGCGACAACGATCTTGGGCGCCCCCGGCGGCCGGGACGGGGCGGCCGCCACTTTTTTGCTCCATTTGTAGACGGCGCCGAAGATGGAGCCGTCGACTCCGTCGATGAGAGGGTGGAGAAGCTTGAATTTGAAGAAAGTCCACCAGAGCGGAGCATGGGCGTCGGGGCCGAGCCTGCGCTCTTGGCGGTCACGTTCCTGCACATATACGCCCTGGACCAAACTGGCTGCTATGGACCCTCTCTGATCTGGATCTGACCTGATAAAAAATGGGACAGTTATTCACATGATACAGAAAAAAATAGTGCAAAAGCAATGGCAATGGCAATGGTGGTCGTATTTGTGTGTTATTTCTTACCAGTCTATGGTGGTGAGATGGCAAGGCCCCGAGAGGTTGAAGATATCGCCCACGCTGGCCATTTCGTTGCTAATTCTGTGATTGGCCTTAAATTTGCTGGTCTGTTGGTCTGTGGTGTCTGGCTTTTATGAATATCAAATTTAATTTGTATGTCCAATGGCCGTGCTTGGTAGCTGTGAGCCACCAAACAAAAAGGCGTTTTAAATATGTGATTTATAGTCTGTCAGATAGGCAGATATTGTCATAAAAAATCGACGATCATCATACTGCATATTAAACCTAATTCCTCAGTAAATTTAAAAAGTAATAACAATTTAATTAAATTTCACATCGATTGTTTTAATAAAGCTTTATTGAATTGACAAACATTAAAAATAAATATATAAAAACAAAAGGTGTACATATTATGTATTGATTACAAATTTAATTTTGACCCATACTTCTTTTATATAATTTTATTTATAAATTATTATTTTTTAAAATATTTAAAAAAAAAATTAAATTTATCTAAGTGAGATTAGCACAACTGACCCATATTTCTTTTATATAATTTTATTTATAAAATATTATTTTTTAAAAGTATTTTAAAAATAAATTAAATTTATTATGTGATATTAACACAACTCAACCAGTTAAAATTTTCAATATTTAAAGAGGAAACCAAGATTCAAATCTTGCCAAGCTATATATAAATAATATCCAAACTTTGTTATAATGTCAGCATGGTAATATGTAATAGGGGAGCACTCAAACCTTAACCAATAAAAAAAATTAAATTATATTAAATTTATTTAATTTTACAAATATTTTTAGTTTAAAAATACAATTTTTTTTATGAACACACACCCACCCCCTCATACACTCACTCATACCAGAGTTTGAACCTTGGACCTCCAGAAGAGAGTCAAAGCTCAAACCTTTGCATTGTCCCTCTTGGGACATTTAAAAATATAATTTTATTAAAAATATTTTATTGAGTGCGGTCTACCGGCAAGGATGATGTGACCCGTGTTCGATCCCCATGGTGGATGTGTATAAGAAGTATTACTCAAATAAATAAATAAATATTTTATTATTTTTTTAAATATATTTTTAGTTCAAATTATATATTCACTTATATTTTTAAATTTAAATATTATTTGTTTGCTTATTCAAAGACACCCATACACTAAAATCTTAAATCTTGGATTAATTATGAAGACCAGATATGCATTGCCCTTTTCATCCATAAATTAAATTATAATTATTCAATCTCAGGATAAAACTACTTAGTAACAGTTTGCAGAAGATAACAGGATCCCGACTTATCACTTCATTCTTCTAGCATCTAAAGGCCACGATTAGGAAGCGCGAAGGTGATCACAAAAATACAACAAGATCAACTTGTTGTAAACTCCAACAAAGAACATCTACGACGACATCCAACTCTTATATCACTCACTTCTCTTCGGCCTTGAATGTTGGGAGTAATCATTGATCCACATATCTTGTATATCATATGTCATTCTATTTACTGTTTTTTTTACTTTATTTTATCTGGAGCTGCACTAGGTACTCTCGTTGTTTTGTATGTCTTACTTTACAATCCTATTGACCTCTTTTGATCATCGATGGGCATTAATACAAATTCAAATTTATATTATAACTCACGGATAAAAAAACAAATTTTGCAATATAAAAAGTCATATACATATTTTATTTTTTATTTTTTATTTTTTAATTAATATAAAATTTACTTTTTCCCAGAGAGGGGTATCTACACCCTATTAGTGCAAGGACATTCAATTAAAAAAGTTAATTTTTTAAGAGTATGTTCATTATCTAAAGAGACCTCCAATTCAATATATAATGAATTGATGTGAATGAATAATAAAATACAAACTATTATATAAATAACATAAGATTAACCACCTAGTGGATTTTTCACCTTCACATCATCAATCAAGTATAGCATAGATAAAATTATACAAATGATCTATTATGATAGAGTGGTCTAATATAAGAACATAGTTAAAATTATACAAATGATCTATTATGATAGAGTGGTCCAATATAAGAACTTGTATTCATATTATTTTTTTAAAGGGATAGCTTTCATCTTAAAAGTAAGGAAAATCAAATCTTGCAAAAGAAGATTGAACAACAATGAATATGCTAGTTTATAAAATTTGAAAGATATTTATATAACAAAAAATGTAAATTATTGTGATGATATGAAATTAAATTTTTTTCGTCCATTTATTCAATTTTAACCTATCAACCTTTGGCTTTGTTATTTAGTTCTCCATTAATGATAAGGTACATAAATTAGCCTTTGTTGTTAGGTTTGTGGTAGGATGATAAAGCATTCCAGCCACCTCGTTTATGGAGGATCTCAGATTTATTTCTTATTTAACATAGAATAATATCATTTTCAACACTCTTTTTACCTATTCTAAACTAAAATACCCACTCAGCTTGGTATCCATCACATATTTCTAGTGTCATGATCCTATTTGATGGACTTTGTGACATAGAAAAACAATGTGTTAATTTAATGGTACTTTAATACTTAGTTTTGTGCAATTAAGTAGCTATGTGATGTTAGTTGATATTGAAGAACATGATAATGCTAACAAATTACCAATGTGTAGGATCAAGTATGCTTGTAGGTGGAAGAAGTTGAGTCATCCATCAAAGACAAGGGTACTTGAGGTTGGGGAAATGATGAAAATGTATCTCGAAGGTAACATGGATAGATACCTTCATATATCCATGCATTATCGATTAGGAATTATCATCAACAACTAGTCGCCTTGAACCTCAAGTTGATAGCCTAGTAGCTATCGTAAATCCTTGAGCTGAGAAATGTGACTAAGTTAACAGAAAGACTTCCTTTTTGTTTGTGCATCTACTTGCTTATCTTTTACTTCAGCACTATTAACATCTTGGTTTTTCTTTAAAAATAGTGCATAGATTTGATTGCCTTCTAAACTCTCAATATAGCTATTAACAAGTATCTTACTAGCTATGCTAAGAAAAATATGTTTGTGATAGAGAGAAATCTAAATTAAATAATAATTGAATTTTATTTATGTTGGTCATGGATTTGCCTAATAATAAAATGTATGTGCCCTAGACCCGACCAACATTGAAAGGCCGAAGGAGAGATGTTCTTTGGGCCAATCTCCGGAGAGGGTTGGTTCCCTTACTAATCTAATTCGGTTTAAAGTTTAGGGTAACAAGAAAGAGATGATAAATGGCAGAAATGAATGAGAAATATGGCTATGAGTTAGAAACCTAAGATGGGGATAAACTAGCAGCTAAGCAACTACATCAAGTTTTAATAGCATTTAACTGAAAGAATAACATAGAAATCGACCACAACTTGCAAATATAACCTCTAGTTAATATTTCAACATTCACTCTTCATTAACAATCAAGAATTTAATCTATCTAACCAAGATATGAATTTAACAAAAATAACAAACAAAAAGCATACACACAAAAACTGTTCCAGAAACCAGAGTTAAACATCTTTCGATTAAGGCAAAAATTTAAACTCAAAAAGTTTTTTTTAAGCAAAATATCTATTCTCCTCTTTTAATATATTATTATTATTTCAATTTTCTTAAAATAACGTTTTTTTATAAACACACCCACCTCCTCACCCACCCCACAATTTGAACTGTTCATGCAGAAGAACCAAAACCCAAAAAACCCAAACCATAACATTTTCCCCTAAAACAAAACAAAGTTTTTTTTTAATTTTTAATATGAAATTTCGTACCACTTTAAAACTCTTATGTTTTCATGCAGAACCTCTCAAACATATTTTTCCATAGAATACTAGTCCCCAGTCCCCAAACATGCACATATTGAAATAAAAAATAATTAGGCCAAAAAGCGTATTACAATATATAGGGGATATTAACAAAAACAACTAATCAACTTGGAGATCACACCAGCATTATAAAAAATTGGTTTTGATCGACTCAGTTTTTCGGTTTATGGCGTGCATAATATCCAATCCAATTTTAAAGTCTTTTCCTTGAACAACTCAATTATTTTGATCTTGGAAGAGAGGAGGAGAATAAGGCATGGTGTGTTTGGACAACCCATCGTTAAGTACATTTACTTACTGCGTTTGGACAATCCATGGCTACGGGAAGATGTGAAAATCTTGAAAGAGAAAATCAAAGCGTAGATCTGAAGCAGGACAACGCATTACCGTGTTAGATTTTAACTTTTGGCTGGTTCCGCCAACATGAATACTGATGCCGTATCCTGAGGAAGTCTATATTCAGTGTATTGAATCCTGACATTCGGCGACCACCACTGATGAATGCCATGCGCTCTTTTAAAGTCCAGAGCCGGGTTTAAACGCACATTTAGCCTCGCACACGGAATCAAATCCCCCGCCTTGGACTCCTTCCCAAATGCAGAGAGGACCATGTCGCTGATCGAATGCTGCGCCGCGAGGGTCGCGATTGCCCCGGCCCCCATCCTCTGCATTGCCCGCTGATTCTCAAAATACCCCACATAACCAGAACACAAATCATCGCGGGGATTAACATACAGGCAAGGCACCCACGAGCGAAGAACGGAGAAAGCCTTCTCCGATTCGATCAGAGCACATTTATCCAGAATCGTTATAAGCAGTCCCGCCGTCAGCAGACTACGGGCAAAGTGAAATCCCCGCTTTATTTTCTCGTTCTTAAACCTCTCCACGGGCGGCGAAACGAAGGGCGGATTAAAGAGATGAGCTTCCAAGAAACGCCCCTCTTCCTCTGCCATTTTCAGTCCGGCCATCATGGCCACAGCGGCTCCCAGGGAATGCCCAGCAACCCACACGTTGCTGCTATGGACCAAACTGGACCAAACTGGCTGCTATGGACCTTCTCTGATCTGGATCTGACCTGATAAAAAATGGGACAGTTATTCACATGATACCCAAAAAAAAAAAAAAAATAGTGCAAAAGCAATGGCAATGGCAATGGTGGTCGTATTTGTGTGTTATTTCTTACCAGTCTATGGTGGTGAGATGGCGAGGCCCCGAGAGGTTGAAGATATCGCCACGCTGGCCATTTCGTTGCTACTTCTGTGATTGGCCTTTAATTTGTTGGTCTGTGGTGTCTGGTTTTTATGAATATCAAATTTAATTTGTTATCTCCAATGGTCATACTTGGTAGATGGTGAGCATTTGTGAGCCACCAAATAAAAAGACGTTTTAAATATGTGATTTATACTATGTCAGACAGATAAAAAAATCGCACATTAAACCTAATTCCACGGTCTGGGTGTGCATAACATCATTCAGAAAATTAAAAATAATTTAATCAAATTTCACATCGATTGTTTTAATATATTTTTATTGAATTAACAAACATTAAAAATATGTATAAAAACAAAAGGTATATATTGGTAACTGTCTTTCCTTTTTCAACAACTGGTCACAAGGTCAAATCACATTGCCTCCGATCGTAGCGTCAAATCATGGAGCTACCACTATAACCCTAACCCCTATTTCGCCTCGGTAAACACGGTACGGAGTGAGGGAGACCCCGATGGCTCGAGGTTGGTACCGTCGTCATCAAGCTGGCGCACACTTAGCGAATTCTAGTCAAACTACTACCTTTGCCCTAGAGTGGGCATGCCCGCAAGGTTTGAACCTAGGTCTCCTCCTGGTAAGTGTCCAACGTCTTACCAATCCACCTAGCCCTCGCGGACAAAAAGTATATATATTATGTATTGATTAAAAATTTAATTTTGACCCATATTTTTTTCAAATAATTTTATTTATAATTTCTTTTAATATATATTTTGGTTAGTGAGATAAACTTTTGCGACCAATGTATAGAGATGAGGAGTCTCCTCCCAACCATCACCCATCACCCATCACCCCTTGCAAAGGGGAGAGCTATGTTTAACAATAGGGAATTTAACACACAGCCACAACACACCCACCCTCTCACACACTCGCCCACACCTTTGTTTGAACAACCATGACACACCCACCCTCTCACACACTCGCCAACACCTTTGTTTGAACTTGAACCTCCTCAAGAAGAGCCAAAGCCCTAGCCGTTGAGGTGACACACCGACACACCTACCCTCTCACACACTTGCCCACAAATTTGTTTGAACAACCACGACACACCCACCCTCTCACACACTCGCCCACACCTTCGTTTGAACTTAGACCTCCCCAAGAAGAGTCAAAGCCCTAACCGTTGAGGTGACACTCCTACCCTCACATACACTAACCCACACCGTTGTTTGAACTTAGATCTCTCGAAGAAGAGCCAAAGCCCAAACCTTTAAATTGTCTCCTTGGACAAAGTATATTTAAAAAATATATATATATTTTTAAATGTTAATTTTGTAAATATTTTTTAAGTTTAAAAACACATTTTTATTAAAATGTTTTATTTTTTTCCAATACATTCACTTATATTTTTTTATTTAAATATTATCTATTATAACTCATCAATTAAAAACAAATTTTGCAATATAAAAGTCTGTTTTTTAAATTTATTGTAAATATAGAATTTAATTTTTTTAAATAAATATATAAAAGAGAGGTATCTACACCTTATTAGTGCAAGGAGACTCAATGAAGAATTTTAATTTCATGAAGAGTATGTTCACGGTATAAAGAGACCTCCAATTCAATATATAATAAAAGGATGCGAATGAATGATAAAATATAACTTATTATATAAACAACAAAAGATTAACCACAGTTAATGGATTTTTCACCCTCATGTCAATCAAGTATAGCATAATTAAAATTATACAAATAATCTATTATGATAAAGTGGTTCAATATAAGAACTTGTATTCATATTATCTTTTAAAAGGATCACTTCCATCATGTGTATTATAAAAGATATGCTTATTGAAGATATTAAAAGATATTAAAAGCATGTACATGGAAAATCAAATTATGCAAAAGAATATTGAACAACACTTAATATGTTAGTTTATAAAATTTGAAAGATATTTATATACCAAAAGGTGTAAATTATTGTGATGATATGAAATTGGATAATTTTCATCCATGCTATGCACTTTTAACCTACCAAATTTTGGCTTTGTTATTTGGCTCTTGATTGATGGTAAGGTACATAAATTAACCTTTGTTTCTATGTTTGTGGTAGGTTGATAAAGCATTTTGGCCACCTAGATTATGGAGGAACCAGATCTACTTCTTATTCAACATAGAATAATATCGTTCTCAATAGTCTTTCTAGCTGTTCCAAATCAAAATCTCCACTTCGACATCCATCACATCCTTATAGCCCATCTTCCTACATCTTTTAAAATAATCATTGCACCAAGTTGCCAGATTTGACACCTATTGTATCATACATGCATTGGCTTGTTACAATATTAAACAAGATAATCTCGAAGGTAAAATTTTGTTTACCTTGTTTATGACATAAATATTCATCACTTATTTTGGTATAAGTAATCTTATGTCCCTCAAGATATTGAGAACATGAATGTATGATCTTTGTTTGTAACCCTTGCCAATATAAGGTCAAAACTTTTGGCTAAAATTATGGTCAAGAATTATGTTATGGGTCTAATGTTTTAACGAAGAATTTGTTATACACAAAACCTTTCATTATTACTATAACAATCTCGAATATTTCCTTCCTTTGAACCCAAAACTTCACCTTTGCAAAAAGATACATGTCCATCAAAACCTTCTTGACATAGTTACAAGTAGCTTGTGAATTTCTTTTTCACATAAGACATTCATGTGTACCAAATTTATTTGTTCACTTTAATCCTAAATTAGTCCTCATACTTAGATACTCCTTCCAATTACTTGATCATCATGATCTTATTATTAGATAATATCCCCTTGTAGATAGCCTGAAAACCTCCTTTGCCTAACCTTAACTTAAATCTATTTGTGGTTTATTATATATAATGTTTTGAATCAATGAATATGAATGAATGTAATAATATTAAGATGAGTTAAAATTTAATTCTAAAAAATATATATTCTTGTCTCTTTTTTAAGAAAATAAATAAAATTATTTTATATTAATGATTGAGTATTGCTTTAAAAACATAGGCTTTTAATCACTTGAACTCAAATATGTGATAAAAATGTTAAGGTTTATATGTGAGATTAAAAATTTAGTTTATAATGTGATTCCTCACACTTTCAATTAAATTTTTCAATATCAAGACTTGGTATATATATATATATATATATATATATATATATATATATATATATATATATATATATATATAATAGGAAATTATTCACTTGATCTATTTTGATAAATATTTATTTATATTTTTGTTATTAAATAATCTTATTTTTATAAGATAATACAAAATAAAAATATATATTACAAAACAAAGTAACTATATTATAAAACAAATCAATAACATTTAAAAAAAAAACTTACATAATCTATGTACTGTGAGTAATAAATATACTAAGTTATTTTTTAAATGTTAGAAAGAAAGAAAATTCCACAATTATTAAGATACATAGATAGGTATTAATGTGGAACAAAATTCCAATCATGGAATATGCCATTAGACTTGCATCATCATATTAAGAAAATACATATTGTAGAATATATATAAATATAAAATGTAGATTGACTTATATTTGTGTAGATTTAAGTTAAAATATTAGCAAGTTATTAATATATTGTCATACTATATTATGCAATTTGTTAAAATATTGTGGTAAGATAGATACTATGTATTAATTACGCCCATAGGCATCCTACAATGGCAGCCAGGAAGGTCAGCCCCGTAAACAATATTAATATTTTATTAAAAAATTTGACATTAAGAAAATTATCTGCGGACATAAGGGTTACGGTGGATTTAAAATATTTAAAAAATATTTAACCTATTTAAACTAAAATGGTGCCCAAACTTTCTAATATTATTTGCTTCTTTCCTCGAAATAAGCGCCTCGAGATTGCGTTTATAGATATATATATTTTATATATCTAAGCTAGTTATATTTAGAATGTAGAATAAATTTTATATGTATATGTGTAGATTTAGGTTAAAATATTAGCAAACAATGCGGTTATTAATATATTGTTATAATATTTTATGTGATTTGTTAAAATATTGTGGTAAAAAATATATATATATATATATATATATATATATATATATATATATATATATAATGTAATAAAAAATAGTGATTTGAATGTAATAAAAAAAACAAAAAAAGAAACATTATGTAATATTTTATGTGATTTTTTAAAATCTCATATAATATAATAAATTTAATATATATATATATATATATATATTATTAAAATAAATGGAATAATAAATGTTTTTAGAGATTTTAAATGAGTTTTATATTACATTGTATTCATTATAATAACTTAATAATCATATTTTCAAGGCATTATAAGTAATTGTATTATAATAAGATGTACTATCAAAGGTATTTAATCATGGGAGTGTTCATTGTAATTTTGTGTCAAGTTGAATCTGGATAAACACACAAGTGCTTCCCATTTACTATTATTTTACGATGCATTATATATCATTAAAATTTATTTTATTTATTAATTTTTTTGTTGCATAGGGAACTTTTATAATCCTTAGTATATTGGATAAAGATGAAGTACCTAACTATCTAAGTGTGGTAAGGTAGTTGTACCTTCATATCCTACCACTACTCTCACATAGTAGTCTTGCGTCGTGTCATGGATGAGAGTATGGCTATACGGATTTGGCTCAAGGTACAATTGGTGAAGGTTAGGTTGCTCCTTTTAGGAAACTAAGCAAGTTGTTTCATCGGGTCACTCAAAGTAGAAAGCAATGCCCATAGAGGAGCATGCTAGTTGGAAACTAAAGACTTCCAAGTGAGACAACTTAAGGATGAGCTCCACCATAGGTCCTAGTACTATTGAACCTACCAATGAGCTCTTAGGGTCAACCAAAAAATACCTTCAGGAAACCAAAGCACCCTTGGGTAAACCACCATCTCCTTTGGGAAAAGAAGGTAAGAGACCTACTTTCAGGCAGTCTCTTTTGTAAATGAAGCCAAGTGAGATCCTACCAGAGCTGCCACCAGATAGCCATAGAGTAGGGTATAGGAAAGACATGCCAAATAAGACTCGAAGCTTGTGAGTCCATCGAGCACCAAGTAGTCATGCCATCTTAGTATGCTATGAAATGCCCTACAGGCAAGATGTAAGAATGGACTGTTGGTCCTTCTTGTCAAATGAGAATGAATGATTGGCAATATGCATGTGTACCATATTCAGAGGATATACAGAGAAGGATCATTTTGAGCAACGAAGTGCTGCCATTTTACATCCACACACACACCTTTTAATTTGTGCCTTTCACATCCTTGATCTCTTTTGGAAGGGAGGTCATAGGGTGGTTATTGGAAGCGCAAATCCGGAGCCCAAACCCGAACATTTGGCCATAATATCCCACAAAATTTGTCGAAAACACCCCATAAGAGGTTTTGTACCCATTACAAGTGGATTGGTGACAAAATAGAGTCCCAAACGGCGGGCGTCCTGCCCCCGGGCGCCCCCCAAACTGTCGTAGTCCTAATCGCCCCGCCCCGGAGCGATTAGAAATATGTGGTAGATATCCTTTCTATTATTTTTTCATTTGATTCTATACTTCTTAGATAGGTTGTCATTTAAATTTCACATCGTTTTGAGCATTTTTTATCATGTTTTTATCTTTTCCCGCCTTTACTAACATGCAGGTAGCATCATAAAATTCCTAGTGATAGAGGCCAAATTGGGAAAATCTGACCTTCTGGGTCTTCCCAGAATACCCCCAATTAGCTAACCCCAACTTTGCAGGTGATTTTGAGCTTCCCAAATGTGACATTTGGGACTATGTTTTTTGACACTTTGTTGCAGGTCTATTCGCCCCGCCCCGAAGCGAATATTTTCTGAATGTTCCATTTGCAATGTCTTCCTTGTGATGTTTTTATGCCCCTGTCAAGTTTTTAGTTCATTTGTATTCATTTCAGTTATCATTTTATTTATATTTTGCATGTGCTGGTTGAAGGCGTGGGGATTGCATGTTTTATTTTATCTATAGGTGCTACTGACTATTTTTTGTTTCTTTGAATGCATGATATGGACATTAGAGGAGCATAAAGGAGTCAAGAATCATCAATGCAAGCGACGACGATGTTTGGTCCGCCCATTTTACATGTGGGCACGCGGAAGAAGGAATAGCATCCATGGGTGTGACAAGAACACATTTAACGCTCCTAGCCCCTGAAAAGGGAGGAGATGGATTGTAACCGAGTTCTGAAACATATTAATAAAAAGGGTTGTCTTCCATATTGGCTTTCCATTTGGTTTCGATTCATTTATGCTCCTTTCTTTTCATGCACTTTCAATTCATAGGGTTTAGCGTTATCTTTTGTTCATTTACATCGCATCTGGGCTTTTCCTTTTTGTTTCCGTATCCTCGTGCTTTCATTACCTTACTCTCTTCTCCTCCAAGCTCTAAAAATCTATAAATAAGAAATCTCATTCTCAAAATAAGGATAATGATAAAATGAACACATGGGTAAAATATGAACAAATATAATTCAAGAGCTTTTGATACAAGCATAGCAAATGATATTATAGCTAAGATCTAGTCTTTTATTTGTATAAGTATTTGAATAATTTTTGGGTTCGTTTTAGAATGTACCCTTTTACCCTCAAATATATCTATCTATATATATATTTTGTGGAAAACATCCCAGAAGGGATTCCACTTTCGGGTAAGACCCAAGGAGGCAGGGGTATCCATTCCGCCAAAAATGCCCAGGACTCGGACCTGGCCTACCACCTTTGACATACTCAATGAGCAAACAAACACACAAAACCAATTTAAAAATAAGTAAATAACAACAAAAATAATAAAATAAAATAAAAAACATGCTCCTTGAGTGTGTCAAAAACAAAAGCACAACCAAACACGCACAATAAGATAAAAGAAACCACAACACAAACCACATAGAAAAACATAAGAACCACATAACAAAACACAAACAAGACAAAAACAATAGAACACTACAAAGACGTAACCCAAAAAAACATGAAAAATAAACACAACCAAAACCTAAAAAATAAAAAAAATAAAATAAAAATAAAAATAAAAAAAAACCAACAACAGAAAATAAACAAAAACAAAATACATAGGAAACACTCACACATAAAAACACGAAATAACACAAACAAAGAGAAACCCAAGAACAAGAACGAAAAAAACACAAGAACAATAACAAAAAACATAAAAAAAAACAAAACAACAAAAACACAAGAACAACAAAAAACAACACAAAAACAAAACAAAACAAAAGAACCCACCCACCTTAAAAAACTAAACAAAAAAAATAAAAAATAAAAAAGAAAAAAAATGAACAAAACAATGACCTATCTAGACCAAAAGACTATTAATGCAATAATCAATAGAGGAAACAAAATAAAGAATATAATGAGCTAGGGAACTAAAAAAAAAACTAAATGAACCAAAGAGAAGCAAAAAAAAAACAAGAAGAAACTAGGTACCTTCAAAATTGGAGCCATCCAAAGAAATGATAGAAAGAAGAGCTTCCCTAATTTGAGAAGCCCACCATATAGGAGGGTGGCCATAACAAGTAAGATCACCTTTGTCCAAAGCCCAATTAGCTAAAGCATCAACACTCTTGTTTTTATCTCTAACCACATGATTGTAATCAACTTTCAAAAATCCCATATGGATTAACTGAATATTTTCAATAATTCTTTTTTTTCTCCAATCCACCTTATGATTCTTAGAAGGAGTCTTCAAGAGATTAATCATAAGTTGAGAGTCATACTCAACTAACACCTTTTCCCATCCAACCTTAGTAGCCTCCTGAAGACCTCTGAGGATACCATACCCCTCGGCAAGGTTATTGGAAAGAATACCCAAATTCTCAGCAAAAGTGAAAACCAGGTAGCCATCTGAAAGTCTACCAATTCCTCCCACATTGGCTTTTCCAGGGTTCCCTCTAGAGGCTCCATCAGTATTGACTTTTCCAAAATTCTTAGGAGGAGGTTGCCAATTTCTAGTCCTATCCATATTATTAATACTCACATTCCCTTTAATTTGGTTGCCCTTAGAAGGTTTAATCTTCAATATTTGCATCACTTGATCCCATATTTGGTGGGAGTTTTGGAGGTGACTAAGAAGTCGATGGACTGATTCAACTAAGTTGGCTATGGTCTTTTGCCAAATATAGTGAATATCCTTCCTATCTTAATTAAAAATTTGGTTGTTTCTTTCATTCCAAATATTCCAAAGAAGAATGGTAGAACCCATCCAAACTAACTGCCTAATAAAATGATCAACACCCTCTTGATTAGGCCAATCCCTCCAAATTTGTTCAAAAGTAAAAAAATTGGACCATTGTAATCCAAGTAAAGTGGCCATTCTTCTCCATAGCTTAGAGGCTAAAGTACACTCAATAAAAATATGGTTGATATTTTCTACATTCTCTTCACACATTTCACATCTAAAAGAGCCATGAAAACCATGCTTCATAAGTTGGTCACCAGTAAGCACCCTACGATGCAGTAAAAGCCAATTAAAGAACCTCACCTTAGGCCAGAGCTTTTGAGCCCACAATCGAGAAAATATGTCAGAATAATGGTTGCGATTATTATGGCATAAGGTCAATTAACCTTGAGCAACTGAATACTCACCCTTAGTAGTATTGTTCCATCCAAAACAATCTTTTTCATGGGACCAAGAGAGGGATCTCATATGAAGGATGCCTTGGATATCTTTTCTTTGCCTTTCTAGGATCTGAATAGGCCAGTCCTCAATAGGGATCCAATATCTACCAACCTTTGAATTACTCCTCATACTTAGATACTTCTTCCAATTACTTGATCATCATGTTCTTATTATTAGATAATATCCCCTTGTAGATAGCCTGAAAACCTCCTTTGCCTAACCTTAACTTAAATTTATTTGTGGTTTATTATATATAATGTTTTGAACAAATGAATATGAATGAATGTAATAATATTAAGATGAGTTAAAATTTAATTCTAAAAAATATATATTCTTGTCTCTTTTTTTGAGAAAATAAATAAAATTATTTTATATTAATGATTGAGTATTGCTTTAAAAACATAGGCTTTTAATCACTTGAACTCAAATATGTGATAAAAATGTTAAGGTTTATATGTGAGATTAAAAATTTAGTTTATAATGTGATTCCTCACACTTTCAATTAAATTTTTCAATATCAAGACTTGGTATATATATATATATATATATATATATATATATATATATATATATATATATATATATATATATATATATATTGGAAATTATTCACTTGATCTATTTTGATAAATATTTATTTATATTTTTGTTATTAAATAATCTTATTTTTATTAGATAATACAAAATAAAAATATATATTACAAAACAAAGTAACTATATTATAAAACAAATCAATAACATTTAAAAAAAAAAAAACTTACATAATCTATGTACTGTGAGTAATAAATATACTAAGTTATTTTTTAAATGTTAGAAAGAAAGAAAATTCCACAATTATTAAGATACATAGATAGGTATTAATGTGGAACAAAATTCCAATCATGGAATATGCCATTAGACTTGCATCATCATATTAAGAAAATACATATTGTAGAATATATATAAATATAAAATGTAGATTGACTTATATTTGTGTAGATTTAAGTTAAAATATTAGCAAGTTATTAATATATTGTCATACTATATTATGTAATTTGTTAAAATATTGTGGTAAGATAGATACTATGTATTAATTACACCCATAGGCATCCTACAATGGCAGCCACGAAGGTCAGCCACACCGTAAACAATATTAATATTTTATTAAAAAAGCTGACATTAAGAAAATTATCCGCGGACATTAAGGGTTACGATGGATTTAAAATATTTAAAAAATATTTAAACTATTTAAACTAAAATGGTGCCCAAACTTTCTAATATTATTTTCTTCTTTCCTCGAGATTGCGTTTATAAATATATATATTTTATATATCTAAGCTAGTTATATTTAGAATGTAGAATAAATTTTATATGTATATGTGTAGATTTAGGTTAAAATATTAGCAAACTATGCGGTTATTAATATATTGTTATAATATTTTATGTGATTTGTTAAAATATTGTGGTAAATATATATATTATGTAATAAAAAAATAGTTATTTGAATGTAATAAAAAAAACAAAAAAAGAAACATTATGTAATATTTTATGTGATTTTTTAAAATCTCATATAATATAATAAATTTAATATATATATATATTATTAAAATAAATGGGATAATAAATGTTTCTAGAGATTTTTAATGAGTTTTATATTACATTGTATTCATTATAATAACTTAAGAATCATATTTTCAAGGTATTATAATTAATTGTATTATAATAAGATGTACTATCAAAGGTATTTAATCATGGGAGTGTTCATTGTAATTTTGTGTCAAGTTGAATCTGGATAAACACACAAGTGCTTCCCATTTACTATTATTTTACGATGCATTATATATCATTAAAATTTATTTTATTTATTAATTTTTTTGTTGCATAGGGAACTTTTATAATCCTTAGTATATTGGATAAAGATGAAGTACTTAACTATCTAAGTGTGGTGAGGCAGTTGTGCCTTCACATCCTACCACTACTCTCACATAGTAGTCTTGCGTCGTGTCATGGATGAGAGCATGACTATACGGATTTGGCTCAAGGTACAATTGGTGAAGGCTGGGTTGCTCCTTTTAGGAAACTAAGCAAGTCGTTTCATCGGGTCACTCAAAGTAGAAAGCAATGCCCATAGAGGAGCATGCTAGTTGGAAACTAAAGACTTCCAAGTGAGACAACTTAAGGATGAGCTCCACCATAGGTACTAGTACTATTGAACCTACCAATGAGCTCTTAGGGTCAACCAAAAAATACCTTCAGTAAACCAAAGCACCCTTGGGTAAACCACCATCTCCTTTGGGCAAAGAAGTTAAGAGACCTACTTTCAGGCAGTCTCTTTCGTGAATGAAGCCAAGTGATATCCTACCAGAGCTGCCACCAGATAGCCATAGAGTAGGGTATAGGAAATACGTGCCAAATAAGACTTGAAGCTTGTGAGTCCACCCAGCACCAAGTAGTCATGCCATCTTAGTATGCTATGAAATGCCCTACAGGCAAGATGTAAGAATGGACTGTTGGTCCTTCTTTTCCAATGAGAATGAATGATTGGCAATATGCATGTGTACCATATTCCTTTGTGTGGATGTTGGCCTAGTACCTTATGGTTTATGCTTAGATGCTTGGGATTGCTTTGCAATGTGTTTCTTTCACTAACTTTGATGAATAGGTGTTTGAATAAATGCTTCTATTAACCCATGGAATGTATGGATATATGTTGTGCTTTATGTTGTGTTGTTGTGCTGTGTAGAGAATATTACAATATCCTACCTTGAGGCGTATCTTGTGGCGAGCCAAAGCTGAATTTGACCGTGTGTAGTACCAAACGGGGTGTAGGGTCACTACCCTATAGGCCTACGCTTGTTAAAGTTGGTATCAAAACCTTGGTTTCGAAGGCCTGGCTATCGAGCTCAACCAAGTTGGTACTGAAAGTCCAATCACCATAGAGCCTTGTGCTTCCCATATGAAAGGTAGCGTAGTTTACCTTGCCAACAAGAGAGGTGTGATCTATCTATGAGATGGAGGGAGAGACTCCATGTGCTAAGGAAAAAGTTTACAAGACTGGCAAAAGAAATAAGATCACCAAGAGCGACAAGGAAAAAGGATTTTGGAAGCCTAGTGAGAGGATAATGTATGCGAGCTAAGTGCATGCAAGATCCTTGAGGTACCCCACGTCCTTACAAACAAAATTTATTATTGAGAAAATCTATATTGAGTGAAAGAAAACTTGGTTAGACTGGTGAGCTTGGACTAAACCATCGATTGGGGCCCAACTGGTGTGAAGAGTGCATGACTGAGACCTGAAAG
The DNA here is from genome assembly GCA_028583015.1 of Wollemia nobilis. Lineage (NCBI taxonomy): Eukaryota > Viridiplantae > Streptophyta > Pinopsida > Araucariales > Araucariaceae > Wollemia > Wollemia nobilis. Next base: position 2,984,453 of record JAQPPZ010003047.1, on the reverse strand, counting down.
GTCTACCACAAAGGCATTGTCATCACCACTTACTATTCCTTGTTGTTGTGCCTAAGCAAAGGAAAACTTAGTGGGTTCATGTAATTATGAACCCCGTTTAGTGTTGAAAGCGATTATCAACACCAGGGAAAGGGTACTATCGTGTGTTTCTTGTGTCGAACATAACTATTGGCCACTATGTGCAAGTTTAAAAGCACCTTGTAGCCAAGGAAAATATGACTGACAATAAAATTGGATCCTCACACCTTGAGAACCATGAACACCATGAGTATGATCGTAAAATAGTCAACATCTAGTAAGGCAAGTCATCCTTCTAGTCAGGCAAAGAGGATGGATGACTTGGAGAACTGTGTGGCCACTCGAGTCGATGAGATCGAACACAAGATATTAGAGATATATTGAGGGTAAAACGATATGGGATTCACCATTCGTGAACATGGTTTGTGAGTATCAAGTTTAGAGAATGCTTTGACAATGTTTTTTGATCTAGTTTTTTGGAACACCACATTGATTGAAGGTTTTAGGAAATACCTAACTAAGGTGTAGGTGGAGCAAAAAATTTGGGAGTCTCCCTCACCCCATACCATTGTAGCCAATAGAGTGTAGATCAAACCATGAGAACCGACCTTCTACGATGGTTCAAGAGAGCTAAGTTCCCTCAATCGGTTCTTCTAGGACATGAGCCAATACCTAAGGATAGTGGGACCGTTCCTAGAAGATGAACACTTGACCCTGGAAATGAGGTACCTATTAGGGACCGCTCTAACTTGGTGGATCAACCTGGTAGAGGAAATTATCAAGGGTAGAACAACTAAAAGGATTAACTCATGGTATGACTTGAAGGAAGTGATGGTCGTCTAGTTTCAATCTAAAAATATCAAGTGGGTTGCTAGGAGTAAGCTCCATAAGTTGAAGCACACCGATAAGATCAGGAACTACACCTATGAGTTCCTGAACCTGATGGTAGAAGTGAAGGGGCTACTAGCAATTGAGAAACTATTCCTATTTTAGAACGGGCTCAAGTCATGGGCCTAGGATGAGTTGTAAAGGTACTGACCCTACAATGTTTATGAGGTGGTAGCTGTGGTAGAAGGATTTTTCAACCACCAAAATGAGGTTGAAGAACATAAGGAAGGGTGTTGGAACACATTGAAACCCAAATACAAATACAAAGGATCATTGAGACCTCTCATCGACCATGCAAAGAACATATGGAGACCACACTGATCAAACGAGGGTGCGAAGCCCCATCTCCCTTGTAATGAAACTATACCCTGTAATAATGAAGGTGATGATTCAAGTTCCTAGCTAAAGTGTTGGACCTGTAAAGAAGCGCACACACAGAAGCAATGTTTGCAATGACAACAAGTCACCGTAGTCCAACAAGAATAAATAAAGGACTCGTTCAAATATGAGAAAATTGAACAAGTGATGACCTCCAACCGTTAGAATGACCCATCCAAAGATGGAGGTACAAAATGGGACATATACAGAAGGTCTTTACGACCATTTGGGGCACCTAAGCGGGCTTGATGATTTGAAAATTGAAGTTGTTGTTGAACATCCCTCCTTATATCATCGGTTAAGGAGGTACAAGTCAAAGTTGGTGAAGGAATACCTCAACCAGATGAGGTGTTGTTGATTAGTTGGATGGGTGAAGACTACACGTTGAAGTTGAACACAACCACAAGAGTCTCCCACTACTTTGGGTATGCAAGAAATTCATACCGATGTCAAGGATGGTATCAAAATTAAGTGGGGGGGGATTATGGTAGGGCAGTTATGCCTTGATGTCTTGCCACTACTCTCACATAGTAGTTTTGCACCATGTCATGGGTGAGAGGATGACTATACATACTTATCTCAAGGTACACTTGGTGAAGGTCAGGCTGCTCCTTTTAGAGAACCAAGTAATCCGCTTCATTGGGTCACTCAAAGTACAAATTAGTGCCCATAAAGGAGCAGGCCAATTGTAGACTAAATGCTTCTAGGGTTAGATAGATTGAGGATGAGCCCCACCATCGGTCCTGGTACTACCAAAGCTACCAACGAGCTCTCAAGCTCAATCAGCAAACGCCTTCAGGAAAACCACCATATCCTTCAAGAAAAGAAGCTAAGAGACCCACTTTCAGATGATCTCTTTCATAAATGAAGTCAAGTGAGATCCTACCATAGTTGCCACCAGATAGCCACAGAGTAGGGTGTAGGAAAGACGTTCCAAATAAGACTCAGATCTTGCAAACCCACTAAGCACCAAGTAGTTGTGTTGTATTAGTATGCTATGAAATGGCCTATGGAAAAGATACAAGAATGGACCATTGGTACCTCTTGTGCAATAAGAATGAATTCCTGGTAATATGCTTATGTACTGTGTTCCTTTATATGGATGTTGGTCTAGTGCCTTACGATTTATGCTTAGATGCTTGGGATTGCTTTGCAATGTATTTATTCTACTAACTCTGATGAATGGGGATATGAATGAATGATTTTGCTAATCCATGGAATGTATGGATATATGTTGTGATGTGTGTTGTGTTGTTATGTTGTGCAAGGAATACTACAAGATGCTACCTTGTGACGTATCCCGTGGCAATCCAAAGTTGACTTTGGTCGTGTGCAGTGCCAAATGGGGTGTAGGGTCACTACCCTATAGTCCTACCCCCGTTAAACCAAGGAATCAAATCATGGCATCCCACCACCAAGAACTTAATAGATACCAACTAGCCTATTTATTTTAGGTAAAACTTTTAGGATAAAATATAAGTTTTTAAAAAGGCCTCAGTCCCTTGTGTACTGGTTTGAACTTGGGTCTATTAGATGAAAACCCAAAGATATACCACTACTATATCTTAATAGACATTAATCCTTAGCATGTTGGGTAAAGATGAAGTTAGCAGGACCCAACCATTCAAGTAATAAATTAGGGCATCCCACCATCAAGCACTCAATATCTACCAACTAGCCTATTTCTAGGTAAAACTTTAGGGTAAAATACATTTTTTTAAAGGTTCCTAGTCCCTTGCACAATGGTTTGAACTTGGGTCTCTTGAATGAGAACCCAAAGACATACCACTACTATATCCCAATAGGGATTAAAATTTAAAGGTGAAGCACATGTTTTTGAAAGGGGCCAAGACATACCACTACTATATCCCAATAGGGATTAAAATTTTAAGGTGAAGCACATGTTTTTGAAAGGGATCTCGATCCCCTTATATTGGGGATTGAACTTAGATCTCCTATATGAAAACCCAAAGATATACCACTACTATATCCCATTAAGGATAAATTTTTAAGGTGAAACACAGGTTTTTGAAAAGAGGCTTGATCCTCTTGTATCTGGGATTGAACTTAGATATTCTATATAAAAACACAAATATATACTGCTACGGTATCCCTCACAGGACTAATCATTTATATTTATTATTAAAGTGAAACTATGGTATTTAAAAAAAAATTAATGGACATTTTATTATTAAAATTGTTCAACACTAGGTCCGAGGGCCTGGTTCAATGGTCAAAGCGCTTCTTTCGGAGCGGGGAGATCGGGGTTCCATTCCCTCGGGCCTCACCGGACTGAATGCCTGTCCCCGTCCAGGTGCGTCAGCGACGTAAAAGGTTCAAATTGACTGGGGCATTATGGTATAGGGGCAGTCTACGCGAGGTTTCTCTGGTGGTGGCTTCTGGGGGTGGACTGCGCAAGAAATTGTGGCGGCTTTCTGGTGGCTGGCCCAGGACTCGTGTCGGCTATCGAGTCCACCATGTAAAAAAAAAAATTGTTCAACACTATAAATAGGTGAACCCATGTTACATTCATACAATTACATCACATTTATCAATGCTCTATAATACCTTTGGTAAATATCATATGATTATATAAGGTTGAAAAAACTCTATTTTGTCTTATCTATTTAAATAACACGATATATAGGCCCTACCTCTATTTATACTTAACCTTGAGCCTCATTTTTTTTAGGTACTAAGCCTTCATAAAGATATCACTTAACCTTTATCTATAATATATTTTGTTAATTAGCTATATTCTATTTAAAGAAGTTTGAACTATATTTCATAATGACTATGTTATCACAATATTTCAATAAACCAGAGAGTAGTATTATAACAAAACATATTAATGATTATGCATGCATTACCTAGAAATATTTGAGCCTAAAAGTCTACTTTGAGATGTAGGTCTTTTATTGCTTGATTTTATTCCGTTCGATTATCTATACCATAATTATTAGATTTTGAATTTATATAAATACTTATTATCAATTATTTAGTATAGTATTGTTAAAAAAAATCATACGTATTATTACCATTATTAATATTATTTAATATATATATCGTGGTATTATTAACATCTTTGCTTAATATTTTTATAATATGTTTAAATTTAACACTATCTTGAAGGCTACATTATTGCAAAATATATATAAAACAAACAACAATAATTTATTAATACCAATTACTAATAGGTAGTCATATAGGGATACAATCCTTGCCTCTAAACTATAAATTAGATATATAAAGTATATTGGATGTATTATATTCTTTGTAGGAAAATATTGTACACCCTGACAAAATGTGTGGGGTTTGGGGTAGATTGCTCAATTATTGGGTATGGGTGGTTATTGTTTTATATCTATTGTATTCTAATACCACTTGGTGGTTGAGGGTTAGATAGATGGATAGATAGATAGATTAATTTATTGATTGTAAACTACTTCGTTAAAAGTGAATAATAAATGAAAGATGTGCAGTGGTGAGTTTTTGTTGGTTTTCATGGTCAAGGGTTTCTAGGGTAAATTTTCATGTTTATTGTAAATGCATGTCATTGATTTTATCTCTTTTACAATTCTATTTTCATTATATTTTTTGAATAGGTTTATCAAATTCTTCAAATTAGAAACATGAATGCTTACCTATATGTTGTTGAATGCTTTTGCATAACAACTGGAAATGACCTCCACTTACAAGATTGTATAATTTTATTTTAGATTGGTTAACAATATCTTCTTCCATTGTGAAAATATGTAAAGCTTTGTGGGAAACATGACACTCTTTTGAATGATGGTTGTTATTTCCATCTAGGTCAATGTTACCAACTTGAACATGTCACCCACAAATCCTAATCCATATCGATTCTTGGAATAAAATGCATTGTCTACTCTAGACAATTTCCTCCTTATTCTAGACCTATACAAGAAAATGAAATTACAAAATGTTACCTTATTGAGTTTTACAAGGTCTTGGTTTGAATGTTGAAGGATGATTTAGAAGAGTTGTAGTACTTTGGTGTCTTTAGTATCCTAAGAAAGTCCTTCAATGTGCTCCACTTCTAAGTGAGGCAAACGGGGCTAATAATGAACCCTAATCTTACCCGCTCCTTTATGATCCTAAGTCATGTGCTTGTATTCAGCTCACTATTATATAATATGTAGCACAAATATGATGAGCTCAAGTGCAAGCATCCTAATAGTCTCATTATGCATCAAATCCTCATCACCCTCTCCAATGCATGGATGCACCTCCATGCCAATAACAATTATTTTCTTATATTTTGAAGTACAAATTCTCAAAATTATTATTTCATAGCATATTTTTTATTATATTTAATGAATTGTAACATATTAAATGTATAAATATTTATTTTTTACTTAAAAAAAATATTTATAATAATACTAGTGAAACAACCTTTTAAATGAAACTAGTTACTATGTGAGAAAGCTAAAAACACAAAAAAAAAAAAAAAATTGTGGATTCTCTTAAGTTTTAACTATAGCAACAACTAAAAGAAACAACTAGCATTTGATTACATCACTTGTAGAAAGTGTTAGAGTATATTACATCTGGATCATGTAAATGTACCACCTTTGGTACATAACTATAGTAGAAGTTTACTTTAGAGTAAAGTTGGTTACTTCAAGTATTGTAATAAATGCACAACTGTCAATGTGCAAGTTGTAAATATGCATGTAGTCCAATGTACATGAGTCTTAGGTAGAGTAAGGTCCAAGGAATCTATATTCCTACATAAATTCCTTATAGTGAGTGATTATAAAGGGCAACATAAAAATCATAGTAAATATAGAGAGAGTGTGTTATAGTTTAGTAGTATGGTACAATGTAGTCTTTTCATATCCTTTCATGGAGTGTTCATGTCCTCCATTATATAACATTGTACTATTTTCATCACTTTAATTAATGGTATATTTTTGAGTTATTTACAAATTTTCATCTCATTATTTTCCTACATATTATTGTGCCATTAGTTTGTAGTTATCTCAGATTAGTTATCTTGCATCTTATGATTGTTCTTCCTATAATAATAATATCCCATCAAAAACTAATAGTGGTATCAGAGCACATGGTAGATCAAATAGGAAATAGGGATATCCACAAAGAGAGACTAAGAGGAGTTCAAAAATCTTAGTTCTTGAATTTTTGAAATTATATTTGGCTAGAGTCTTCCACAGGGGTGTAGAAAAACTTGTGAGGACTAGGACTCAACATATATTCCACTAGATTGACAAATCAACTAGTGAAGTTAATTATCTCTAGACTTAGATATTCTTTCATTACAGTCCTAATATTTTATTCTAGAAAAAAAGAGATTCAAAGAAAGTTGGAAAGATTCCTACAAAAGCGCTAGGAAGAATATATTCTTTAGAATCAATCTAGCACTAGAAGCAACAAATGGAAGAACAAATATTCATATACCTAAAGAAAAGATCCCATTACTAGAGATTGCAGACCTGTAGAGTGCAGAAGAGAAAAGGTCATAGGAGCCTTGTTACAAATTCAAGAGGGAAGAAGACTCCAATGAAGAGTCCTAATGAAGATAGGAGATTGGTGATCTTTAGTGTATATTGAAGAATTCACCTTATAGAAGTTGAAGAGACCCTTAGAATGTCTAGTTACAAAACTCCTAGTTTTGGAAGATTGGAGGTTGGTGATCTCCATTAAAGACTACAAATTGCAAAAGTGAATAAGGACTAGCAAGGTCCTATTCTAGATTATAGTGGTAGCATATTTTAAAGATACAAGAGGAATATCTCATTACCAACACTTCCATAGTAGAAGGTTGAAGTAAAGATATCATTTGGAAGACCATATGAGCTGCGAGATTGAAGACCTTGGTGAGGTCTCAAGGAGAAATTAGGAGGAGGTTTGGTGAGCCTCATTAAGGGAGATCCGAAGAAGGCCATTAAAAGAGTTCTTAGGAGAACTCATTAGAGAAATTTACTACCAAGAAAAAGTTCTTTATAAAGAAATATTTTGGGATAACTTTTCTCATCCGATAACAATCCCAAACTACTATTTATTTGGCAAGGAGCTTGCCAAATATTGAAGGATATTGGTGAAGACCTCAATACTTTCAAATTCTTGAGAAGAAATCTGAAGATTAAATTCAAAAATTGACAAGGAGGTTGAATGATAAAGAATACAAACATTACTACCAAACCTGAAAGGTTTGAAGACTGTATTTGAAGGCTATAAGGCTCATTCAAAGATAGGGGTTTATTGAATATTTAGTAGAACATTGAAGGATTCTTGAAGGAAAAACTCAATTGTGATTTGGGGGGAATTTCCTACCAAAATTTTGAGTTTCAAGGACAACATTTCAATGCAAAAATTTACCGTGAAAGGGCAGCAATTAAGACAACATTACTAACTGCAAAAATTCAAATTTCTAGGATACATACTAAAGGAGAATCAAAGTACTATAGTTTTTTTTTTTGAATTTACATGGTGGAATCGATAGCCGCCACAAATATGGGCAGGTTGTCCAGTTTTTATGGCTGCCACAGTATTCTGCACTGTTCGCCCCGAAGCCGCCACATAGATCTTCGTGTAGTCCGCCCCTATAACCACCATTCCACAATCATTTTAAACCTTTTACGCTGCTGAAAGCACCAGGAAAGGGACAAGCGTTCAGTCCGACGAGACCCGAGATTTGAACCTTGGACCTCTGCCCCCCTTATGGGGTTTGGATGAAAATTCACCTACTATAGTTAAAGGGCAACAAGTTTGAGGTTTTTTGGAGCTACAAAAAGGTGAATTAGAGAGCTATTTTAGACAACTAAGAATAGCTACAAGTTCATCCAGTAAAAGGATAACAATAAGGTAATCTAATCACTTACAATCCTTCATCTACAAAGATCATTAAGGTAAGAAAATTTGGGTGCAAATAGGTTCATTAGTTGAACTTTAATCTAGTTTATTACTTAGCTTCATTAAGCACCATATTACTATTTGAAAATTGCAAGGAGAAGGGTTCATTTTAAAAGTCTTCAAATGAGTACAGAAGTTAGTTTCTTTTAAGGATTAATGCTTGCACAATTAAAATAGGAGTTAGATATATTTTTTTAGAAAGAAAAATATCATATTCCTATTATCTAATTATAGCAAATAAGAGTACATTAAGTTGTAGAGATTATAGTGCATGATTGTAAGTTCATTAGAAAGAGTAATAAGGTGAGATTGTTATTGCACTATTCTAATTATTCTTAAGAGCATCAAGATTGAAGATATTATTGGTGCATTAATACTAATTACCCTTAAGTTTTAAAGTGCATTAATAGGTTATCATTGAAGGAACTTATAGTGCAAAATATTGGGTAAGAGTGAAGTGTCTAAAGACACTATTGAGCATGCAAAACCTATTGCATGTCTTTGTGGAAGTAAGTCACCAAAATAAGGACAAAGGATTTAGCATTGCAACGGCCAACAAGCACATCTACAAGGCACTCATTTTATAAAGGTAAAGAGGAAGAGTTCAAGAAAGAGAGACATCAAAGGTGTCACATTACTCAAGATTCAAGGTGCCTAAAATACACTGTATCCACCACCAAATCAAGCACCTATAACAAGCATCAAACTTGCAACATCAAGCTAATATAAGGAGGCCATTACCGATTGCTATCTAGCTAAACAAGGGATAACATTAAGGTCATTTATCTATTGCACTTCTAAGAAATCTATAGCATCAATGATTGCATAAAGTGGCTATCATCTATCATTTATCAATGTAGAAGGAATAGTGCTAAAGATAAGCATGAATAAGTAAGGTACAAGGAGCTTTACCCAAGGTAGAATTTGGAGGAACCATTGGCTAAAATAAAGCTTCCATAGCTACCATTGGAGTTCCATAGAACCTCCATCGAAGCATTCCTCATTTCCTTAGTAGGAGCCGCCCACACAACATCTATGTTGGTTTGGAAAGAAAGCGTTGGAGAAAACTTATCAAGAGCATTTACTAGAAAAGGATATTCAAGGTATAATACATTGGATGGAAGGTCTATATGCATAAAAATTGAGCACCACTTATAATATGAAGCTAAGGTATCTTATGCCACTTAGCACAACCTTTCTAGGCACCCTCACATTCCTCAACATACATCCAGGAGAAGAAATCTCAGGGGATAATCTAATATCTATCATTGAACATTTACAAGCATCATTGAGAGGTTACTTGCCACAATCATCATTGCAAGGAGGAATGAGTATTGAAAAAACCTATGTCTCAATATCCATATTTAATATAACTCTCAAGTGGTACTTATCCAAAGTTGAAAGGCATCCATGCTATTTAAAGTGCTTAAACCTGAAAGGGTAGCATAAGCGTATTCATAGCAAGCATTAAGTAAGATCAAAATCAAGGCACGCAATCAAGCATTGAAGGGATGAGTCTAAGAACTATTTAAGAGGAGAGAAATATACCTATTTGCATTTAAGAGCCTCTATCATTTGTAAGAATGCGTAGGAATTTAGAACGAACTCCATACACCAATTAGCATGGATGAAATACCTTACAAGGAAGGTAAAAGTATTACTTGATTTAAATCTTGCTTTCCTAAGTTACAAGGAGTTATAAGGTGCCAAATTAAAGGTTGAACATTCTATTATGTCATTGCATTTCAACCTTAGGAAGCAAAGAAAGCAATTTTATTACAACATATCTTTAGTGATATTATCAATTGCTTAGTATATAAACCTTACAATATTTGCAAATAACTAGTTTAGGAGGTATAAGGTTTTCAACATTGAAGAATTAAATATTATTTTTCAAATAATATTTTCTAATATTACAAAGTTTGGAGATATAAGGTATACTACATCAAACATAGATTATTAGAATTTAGAAATATTAAACTATTGGATATTAAAGGCTATAAAAGGAAGTTCATTATTTACTTAAAGGAGTTGAAATTATTTACTTACACTTATCTCATACTCATACAAAAGGGATAAAATATATCCAACCATAGAGAACTTCAAATTAACAAGTACATAGTTCATTAGGAGAGATAAGGTGAAATAGGAGTTGATTATTGTTATCTATAAAACACTACAAAATCAACCCAAAAGTTGAACTATTACTTACAAAGCATTTCATCAAACTTATAACACATTCCAATCACTAGGGAGACAAGGAATCTTACAAAACCTAAGTCTAGAAAGGTTTATCAATTGGTTCAAATACTCTACACTAGGGAGACATAAGGAAGACAACAACAAAAGGTTTATTATGGGGGAAATAATACTCTACAATGAGAATATTGAAATAATATTTCATGAACTTAGGTTCTTCTCATAAAATCTAATAGAAAACTTTGATGGATTCAATCTCATATTTAGAGAGTTGAAATAAAGATTCTCTTTATTTTTGAAAGAAGCAAAGAAAGAGAACTTTACAATATTAATTGGATATCTTCATGAAACTCTATTCAAAACTTGGTGGAATACTCAAAATGTGATTATTCTCTCTCTAGAAGAGTGCTTAATGTTCTATTTTTCATTAATTACTTTTGAGTTCTTTAGAGGAATTAAACAAAATAAAGTAAATGTTGGTAGTGAATCCTTGAATCCAAGTCATTTTTATTGTGGTGATAGACTAACTCATCATGAAGCATATATTCCTTTCGTAACAATGCAAAAACAAAGGAGGAGGGGGAAAAAACATGATAAAAAAAACAAGATAAAGATCATAATTTGGACACAATTAGATAGTATAATGAAGAAAGCACAAAGATTGAACTAAATGAGTATGATCAATCCATAGAACTGAAAGAACCTACAACTCAATCTAAAGTCAAAGATCTCTCAACGAAGGCAACATTTTATGAATACACTAACTACTTGCTTGAGTAGGACACAAATAACAGAGAAGGAAAATTAAAACTCCAATACTAGATAAAATATCTATATAAACTAAAGTCTTCAATACCCAAATAATATAATACAGGAGGGTGCTAGAGTATATTACATCATTTTGGTTATGTAAATGTACCACCTTTGGTACATAACTAGAGTAGGAGTTTACTTTAAAGTAAAGTATGTTTGTTACTTCAAGTATTGTAATAAATGCACAAGTATCAATGTGCAAGTTGTGAATGTGCATGTAGTCCATGTACACGAGTCTTAGGTAGATTAAAGGCCAAAGAATCTATCTTCCTATATAAAAGACTTATAATGAGTAATTATAAAGGGTAGCATACACAACATAGTAAATATAGAGAGTGTGTTTTAGTTTAATAGTATAGCACAATATAATCTTTTCATATATTTTCATGGAATATTTATGTCCTCCATTATATAACATTATACTATTTTTATCACTTTCATTAATGACATATTTTTAAATTATTTGCGGATATTCATTTCATTATTTTCTTGCATATTGTTATACCACAAATTTATAATTATCTCATCTTGTGGTTGTTCTGCCTGTAATATTTTCTTAGTGAAACCCCGCTTTATTTTCTCGTTCTTAATCCTCTCCATGGGTGGGGAAACGAAGGGCAGATTAAAGAAATGAGATTCCAAGAAACGCCCCTCTACCTCTGCTATCTTCCGTCCAGCCAACATGGCCACAGCGGCGCCCAGGGAATGCCCCGCAATCCACATGTTATCCGCCCCATGGCGGTGAACTTCGCTTTTCACGGCGTCAACCGCCGCGCGGAATTGGCATGTTGTGTGGAGTTCGTTGGTGATAATCTTGAGGTCCAGCTGCACATCTCGGAGAAGGGAATCTGGTTTAGCGACGGTTCCTCTGAAGGCGACAACGATCTTGGGCGCCCCCGGCGGCCGGGACGGGGTGGCCGCCACTTTTTTGCTCCATTTGTAGACGGCGCCGAAGATGGAGCCATCGACTCCATCGATGAGAGGGTGGAGAAGCTTGAATTTGAAGAAAGTCCACCACAAGGGGGCATGGGCGTCGGGGCCGAGCCTGCCCTCTTGGCGGTCACCTTCCTCCACATATACGCCCTGGACCAAACTGGCTGCTATCGACTTTCTCTGATCTGGATCTGACCTGATAAAAAATGGGACAGTTATTCATTGGATACAGAAAAAAAATAGTGCAAAAGCAATGGCAATGGTGGTCGTATTTTTGTGTTATTTCTTACCAGTCTATGGTGGTTAGATGGCACACTGGCCATGTCGTTGCTACTTTTGTAATTGGCCTTTAATTTGTTGGTCTGTGGTGTCTGGTGTTTATGAATATCAGATTTAATTTGTATTTCCAATGGCCATGCTTGGTAAATGGTGAGCCACCAAACAAAAAGGCGTTTTAAATATGTGATTTATAGTCTGTCAGATAGGCAGATATTGTCATAAAAAATCGACGATCAGATAGGCAGATATTGTCATAAAAAAATCGACGATCATCATACTGCATATTAAACCTGGGTTTGGGTGTAGAAAATTAAAAAGTAATAAATATATAATTAAATTTCACACCGATTGTTTTAATAAATCTTTATTGAATTGACAAACATTAAATATGTATATATAAAAACAAAAGGTATACATATTATGTGTTGATTATAAATTTAAGTTTGAACCATACTTCTTTTCTATAATTTTATTTATAAATTATTATTTTTTAAAGTATTTAAAAAATAAATTAAATTTAGGTCCCAGGTGTAGACCAATTGGTTCATCCAAACCCCATAAGGGGGTGGAGCTTCAAAGTTCAAATCTCGGGCCTTATTAGATTGAACGCTTGTCCCTTTCCTGTGCTTTCAGCGGTGTAAAAGGTTTGAAATGATTGTGGCATGGTGGTTATAGGGGCGGACTACGCGAAGATCTGTGTGACGGCTTCTGGGGTAGACAACGCAGAATACTGTGGCGGCCATAAAGCTGGACAGTCTGCCCGAATTCGTGGCAGCTACCGATTCCACCATGTAAATAAAAATAAATAAATAAATAAATTAATTAAATTTATTAATACAATTTAACCTGTGAGATTTTTCAATATTTAAAGAGGAGACCAAGGTTCAAATCTTAGATAATATCCAAACTTTGTTATTATATTGTGTAGTGATGATGTGACGTTCAATCCCTGACCAATAAAAAAATTAAATTAAATTAAATTTATTTAATTTTACATATTTTTTAGTTTAAAAATACAATTTTATTAAAATATTTTGTTGTTTTTTAAAATATAATTTTAGTTCAAATTATACTTTCACTTGTATTTTTAAGTTTAAATACTATCTATTATACCTCATGGATAAAAAGCAAATTTTGCAATATAAAAGTCATATACATATATTATTTTTTATTTTTAATAAATATAAAATTTATTTCTACTCATGTAAATATATAAAAAAGAGCGGTATTTGCACCCTATTAGTGCAAGGAGATTCAATTGAAAAAGTTAATTTTCTCAAGAGTATGCTCATTATTTCATTATGTAAGAAGACCTCCAATTAAATATATAATGAAATGATGTGAATGAATAATAAAATACAGCCTATTATATAAACAACATAAGTTGAACCACCTTCTATATTTAGTTCAGTGGATTTTTCACCTTCATATCAATTAAGTATAGCATGGTTAAAACTATATAAATGATTTATTATGATAGAGTGGTTCAATATAAGAACTTGTATTTATATTATCTTTTAAAAGGGATCGCTTCCATTATGTGTATTATTGAAGATATTAAAAGCATGTACAAGGAAAATCAAACTATGCAAAAGAAGATGGAACAACACTAAAATTTAAAAGATATTTATATAACAAAAGGTGTAAATTATTGTGATGATATGAAATTAAATTTTTTTCATCCATGTTATTCACTTTTAACCTACCAACCTATGGCTTTGTTATTTGGTTCTCCATTGATGATACAGTATAATTTGATCTTTGTTGCTATATTTGTGGTAGGATGATAAAGCATTTTGACCACCTAGCTTATGGAGGGTCCCAGATCCACTTCTTATTCAACATAGAATAATATAATTTTCAACACTCTTTTTACCTATTCTAGATCCAAAAAGCCACTTAGCTTGGCATCCAGCACATCCTTCTAGTGTCATGACCCTCCCTGATGGACTTTGTGACATGGAAAAACAATGTGTTAATTTGATGGTACTTTAATACTTGGTTTTGTGCAATTAAGTAGCTATGTGATGTTAGTTAATATTGAAGAACATGATACTTCTAACAAATTGTCAATGTGTAGGATCAGGTACGCTCGTAGGTGGAAGAAGTTGAGTCATCCACCAAAGAACAGGGTACTTGAGGTTGGGGAAGTGATAAGAAGGCATCTCGAAGGTAACATAGATAGATACCTTCATATAGGCATGTATTATCGGTTAGGGATAATCGTCAATAGCTAGTCACCTTGAGCCTCAAGTTGATAGTCTAGTAGCTATCGTAAATCCTTGGGCTGAACCATGTGACTGAGTTGATGGAAAGACTCCATTTTTATTCATGCATCCGCTTGCTTATCTTTTACTTCGACACTATCAACATCTTGGTTTTTCTTTAAAAATAGTGCATAGATTTGATTGCCTTCTAAACTCTTGATATAGCTATTAACAAGTATCTTACTAGCTATGCTAAGAAAAACATGTTTGTGATAGAGAGAAATCTAAATTAAATAATAATTGAGCTTTATTTAATTAGATAATAAAATCTAAATTAAATAATAATTGAGCTTTATTTAATTAGATAATAAAAATCTAAATTAAATAATAAGTGAGCTTTATTTTATTGGATAATAAAATCTATATTGAATTATAGAAAGAGATTACCAAAAATAAAAGAAAATAAGAGAATTAAATCCTATTCAATTAATAATAAAGTTTGCATAGGTTTAATTCTAAGAAACACATTACAAAAAAAAGTAATATTTGATTTATTATTCTTTTAATAAATAATTTAACCTAAGTAAAATAAGGTCTCCCCTTATAAGAATCTCTTCTCTGGTGAAAAGGGGGGCTATGTGCAGGGTTATGCATAACGACTATATATTGCCAAATTGACTAAAATTAGGATTTTTGAAATTTGGAATTGGCTAATATTTAGGACCCTTGACCGGCGCCCATTAGCCAAAAATTTATGGGTGCAACTTTTTTTGGATCGATTTGCCCCAATTTTATAATAATTTGACCATTTTAAGTTTGAATTTATAATATTTTCTCTAATAATAGTGAACCTTCTACATGCGTTTGGACACTATTCGCCTAGATTTTGAAACAGATTTGCAATTTTTTTATAAATACATTTTGGGACCGACTCCTTACACATAACCCTAGCTACGTGGATTCAATTTGATTTTGTGAGAATAGTCTCCACCAAACCACTAAGGAAGATCTCACCATAGATATGGTGGTTGCGAACACTTGCAGAGGAAGTTTCTTATCATTGTTAGAAGAAGTAGAACCTCTTAAATGGTGAACCTCGAAGTAAGTTAAAAATAGTTTTAAAAATCATATCTTACTTGGATGGGAATGAATTGAATGGAGGTTGGTAAGAACTCTAGCCGATGGGAGAGTGCATTAGAGGAGAGACGTGACATCAAGTCTCCATGAACATAAGGAAGAAAAGAGGAGAGAAGGTTGTTGTTGGGAGGATTAACTGGAAAGGAACGTGAAATCCAAAAAAGGGAAAAAGACATAAAAACCAGATGAAGAGGTGGACGTCGATTCTAGTAAAGAAGGTGAACACAAATCCTAGGGAGGAAAATCATTGGGCAAAAGAAATCTCTTGGTACGATGATTTACAGTGGGTGAGGATAACCAGGTTGGTGTAAAAATACGTACTTCTTACTGGTTTAATCTTTGAGATACTCCTTTGTGTTAAGTGTTTTATTGTTATAATTCATGCTTGAATTCTTTGGGTTCATCCCTTTAGCTTGGTCATCATCGCTTATTTTGGATAAGATCCCATCGTAGATAGTGAGCCATGGGCTCTAAAATACTACTCAGCCCACTAATACCTTAGTTTAACCATAGAGTCATGGTTATCGCATTGCTAGTTGGGCACCATATTGGTCTAGCCAATCGATTAGCAATGTGCTACAAGCTACTTAATAGGAAATCCCTTGTTGTGTGATCCCTATGTCAACCCCACGATGGCAGGGTTATGATTGCATTGGTGTATCTTGTTTGGTTGGAGTTGCCTACCCAGTTGGTCAGACCATGTGGCTATATCCTTGTTCTTATGGATATGTCACTTTGATGTCATGAGACCATAGCCTCTCTTCTATCCTTGGCTGTGTTAACCCAATCTGTGGGAGACTACTATAAGGAAACCCAAGTGCAAGGCATAGAGAGAGCTCTATAGGTAGGATGATGGTTTTGGCCCTACAATATTAATTCCTTTCCTTCTAAACCCTCTACTAGGCATTATCAATGATGGCTTTGTCTTGCATAATGGCTTTACCTTAGATCCGTAGAAATACATAGTTCATAGGTGTTGATGTCCTTTAAAGCTCCATATGTTGGCGATTTAGAGTTTTTCGAATCATATCTGGCTCTAATATTGTAGAGTGTGGTCCTTGCATCAATCGTTGTATGGTTTTGAATGAATTAAAAATAAATAAAAAGAATCTTGAAGTTGTTTTAATCTAAAACCATGATGTTCGATTAGTGGAGATAAAGAGCGTTGGGTTACTACAATGATTAAATACTATGATGTTCTATTTAATGGATTATTTATTAAATTGAAGTAGTGAGACTTTAGTTTAATAAATGAATGAAATGATTATTTTGTAGATTAAGGGTATGGGACCTTGATTTGTAAAATAATGAAAATAGTGGATTATTTATTAAATTGAAGTAGTGTGACTTTGGTTTAATAAATGAATGGAATGATTATTTTATAGATTAAGAGTATGGGATCTTGATTTGTAAAATAATGAAAATAATGGATTATTTATTAAATTGAATTAGTGTGACTTTAGTTTAACAAATGAATGGAATTGTTATTTTGTAGATTAAGGATATGGGACCTTGATTTGAAAAATAATGAAAATAATGGATTATTTATTAAATTAAAGTAATGCGATTTTAGTTTAATAAATGAATGAAATGATTATTTTGTATATTAAGGGTATGGGACCTTGATTTGTAAAATAATGAAAATAGTGGATTATTTATTAAATTGAAGTAGTGAGACTTTAGTTTAATAAATGAATGGAATGATTATTTTGTAGATTAAGGGTATGGGACCTTGATTTGTAAAATAATGAAAATAGTGGATTATTTATTAAATTGAAGTAGTGAGACTTTAGTTTAATAAATGAATGGAATGATTATTTTGTAGATTAAGGGTATGGGACCTTGATTTATAAAATAATGAAAATAGTGGATTATTTATTAAATTGAAGTAGTGGGACTTTAGTTTAATGAATGGAAGGAATGACTATTTTATAGATTAAGGGTATGGGACCTTTATTTGTAAAATAATGAAAGTAGTGGATTATTTATTAAATTGAAGTAGTGTGACTTTGGTTTAATAAATGAATAGAATGATTATTTTGTAGATTAAGGGTATGGGACCTTTATTTGTAAAATAATGAAAATAGTGGAGATTTTATTAAATTGTAGTGTAACTTTAGTTTAAAAATGAATGGAATGATTATTTTGTATATTAAGGGTATGGGACCTTGATTTTTAAAATAATGAAAATTGTGGATTATTTATTAAATTGAAGTAGCGTGACATTGGTTTAATAAATGAATGGAATGATTATTTTGTAGATTAAGGGAATGGGACCTTGATTTGTAAAATAATGAAAATAATGGATTATATATTAAATTGAAGTAGCATGACTTTAGTTTAACAAATGAATGGAATTCTTATTTTGTAGATTAAGGATATGGGACCTTGATTTGAAAAATAATGAAAATAATAGATTATTTATTAAATTGAAGTAATGTGACTTTAGTTTAATAAATTAATGAAATTATTATTTTGTAGATTAAGGGTATGGGACCTTGATTTGTAAAATAATGAGAATAGTGGATTATTTATTAAATTGAAGTAGTGGGACTTTAGTTTAATGAATGGAAGGAATGACTATTTTATAGATTAAGGGTATGGGACCTTGATTTATAGAAAAGGGAATGATTTGGTTAAAATGGAAAAATAACCATATTTTAAGTTGTACATTTGAATGACTCTCTAAAGGAACTGAGAGGGGAAAATAAAAGTAAGGATTCTTTTATGATGTCAACTTTGCATTTGATGATTAAATGCTTAATTATATTTGTATAGTTGCAATTTGGCAATGTAAATGTTAGATGCATTTAGAGGCATGTCTATCCCAAACCATGAGTGCCTTGATCCCCTACTATCCTCAAATGATCAATGGAAAGAGCAATAGGACCAAAGTGGTAGATGGACCAATGCACCAGTTTGCTCTCTACTTTCAACTCATTTACTTATGCTCAAATAGACTAGATTTATGGGGAGATTTCCTTGATGAAATTGATGTAATACTATTCTATAAAAGTATGGAGGATTTACCATACTTTCTTAGATGTAATAATTGCTTAAATGTTGGAATATGTATCTTTAAATTACTATTTGATTTATTTATGTTGGTATTTAAATTATTTCTAGCTCATGTTTAACTTCCTTGATATTGCTCTTTTTAGCTTTTTCTTTTATGTTTTATGAGTTATGTTTTGTTAGATTTAGTATCTAGATCTATCTTTATTTCCTGCTTGATGTTATTAAAAAAAAGTAATAAGTTCTAGGGTGAAATTAGAGGGTAACCTAAGGGCTTGAGACCCCCTTAGGGTGAACATAGTGGACCTAAGGGATTAAGACCCCTTAGGGAGAATGGCAACTAGGTTGTGGAAATACTACATTTGAGTTAAGATAGCTCATCAAAAGATGATATGGATAGCTTAACTCATAGTGCACGTAGCATACCTACACAGACTAACTTGTGTAGGGTATGGAGATGTGTGTACACCTTTGATTGAATGAAGGTGATAATTTTAGCTCATCAAGATGGATGATATTGATAGACTTATTTGCATGACATAAGGATGTGCCTACGTAGATGGACTTGCGTGAGGAAATCTTATGAGATGTAACTCTTTGAGAAACTTAGGGGATTTTTTTTAAAACATTAAGTTAATCTAGGTTGGGTAGGGGTTTATGAATCCCTCTCCTTAGAAAAAAATATTTTCTTTTCTGTGTTTTTTTTCGCTTAATGTTTTGGGTTGTTACATTTGGTATCAAAGCTCTAGGTATGAGGGTATAGAGATTCTTATGTGCTAAAAGAGATTTGGATATATCCAATTAAGGCTTACTTAAAATTTTAAGATAAAGCTGGGAAGACCTAGAATATCTACTTGCTAGAGTCTAATGGGAATTAATTTCAAGAATGAATGAATGTTATGATACCTCAGTATGGGTTTTGGTATTAATGATTTATCATAATCTTGGAACGTTATCCTAGTTAGAGTGTTTATACTTTTTGCAATAATAACTTTGTATTGTAGCTTGAATTAGTGGTATAGTTTAAGGTGAAGTTTTAACCTAATCCTTTTCTTGGTTATAACCAGGTCAAGATGACACCTAAGACAAGAAGAAGGAAGAATAAACCTACGTAGACTCGACAAAAGGATGTCAAAAAGGGGACTAGAGATAAAAATTTGAGGAGCTTAAGTGAAGAAGTGAAAACTCTTATCGTCGTTACTACAACATTGCAAGGATAGATAAAATAACAAGGGGATTTGATAGACTAACAAAGGGAGCAATTAAATCAGTGCAAGCAATTGAGTAAATATTTGTTAATAAATTTACTAAAGGTGGGGCAACGACCCCAAAAGGGAAGGGTAAGTGATGGCTTCCTAAAGTTGAAAATCCAACATAAGGAGCGATTAAGCCAATCCTGACCAACCATTGATATCGACTTAAGGAAGTGGAGATCAACCCAACTTACCTATGGAGAAATTCAAAGACAACCAAAGGTACCCTAAGTAGGACAAATCATGAAACAAACTCAGTGAAAGTGTCAAGTTCCTTCTAGATATTGTTATGTATGTGGAGGATCACATTATGCAGTCAACTACCCAAGCAAAGAAAGACCTAACATCCAAACCAAGGAGATAAGTCTTGAGGCACAAATGATAGGAGGAAGTAGGTGTTGGAATAGAACACTCATACCATGAGTTTGGGAATGTAAGTTTTCCTCCTTGATTATGAAAGTTATTTTATTAGCTTCATTTCTGTAAGATATCAAATGATATGTTGGAAAGGCTAGGATATTTGGCTCATGGATGGAAGGTTGAGTATGGTTCTGTACAAATATACTCTGTAAACCAGTGTTTTCCTATGATACAAATTGCTTTAACTAGTGGAACCATGGAAGGTTGTTTATATGAAACTCCACTTCATTCCTTCGATATTATCCTAGGGATGGATTGGTTACATACCCATAAATTCGTAATCAATTTTCAAGATAGATGGATTGAGTATTCTAAAGAAGGTAAGGGAAGACTAGGAATTCATAGAAAGCAAGGGGTATTCAAACCCTAGATGTTGTCAGCTATGTAGCTAAAGAAGGCCCTTAGGAAAGGATGGATATTCTATGTGATTAAGCTCAATGAATTTAGAGGATATCAAAAGAAGGAAGCGTTGGAAACACACCCAATTTTACAGGATTTCAAGGATGTATTTCCTGAGGATTTACATAGACTTCCTCGTATGCAAGAATTTTTTTACCATATAGAGATTGATAGGAAAATCGAAAGAGTGAACCAAGTACTGGAAGACATGCTTCAAATGTATTATATAGATTAGAAAACCTGTTGGGAGGATTACTTGCATTTGGTAGAGCATGGTTCATAGTGGGATAGGTTCACTACATAAAAATTAGTTTTTTATGTAATAGAAATTATACTTATAACGTAATTGAACCCTACCAATGAAATACCCATTAGAAGTAAAATCAACCTGATTTTCTTGAGATAATTGGGTAAATAATTATTAGCAAGAGGAGAAATTTAAGGACAACTTGCTAACGAATTCTTACTATCTCTTTTGTGTGTGGCTAGGGACAATACCACCAAAGAGAAGAAGAGGAAATGATGCCCCATAGACAAGGCAGACACGATAGACTATTGTGGAGGATAGGAATATAGATGTAGGTCTGGGAAACCCTAGTTATGGAAGGAAGAATCTTAGTAATGGGGATCTTACTGAGATAGTGGCTCTACTATAGGAATAGGTAGAAACCCAAAAATAGTTGTTAGATATGTGTTGAGTCAAGAAACTCATGCGGATAATCTTAGAAGGGGTCAGACAAATGAACCTCTTACCGAAGCACAACAGACTAGGGTCCATTTAGAGGCTAATTTAGGCAAGGAAATGAAACATGTGAAATCTTCCAAATTTAATAGAGAGGAATATGGGGAAAAGATTGAGGCTTGGTTAAAAGAGATAGAAACATATTGTAATCTAAAGAATTTTTCCTCAGGCACTCGAATATCTTATGCCACACTACATCTGCAAGGTGATGGTCTAGCTTGGTGGGAAGCGTATAGTGATGAACTGGATCTTGAGGTAGTAGTTGACCTAAAATGGGTAGAGTTTGTAAAAGCCTTCAAATATAGATTCCTCATGGAACACTTTTATTCCCAAAAAATTGAGGAATTCACTAGAATTCACCAAGGAACTAGGACAGTGGAAAAGTATTATCAAATATTTGTTAAACTAATGAAGTATGTGCCTGCATATAATAATAAAATGAAGGTCCATAAGTTTATTCTAGAAGCGGATCCTAGAACAGGATGGGAAGTGGATATGCGAGAACCTGGAACTCGGTAGAAAGCCTATGATTTAGCCAAGAAAGCTAAAACACATCTCAAACCCTACTTTAATTATGAAATATTAGTGAAGAGGGTAAAGAGGCACTAAGAAAGAGAAACAATGCATGGTTTTGTAAAATGGGAAGAGAAATAAGCAAGCAGGAACTTCTCTCAACAAGACCAAGGAAATGACAAGAAGAAAGGGAATTTCAGGAAAAGGTTCCAATGGAAGAATCAAAACAGTAGCAAGGGTAAAAATAGAAAATACAGTGATAGGCTAATTCTCCATTTGCTAAAAATTAGAAGAGGAACAAGAGAGAAAAGAACATCTAGGACTGAAAGAAGGATGTTATCTTTGTAGAGGACCACATTATGCTTCTAATTATCCATGGAGAATAGAAATTAATTCTAAGGAAAAGGTACCAATGTACAAAGAAACTGCACCTAGGGAGGTCACACACAAGATTTATGTAGCTACAGGAAACTAGAATCTTGATTATCAAGCCACGCCACTAGTGATCAGAGGTAAGATTTTTGGTAGAAATATTAAAATATTGATTAATAGTGGTGCTACGGATAGTTTTATTTCCACTAGTTTAGCTAAATATTTTTTGGAAAGTCCAATAATCTTGGATCATGGGTGTATTGAGATCAGGAGCTTAGGGTTAGAAACCAAAGAGACGGAACAATAAAAATCAAATGAGCATTAACCATTAACAATAATAATCAGGTTACAAAGTTTAAATAAGAGCTAATTAACCATATGCCTAACTTAGGGGAAAGAGAATAGGAAGAAGGAAAATAGGGAGGAAATAAGAAAAGGAAATTGAATTTGAGTTCTCTCTCTGTCGCCCATGCCGTCCAAACTTCGTCGTCCATGAGGTAAAAGGTAAGTCCACCCTTTCACTGTGGTAAAAACATTTTTTTACCTAATGTAACTTCCAACATTCTCCCCCTTAAAGTTGAGAGGACTAACTATACAGTCTCTCAGCTTTATAAATTGACCTGTAGCTATGCCTTTGGTGAAGATATCTACTATATTGTCCAAAGTGCTACAGTATTTAAGCTCAACTATCTTCTGATCTACCATATCTCGAATGAAGTGATACTTCATATCAAAATGTTTTGATCTTTTGTGATGGATTGGATTATATGCCAACTGAATGGCACTAATATTATCACAATTTAGAGTTGTTGGACCACTTTTTTTTTTGCCAATCTCTTCAAGGATTTTTTGAAGAACACAAGCTTATACTGAGAGGGGGGGGTGAAAAGTATAAGACAACTTTTTACTTTTTCCTTTATACTTCAAAACAGTAAAGCAATATATCCAAAGCAATATCAAAGCAATGCACAAAACCATCCACAAAGAGAAACAACAATTTACGTGGTTCACCCAAGGTGGGCTACTCCACGGATAAAACTTTTCTCTAAAAGTTATATCAAATTCCTCTGGGAATCCTTCCCAATTACAATGTTTATGAGCCTCAGCCCAAAGGAGATACCTTCCCCCAATCTGAATTTATGAGCCTCTGCTCAAAGGAGATACCTTCCCCTAGCTCGCTCTCGGTCGGTGATCCTCTAGAAGACCTCTGCCTCTGTTGCCCTTAGCAAATGGAACTCTATCCACAGAAGACACCTGTCTTCCCTGCTTTTGCTGGAGACCTTTGTCCTCAACTCTATCACCTCCAAGTTGGTCCTCAAATTTGCACTAAACACAGTCCTTCGATCTAGAACAAATGTCATTTTCCTCTATCTTTGATCTACACCAAACACAGTCCTTCGATCTGGCACAAATCCGTCCTCAGGTTCTTCTCATAGAACCAATGCACCTCTATCCTCAAGTTCTCTGATAGAACTATAAAACTCAGCTTCACACGTCCTCTGTTAGGACCTCTCCAAATCTGCTCAAGTCCCCAACGAAACCTGTCCAAAACCTGCTCACAAGTTCATCAAGAAAAACTTGCTTGGCATGAACCCACAAAGAGAATTGTTAGAGACCCAATGTGATTCATCAACCTCATATAAGCATAAACAGAATTGTTAGAGACTCAATATGTTCTATACGTAACTCCCAATCTCAATCTAAAATCTCATCGAAACATAAATAGAATTGTTAGAGACTCAATATGTTCTATACTCAACTCCAAATATCAATCTCAACTCAATCCCAAATCTCAAAAGAATAAGATAGATGTAGTATGCTTTTCTCAAGAACATGAAACACAACCCAACAATTGCCAACCATGCAACATCTCATATAACAATGATACTCATGTTCTTTCCACAACCAATATATTTTCTCAACCAATTAGGGCTTCAACAACAATGCTCAAAGACAAGGTTTAACCAACATCATTCAACTCAACATTAACCTTGAAGCTTCAACCAATCATCACAAGAAAAGGAAACAAGTAGAAATCCTTTTCCCTCCAATCTTATTTCAGGAAAACATACACCAATCATACTTGAGAGAAGAATGTGCCCATACCTTATTGAAGATGAAGAAGATCTCACAAATTTGTCATAACCATAGCCACCTTTTTGCCAAACTCAAGAAGGTTAGTAGACAACATATTTCTTTAATATTTCCTCAAGAATATTCATTGGTTCAAATATAATCAAGGTTCTAAGTCTTCTTCATTCAACCTCATTCAACATTTCAATATTAGACACTCTACCTTATAACTCCTTTATTTCACTTAATCTTTCACACAAAACAAAAACAATATTGTTACCTTGCCAAACTCGACTGCTTTCCTAAGGTCAGAGCTTTCCAACCAAAAGGACGTACCCAACGGGATTTGACCCGCAGACCACTCCTGCCATAGCGCTAACCTTAACCAACTCTACTGCTGAGTTGCGTGGAATACAAGATGCACATCTTAGATTTCTACCTGTCCTGAAGTCGATGTCAGCAAAACCTTGCCCGCGATGGTTTGCATGCTCTCAACACCAAAAACACTTCGCGCTTACAGCATCCAACGCTTCACGACGTGAGTCAAACTCGCATATCTAAGAAGCCTAGCATTCTGGGAATGCGATTCAATCGTAATTTCTCTCAACCAGAGCTTCTTTCTTGAGGCTAGTAATGCCGCGGATACCACCAGGACTGCACGATCTTCGTGCATCCAACTTCATGATCTAACAAATGACACTGTGGACTTCATTCACCTTTGTCTGCTTCAAAAAATGTGTTGTCAATAATGTGAATCCTCTTCTCTCTGCCAGGTCAGCGACTCACCTCTCTTTATTCTCGATTGCGTGCGAGCGACGAATCTCTGTTCATTAATCCACGATGTGCCTGGTTTTCACTGAACCAACAAACACGAACTCAAACTTTCATCTGCACACCTCGAATATCATGTAAATCCTCTGCGTGACTTTTGTCCTTGTTTTTTATTAGCATGCAGCCACCAAACAAAAACTCTGCAAACACTTGCCCTTGAATTCTGTGTGTTTCATTTACCGCGTCTGGCTCTTATGTCTTCATAGGGTCTTCGAACGATATGATATACATGATCCTCTTTAATTATTCCACACTCACTTTTCTAACACCATCGAAAGCACCATGATCAACTCGTCATAGCAAAGTTTTTCCACTACGTGTGCCTCCTCCTTGGCGCCACGACCGATATCGTCACACCTTCGACCACACCATGCTTGACTTCCTCCTTCGCTGGCATGGGGGCTCAATGTCGAAAACGAAAAGCACAGAGAATAATATCGAACTCATTCAATCCAACATTAAAAAATTTCATTGCCTTATTTTATATGCACTATGATGCATTTTTAAACACGTCGGCCCTTTTAATTTAATTTAAAATTTTAATTTAAATTTTAAATAAATAAAATTTAAACTAAATATTTAAAATTAAATATCTTCATCACCGGGGCACAATTTTCAACGAAACGAAGAGCCAACTTAGGTTTTAAGAAAAACCCATTTCAAATCTGTTGTCCATGGTTTTAAATAAAACCTTTTATTTTGTCTACCTTGGTTTTCACAAAAACCCTTCCTAGAACTTAGATTCCTTCAAAAGATTCTTGACATCAATGACAACATCAACACTTGAGCAAAGGCAATGTACCCAAGGTACCCAAAATTGCCAACAATCTCCCCCTTTGTCATTGATGGCAAACCTTTACTGAAAACACTTCTCAAGAGCCAAAACTGAAACCCACAACTGAGAATCTACCTTTGAAGTTTTGCTCCCCCTGACTTGAAGCTTTCCTCTTCACTTGAAGCTCTCCCCCTTACTCATATCTCTCCCCCTTTGTCATCAATGGCAAAGGGCCACCTTTGGGGCTTGGGACTAAGAATGAGCCTCTTAGCTTAGTCCCTCACCCACCTCCTGTTGAGGTGATTAATTCTGGGAAGGGAGTAAAACTCCCATTAGGCACTGATCATCATCAGCATCTATAACTTCCTTGTCGGGCCTTCTCTTGAACTCTTTGTCCATATTCCTGTTCCTGTCATTGTTCTTGTTATTTTTCTCATCCCTATTCTTGTTCATGCCTTGATCCTTGGACCTGATCATGCCACTGTTCCTGTTCCTGTATTCTAGAATTTTAGCTCTGCACTGTCTGTTTGTGTGACCTTCATTGTTGCACTTATAACAAGTAACAATGTTATTTCTTTTAGGCATACCTGTTATTTGAATCCACCAGTTCTGACCAAACCTATTATGACCAAACCTGTTCTGATCAAACCTGTTCCTAATATTTGCCTTGCAATAAACTGCCTTGTGCCCAAACTGTTGACAAGAGTAGCAATACCCTTGAAAGTAAATAGCACTTCTGAAACTGTCATTTACCTTCTTCACTTGAGCCATGCAATGTGAAGCTATGTGACCAAACATGTGACAAGCAAAACATCTACCTTGAAACTTTCCTTTATTTGACATCTTGGGTCCTAAAAAATTCTCATTCTAAATTCTGTTTTTTGTTTCTATGCATCTATCATTCAAGGACTCATGATCTGAAATACTTTCCTCATCAGAATTCTCTTCCTTTTGGAGTCTCTTACTAGACTCTCCAACTTGTTTCTTGTGTGGCTTAACAAAATCGAGACCTATTTTATCTGTTGTCTTTCTTTGTCCTTTGATGAGAGATTTAACCTTCTTGGAGTTATCCTGAAATCTGTACAACTTATCCTTGTACTCTTTATTTTACTCTTTCAAAGAAGCCATTTTCTAATCTAATTCACTATACTCAAGCACCTTAGATTCTAACTCATTCTTGAGTTCTTGTGCCTTAGCCATAGAGACGTCAAGACTTTCTATAAGTTTATCTCTCTCCATGCAACATTCATCTAACTTATCCTTGAGTCTAGCATTCTTCTTTCTTTGCTTTTTCAAAAAACTAAGAGCATTAGTAAGTTCACATTCAAGATCCTCTATTTGATTGCACTTTGAATTATCAAGGCCTTTTTCAGATTTCTTATCACTAGAGGTGCTACCCTTTTTAAAAACCATACATGCATCTTCCTTATCAATTTCTGAAGCATCCTTATACATACCAACAACCAATTCTTTATTTGTGCAATCATCCTCAAGGTGACCAAAATTTCCACATCTAAGAAATTTCATGATAATGAATCTATGTTTCGGTTCTTCCTCTTTTTTTGATGTGAACAACATCTCATTTTCAATATCACTTGAAGAACTTTCACTATCACTATTAGAACACTTACTTGCCTTGTCTATGTAGAAGCTCTTCTTGTGTTTGTGAGAGTACCTCTTTCCTTGATTGCTTTGCTCATCTTTGTTCTTCCTTTGATGCCTATGCCTTTCAGAATATTTGCTCTTACAGTCCTGTTTATCTTCATAAATTTTGAACAGATCATCTTCATCTTCACTGCTACTAAACCCATGGCAATGATGATTATTGTGATCGAGTTGACCACAAACAAAAAATTCTCTTACTTGTGAGCAATCAGCTGCAAAGTGATCGGTCTTCCCACAACTGGTGCAAAAATTTATTAATCTGGCTTGTTCTCCACTGTTTGATTCATCTCTTGAATCTATTTCCATTCCCAAGGCAGCAACATTGAGTTCATCTTCATTTTCTTTCATGACCATGTGATATTTCTTCTTCTTGTGTCTTATGGTTTTGCTTTTGCCTTTCCTTGACATTTGTGTTCTTGTAAGATCTTCCTTTAAGCTGTTAAACTTTTCGAAGGCACCTGCTCTGATACCAATTGAAGAACACAAGCTTATACTAAGAGGGGGGGTGAACAGTATAAGACAACTTTTTACTTTTTTCTTTATACTTCAAAACAATAAAGCAATATATCCAAAGCAATATCAAAGCAATGCACAAAACCATCCACAAAGTGACACAACAATTTATGTGGTTCACCCAAGGTGGGCTACTCCACGGATAAAACTTTTCTCTAAAAGTTATATCAAAGTCCTCTGGGAATCCTTCCCAATTACAATGTTTATGAGCCTCAGCCCAAAGGAGATACCTTCCCCCAATCTAAATTTATGAGCCTCTGCTCAAAGGAGATACCTTCCCCTAGCTCTGCTCTGGCTGGTGATCCTCTAGAAGACCTCTACCTCTGCTGCCCTTAGCAAATGGAACTCTATCCACAGAAGACACCTATCTTCCCTTCTCTGGATGGAGACCTCTGTCCTCAACTCTATCACCTCCAAGTTGGTCCTCGAATTTGCACTAAACATAGTCCTTCGGTCTAGCACAAATGTCCTCTTCCTTTGTCTTTGATCTGCACCAAACACAGTCCTTTGGTCTGGCACAAATCTATCCTCAGGTTCTTCTCATAGAACCAATGCACCTCTGTCCTCAAGTTCTCTAATAGAACTATCAAACTCAGCTTCACACATCCTCTGCTAAGACCTCTCCAAATCTGCTCACAAGTCCCCAATGAAACCTGTCCAAAAAAACCTGTCCAAAACCTGCTCACAAGTTCATCAAGAAAAACTTGTTTGGCATGAACCCACAAAGAGAATTGTTAGAGACCCAATATGATTCATAAACCTCATAGAAGCATAAAGAGAATTTTTAGAGACTCAATATGTTCTATACTTAACTCCCAATATCAATCTCAAATCTCATCGAAACATAAAGAGAATTGTTAGAGACTCAATATGTTCTATACTCAACTCCAAATATCAATCTCAACTCAATCCCAAATCTCAAAAGAATAAGATAGATGTAGTATGCTTTTCTCAAGAACATGAAACACAACCCAACAATTGCCAACCATGCAACATCTCATATAACAATGATACTCATGTTCTTTCCACAACCAATATATTTTCTCAACCAATTAGGGCTTCAACAACAATGCTCAAAGACAAGGTTTAACCAACATCATTCAACTCAACATTAACCTTGAAGCATTCAACCAATCATCACAAGAAAAGGAAACAAGTAGAAATCCTTTTCCCTCCAATCTTATTTCAGGAAAACATACACCAATCATACTCATAAGAAGAATGTGCCCATACCTTATTGAAGATGAAGAAGATCTCACAAATTTTTCATAACCATAGCCACCTTTTTGCCAAACTCAAGAAGGTTAGTAGACAACATATTTCTTTAATATTTCCTCAAGAATATTCCTTGGTTCAAATATAATCAAGGTTCTAAGTCTTCTTCATTCAACCTCATTCAACATTTCAATATTAGACACTCTACCTTATAACTCCTTTATTTCACTTAATATTTCACACAAAACAAAAACAATATTGTTACCTTGCCAAACTCGACTGCTTTCCTAAGGTCAGAGCTTTCCAACCAAAAGGACGTACCCAGCGGGATTTGACCCACAGACCACTCCTGCCATAGTGCTAACCTTAACCAACTCTACTGCTGAGTTGCGTGGAATACAAGATGCACATCTTAGATTTCTACCTATCCTGAAGTTGATGTCAAAAAAGCACCAAAAACACTGGTTTGCATGCTCTCAACACCAAAAACACTTCGCGATGGTTTGCGTGCTCTCAACACCAAAAACACTTCACGCTTACAGCATCCAACGCTTCATGACGTGAGTCAAACTCACATCTCTAAGAAGCCTAGCATTCTGGGAATGCGAGTCAGCCGTAATTTCTCTCAACCAGAGCTTCTTTCTTGAGGCCAGCAATGCCGCGGATACCACCAGGACTGCACGATCTTCGTGCATCCAACTTCATGATCTAACAAATGACACTGTGGACTTCATTCACCTTTGTCTGCTTCAAAAAATGTGTTGTCAATAATGTGACTCCTCTTCTCTCTGCCAGGTCAGCGACTCACCTCTCTTTATTCTCGATTGCGTGCGAGCGACGAATATTTATTCATTAATCCACGCTGTGCCTGGTTTTCACTGAACCAACAAACACAAACTCAAACTTTCATCTGCGCACCTCGAATATTGTGTAAATCCTCTATGTGACTTTTGTCCTTGTTTTCGATTAGCATGCAGCTACCAAACAAAAACTCTACAAACACTTGCCCTTGAATTTTGTGTGTTTCATTTATCGCGTCTGGCTCTTATGTCTTCGTAGGGTCTTCGAACGATATGATATACATGATCCTCTTTAATTATTCCACACTCACTTTTCTAACACCATCGAAAGCACCACGATCAACTCATCATAGCAAAGTTTGTCCACTATGTGCGCCTCCTCCTTGGCGCCATGATTGATCCCATCACACCTTCGACCATGCCATGCTTGACTTCCTCCTTCGCTGGCGTAGGGGCTCAATGTCGAAAATGAAAAGCACAGAGAATAATATCGAACTCATTCAATCCAACATTAAAGAATTTCATTGCCTTATTTTATATGCACTATGATGCATTTTTAAACATGTCGACCCTTTTAATTTAATTTAAAATTTTAATTTAAATTTTAAATAAATAAAATTTAAACTAAATATTTAAAATTAAATATCTTCATCACCGGGGCACAATTTTCAATGAAACGAAGAGCCAACTTGGGTTTTAAGAAAAACCCATTTCAAATCTGTTGTCCATGGTTTTAAATAAAACCTTTTATTTTGTCTGCCTTGGTTTTCACAAAAACCCTTCCTAGAACTTAGATTCCTTCAAAAGCTTCTTGACATCAATGACAACATCAACACTTGAGCAAAGGCAATGTACCCAAGGTGCCCAAAATTGCCAATATTTTCCTCAACCAGAGGACTTGAGTACTAGCATGTGTAATGGCTATATACTCAGCTTCAATAGATGATAATGCTACAACAAATTGTTTCTTGGAACTCCAAGTTATTAGTCCTGAACCTAGACTAAAACAGTTCCTTGATGTAGATTTCCTGTCATCTATATTGCTGCCCCAATCACTGTCACTAAAACCAAGTAACTTCACAGAGTTACTCTTGTGGTAATGGATTCCAAAATCCAATGTACCTTTTACATAAAGTAGAATTCTTTTGGTTGCTTGAAGATGCAACTCAGATGGGCTAGCCATAAACCTTAAAACAAGAGAAACAACATACTGAATATCAGGTCTTGTGTTGGTAAGAAACATCAAACTCCCAACCATATTCTTGAAAGTGGTCATGTCAACCTTTGGTGATCCATCATCTTTGCTCAGCTGGATTCCATGTCCTGTTGGTGTTGTAACTGATTTGCACTACTGCATAGCAAACTTATTGATCATGTCACTTGCATACTTATGTTGACATATGAAGATCCCTTTTTTTGATTGATGTACTTCCATGCCTAGGAAGTATCTCATTAATCTGAGATCTTTCATCTCAAACTGATTCATCATGGATTTTTTGAACTACATGTTCATTTTATTATTACTACCCATAAATATAAGATCATCCACATATAAAAAAACTATGAGGATGTCTGTTCCATTCTTGAGGTAGTACAGATTTGGTTCACTTTTGCTTTTAGTGAATCCAAGTTCATTAAAATAGCCATCAATGCGTGAGTACCAAGCTCTTGGTGCTTGCTTGAGGCCATAAAGTGCCTTTTTCAATTTATAAACAAGGTTTTCTTTTCCTTGTTCTTGGAAACCTTGAGGTTGTTGAACATACACCTCTTATGTTAAGTATCCATTTAAGAATGCACTTTTCACATCCATGTGTTGTATTGCCCAACCTTTGTGAGCAGCTAAGGAAAGAACTGTTCTAATTGTCTCCTGTCTTGCTACAGGAGCAAAGGTTTTCTCATAGTCTATTCCATATTTTTGAGTAAAAACTTTTGCAACTAGTCTTGCCTTATGTATTTCAATGCTTCCATCAGCATTGAATTTGGTCTTATAGACCCATTTACAACCAACACATTTTTTACCTTTGGGTAGCTTCACAAGCTCCCAGGTATCATTTTTGTTAATAGAGGATATTTCCTCTTTCATGGCATCTTGCCATATACTTTCTCAGTACATGCTTTTTCATAGCTAGATGGTTCTAGCTGTGCAATAGCCAATAAAGCATAATTGACTACATCTCCTCTTGGTTCATGAGATTCATCATCTCCAGACATGTGAATATTTTCAAGTCTGGATAATATGTCATCCATCTCACTAGCTTGACTTCTAGTGTATCTTCGTTGGAAATTCCTATCCAACATTTGAAAAGATGGATGATTATGTAGTGTTCTTTTTCCTTTATTAGTCTCTTTCCTTTGAGAAGATGGATCAATATCAATAGGACTTGGAGCATTTACAGATCTCTGAAATCTACTTGGAGAGTTTGGTGGTGCCTTCAAAGGACTTCTTCTAGGACTTGGTGTACCACTCGATGTACTCGAAGAAGATTCATTTTGAGGACTCTGTGGTGGGGTACCACTGCTATTCTTAATTTGTACCTATGAAGAACTGGCTGAATTAGATTCTACATTAGAAAATTTTTTATGACCCCATTCTCCCCCTTCATCAAAAATTAAATCTCTTGAAATAATTACTTTATGGGTATTTGGATTGTAGAGTCTATATCCTTTTGTGGATTCACATTACCCTACAAATATACATGCTTGACTCTTGGGATCAAGCTTCTTTCTTTTCTCTTCTGGAATATGTGCATAGGCTAAACAACCAAATATCTTGAAATGCTTTACATTTGGCTTCTTGCCGTACCATCCTTCATAAGGAGTGATACCATATAAACTAGAAGTTGGACTTCTATTTATTATGTATGCACTGGTTCTAACAACATCTACCCAATATGTGTGTGTTAGATGCTTTGTTTGTAACATAGTTCTTGCCATCTCTACAAGGGTGCGGTTATTTCGTTCTACCACACTGTTCTGTTGAGGAGTATAGGCAGTAGTGAACTGCATTTTAATCCCATTCTCTCTACAGTATTGCAAGAATTCATTTGAGGAGTACTCACCTCCTCTATTTGTCCTTAGACATTTTACATGATATTCACTCTGCTTTTCTACATTATTTTTGAAATCTATGAAGCAATCAAATGCTTCATATTTATGTTTTAGAAAAATAAATCTAGAACATTTTGGAATAATCATCAATAAAAGTTAGAAAATATGAATTGTTTCCTAGACTTTTTGTTTGCATAGGACCACAAATGTCTGAGTGCACTAGCTGAAGAGGATAACTGGCTCTCCAGGCTTGTCTTTTAGGAAAATTTGATCTGGAGTGCTTTCCCAAAGCACAACCTTCGCATACTTTCTTGTGATATGAAATCTTTGGTAGTCCTATCACCATAGCTTGTGAAGTTAACATTTTCAAGCTAGCGGAATTAAGGTGACCATATCTCAAGTGCCACAGTACACTTGGATTTGAAATAGCTACATTCGCAAGTTGTGCTCCCCCTGGCTCACCAAATTTCAGAGGGAATAACCTATTTTTTATCATAGGTACTTGTGTAATGACTCTATTACAATTGTTTTTATCAAGTATGGTACATCTACCTTCATCAAAAACAAGTTTGTAATTCCTCTCCATCATTTGCCCAACATTGAGGAGATTATGTTGGAGCTTGGGAGTAAAATAAATGTCATTCACTTTTTTAAGGCCTTCTTTTGTTGGAACCTCCATGGCTCCAAAGCCTTCTACTTGAAATGTCTTATTATCCCCTAACTTAATATGGGATTTATAATTTGAATCTAAGGTAGCAAAGAGTTCTTCTTTGCCACTCATATGATTGGAACAACCAGTATCTAGAATCCATGTATCATCTAGATTGTGATCTGATTGTCCATATGAAAGAAAAAGATTTGAGGGGTCTTCTTCTTCTCCATAGAAGGAACCGTATTGATGGCTTTGTCCTTGTGAAGTTTTTGACCAGCAGTCATGAGCGAAGTGTCCTGGTTTACTGCAATTGAAACATGCTATTTTGGACTTGTTGCTTCCTCGTCCTTGATTTCCATTTCGGCTTGGATTGCCGCTTTGATTTTGGTTACCTCCTCTGTTCTAATTTTGTCCTCTATTTTGATTTCCTCCTTTGTAGGAGTTTGATCCTCTTGAGTTGTCTCGGCCTCTGTCTCTCTATTGTTGTCCTCTACCGCTTCCTCTTCCTTGTCCTCGCCTTGCGACTTTGTTTGAAGTGAAGGCATTGTCTTCACCTCCATAGCTTGTGGAAGGTGCCCCTTGTAACCTCTCATCATGAGAAGTTGATGAACCTATTAAGTTATCAAACGTGAGAGTAGAAAGGTCTCTTGATTCTTCGATTATGATTGCTATGTGATTTCACTTAGGAAGAAGTGTTCTCAACACTTTCTTCACCACTATTTTAGGTTTTGTGTCATCACCCAAGGTTTGCATCATATAGATTACTGGTTTAACTCTTACACGGTAATATCTGACCCTTTCATTGTCTCTCATTCTGAGATTTTCAAAATCTCTTTTAAGTGTTTGAAGCCTGACCTGCTTCACTTTATCATTTCCTTGAAAACCTTCTTGTAAGGCCTTCCATGTTGAGCAAAGTGTAGCAAAAAGTATTGTCATTGTTGTCAACACAGTCAGATAGATTTATTGATGCAATGGACAAGAGTTTATTGAACAGCAAGGTGTAGCCAAAGTACAATGGATAGGAGTTCGGTGTTGACAAGGTGTTGCAGGAGGATTGTCATTGTTGTCAATACAGTCAGTTAGATCTAATGATGCAATGGACAGGCAGTTCAGAAGTCACTCAGATGTAGATGATAAAGTTCAGAAGTTAGTCAGATCATGAGTCCTTAAATGATAGATGCACAGAAACAGAAAACATAATTCAGAATGAGAAGAAGAAGTCTTCAGAACCTGAGATGTCAAGAAGCGGAAATGTCTTTGTGAAAACCAAGGCAGTCAAAATAAAAAATTTTATTTAAAACCATGGATAATAGATTTGAAATGGGTTTTTCTTAAAACCCAAGTTGGCTCTTCGTTTCGTTGAAAAATATGCCCCGGTGATGAAGATATTTAATTTTAAATATTTAGTTTAAATTTTAAAGGTTTTTTTTTTTTTTGTGAAAACCAAGGCAGTCAAAATAAAAAGTTTTATTTAAAACCATGGATAATATATTTGAAATGGGTTTTTCTTAAAACCCAAGTTGGCTCTTCGTTTCGTTGAAAAAGATGCCCTGGTGATGAAGATATTTAATTTTAAATATTTAGTTTAAATTTTATTTTATTTAAAATTTAAATTAAATTAAAAGGGCCGACGTGTTACTATTTTGCGGCAATAAGCTACAGGAAAGTGACAAATGTGGCAGAAGGTTTTGTAGCTGACATTCTTAGGGTTACAGTCGATGGATTTTAGGGTTTGGCAGCTGACAAATTCTAGGGTTTCTCAGTCGATGTTCTTCTAGGGTTTGTTCTTGAAATTTCTTCTATAAAAGGAGGGCTTATTTGAGTTTGAATAATGGGGTGTTAAGATAAAGTGCGAATGCGAGCATAGTGTTTGTGAAAATGAAGTTCATGTTGAGTAGAGAGCAGAATGTGAAACGACACAGAGTGTGCGAAGCGTGTGCGTAGAGAAAGCAGAGTGTGCAGAGAAGTGCCAAGGGCAAAGTTGATTACAAAGTCTGGCTGTAGCAGTGCAGCAGACTGTGTGAAGTGATTGCGCATGAGAGAGCAGAGTGCACAGAGATTGCAAAGGTGATGTAGACCAGTTAGAGTCTTGCAATAACAAAGGTATATGTCAAACATTTTTTATTCAATATTGAAGTCTAGTTGGTACTGGCAAATTAAGGGGTTAGTGCCTCTTTCCAGTTGGTGCTGGCAAACAAATTGTCCAGTTGGTGCTGGAAAATTAAGGGGTTGGTGCCTCTTTCCAGTAGGTGTTGGTAAAATAGGAGTTGGTGCTCCATTCTGTTGAAGCAGACAAAGTTAAGGGGTTGGTGCTCCTTCTAGTTGGTGCTGGTAAACAAATTGTAAAGTTGGTGCTTTGCAAGAGGTTGGATTTGGATGGGAGTCCAACCAGCCATTCTTTTTGAGGAGTAGCCATTTTGGTGAACCTCGTTAAAAATCTGTGTTGTGTGATGTTCTCTTGTGGTACTTATTATATCTGTTTATAAGTTTTATCTGCTGCAATTTTTTTTAGAGCTGTCTATTTATGTTTTGGAATGCTACATTGATTCACCCCCCCTCTCAGTGTCATTGTGATTACAACAATTGGTATCAGAGCCAAGTTCCTTCGAAAAGTTTAACAGCTTAAAGGAAGATCTTACAAGAACACAAATGGCAAGGAAAGGCAAAAGCAAAACCATAAGACACAAGAAGAAGAAATCTCACAAGGGCACAAAAGAAAATGAAGATGATCTCAATGTTGCTGCTTTGGGAATGAAAATAGATTCAAGAGATGAATCAAACAGTGGAGAACAAGCCAAATTAATAAATTTTTGCACCAGATGTGGGAAGACCGATCACTTTGTAGCTGATTACTCATAAGGTAGAGAATGTTTTGTTTGTGGTCTACTCGGGCATAATGGACGCCTTGATGCCATGGGTTTAGTAGCAGTGAAGATGAAGATGATCCGTTCAAAATTGATAAAGAAACAGATTCAGAACAAGAGTGTGATGAAGAAGGAAGTGATGCAGAAGCAAATTGGGAATAGAAACTGATTTTAGACTTGAGTAAAAAGGTTGAGGATGCAGAAGATATAATCACCAACTTGAAAATTCAAGTAGAATATTAAAAGAAAATTTTTGAAGATCTTGAAATGCAATCTTCTAGGAAAACAGAGTATTGTAGCAAGCTAGAAAAAGAAATTGACGGTTTAAGAATGCGAGATGGAAGAAATGAGTAATAAAGTTGGTATATACAGCAAACATGAAGAGGAATCTAACAAAGTTGTTAACAATATGGAGCTGAAAATAGAAGAGTTCAAAAAGAGTGAAGAAACTCTCAGGTATCAAATCAATGAGAAAGAGACTGTATGCTACCAACAAGAAGAAGAGATTGTTTCATTGAAAAAACAACTAAAAGAGGCCAATATAAATCTCAAATTTGAGAAGAGCACAGAGTTGCTAGATACAATGATAAATCAACAAAGAAGCTCCACGACTAAGTTTGGTCTTGGATATGAAGCTGAACAACCTTCATCCTCCAAATATGCAGAGAAGAAGAAGTCCTCGGTTGAAGGATTGAAACAAGAAAAGTCTGAAGCTGAATCCTCAAAAGGAAGAAAATATCAAAGAAGATCTACAACAAAGCAACCACATCAAAAGAGGTTCTCTCACTCTCACT
This sequence comes from Wollemia nobilis, assembly GCA_028583015.1. Lineage (NCBI taxonomy): Eukaryota > Viridiplantae > Streptophyta > Pinopsida > Araucariales > Araucariaceae > Wollemia > Wollemia nobilis. The sequence continues at coordinate 2,946,760 of JAQPPZ010003047.1, read as the reverse complement.
CTTTTAATAATAATGCTTTTTATGGCTATTGTTCTAAATGCAACCACTTTGGTCACAAGGCAATTTATTGTGGACTGAACAATAGATCAAAGAGTTATGCTGATAAAAATACTTCTATTTTTTTGAGTGAACACCCTGTGCAATGTTTTAAATGTAATGACCATGGGCACATAGCAAGGTTTTGTTCAAGCACTTCCGTATCCAATCTAAGGCAATACCATAGATTTCATCATACACATAGAATGCAATACGAGACGGGGAATAAAACATGTTCAATGTTTTAAATGCAACGGTCAAGGGCACATAGCAAGGTTCTGTCCAAGCACTTCTATATCTAATCTAAGGCAAAACCCTAGATTTCATCAGACACAAAGAGGACAACACCGACAAGGAACATATCATGTGCATAAAAGAAAAAAAAATAATCATCCATCAAGAATGCACAAGTGACAACCCCACAAGAGAAATGTTCAAGTTCACGAACAGGAGCAAAATAGGGATGTTGTTGAAAAACCCAAGCCCAAGTTCAGGAAAGTCTGGAGAAAGACGGAAGAAATGAAATTGTGTCTCCTTGGACCGAAGGAGACTACTCTGCCATTGCTCTATGCAACTCCAGGTGGCACATCCTCAGGAGGAGCAATTTTAAAGTTTTATTTTAATGCTCCTATGTATTTGTCTAGGTATCTGAGGATGAAAGGTAAGCAGTCGGGTTAATGTTGTATAGTTGTTAAAGTGTGTTTTTTAGTTTATATAGTGGTTTGTGGAAATGTCGTGAAGTGTGGTGTTTAATTTGAGAGTTGTCACCATTGGTAGTTTTGAGATATGTCACTGTTGTACTGTTGTGATTCTTAATGCCACTGTTCAAAATTACGAATCATAACAGTTCAGATAATTTGCTCAACGAAAGAATGCTTGCCCTATCTGTGTATTTGTGTTTCGAGCAGCATGTATTTGTTTTTACTCTTTGATGTGAAGATTGCCAGATCTTTCAAGACACCCTGGTGAATATATTTAATTCACGGACAGTTTTGTTTTAACTATTGATTTAATGCGAGTCCAAGGATAAGAAGCTTGAGGTTGAGTAAGGTGCACTACGGTTGGCCATAAAGTGTTTGACAAAATGTCTTCTTCGACATGCATAGTTGAAAGTAAGAGTTGGCGATAGAAATTGCGAGTCTTTGGACAAAAATTGGTACAGATGTGAGTCACTTGTCAATTCTGTTGAAAAAAGTGAAATCAGCATGTTGAATAAGAAGATTGAAGAAAAAGTTTTTTTAATGAGCAACCAGATGATTTCCAGCCTGGTGATGAATAGTTGAGTTGCTTTCATAGTGGTTGTTTTGATCAAGTTAATGCTTTTCTTGATACATAATTTGGGCTTACTCCATTGAGTTTGATTTGAGCAAGTTATTCTTTGCCTTGGTGATTTATGTTGGTGGCTGTCTTTTTCAAATACCTTTGGAAGGAAAAGGATGTCTACTAGTTTCCTTTTCATGTAGTGATTGGTTGAATGCTTCAAGGTTAATCTTGAGTTGAATGATGTTGGTTAAACCTTGTCTATAAGCATTGTTGCTAAAGCCCTAATTGGTTGAGAAAAGATGTTGGTTGTCTTGTGGTACGGTGTTTGGTACTTGCACGAGTTGAAAGTGGATTGAGGTAGCCTTTTGGATTCTCACTGCAGAGAAAGAGAAATAGCTGTCAGTAAGTTCAAGCTTGTTGGGAATATATCCAAGATGCATGGTGAAGTTGTATGCAGATGTTGCTGGCATTGCAAAAAAAAAAATGGCTATATAAGATTATTGTATGCCTTCACTAACAGTGGACAAGTTTGAGTTTGCAAAGCAACGAGAGGGTAGTTGCACGGAAGACGAGTGGTTCGATCATGTTCTTACACATGTTATATTGGTGAAGTTGATGGTGATGGTGTCATTCAATGGTTATTGTTGCTATTCACATTGTTGATTTTATTGATGCCTATTATGCTTATCATGATGTTGTCAATCAGTGAAATGAAGTGGTCTTGGACTCAGGGGGAGCATTTGTGTATTTGTTTTTCTTCTTGTTCATGCTTGGAATATTTTCTAATTGTAATAATTTGTGTCTAAGAATATTGTGCATAGACTCGGGGGAGTCTACGGCAGCCCTTTGGTATTATTGTCAAAGGGGGAGAAGATTTACAGGAAAATTGCACGTGTTGCCAACAATTCCAAAGGGGGAGATTGTTGAGCAAAGTGCATCAAACAGTATTGTTATTGTTGTCAACACAGTCAGATAGATTTATTGATGCAATGGACAAGAGTTTATTGAACAGCAAGGTGCAGCCAAAGTACAATGGATAGGAGTTCAATGTTGAGCAAGGTGTTGTAGGAGGATTGTCATTATTGTTGATACAGTTAGTTAGATTTAATGATGCAATGGATAGGCAGTTCAAAAGTCACTCAGATGCAGAGGATAAAGTTCAGAAGTTAGTTAGATCATGAGTCCTTAAATGATAGATGCACAGAAACAGAAAACATAATTCAGAATGAGAAGAAGTCTTCAGCACCTGAGATGTCAAGAAGCGGAAAGGTCTTTGTGAAAACCAAGGTAGTCAAAATAAAAAGTTTTATTTAAAACCATGGATAATAGATTTGAAATGGGTTTTTCTTAAAACCCAAGTTGGCTCTTCGTTTCGTTGAAAAAGATGCCCCGGTGATGAAGATATTTAATTTTAAATATTTAGTTTAAATTTTAAAGGTTTTTTTTTTTGTGAAAACCAAGGCAGTCAAAATAAAAAGTTTTATTTAAAACCATGGATAACAGATTTGAAATGGGTTTTTCTTAAAACCCAAGTTGGCTCTTCGTTTCGTTGAAAAATATGCCCCGGTGATGAAGATATTTAATTTTAAATATTTAGTTTAAATTTTATTTTATTTAAAATTTAAATTAAATTATTAAATTAAACTAAAAGGGCCGACGTGTTACTATTTCGCGGAAATAAGCTACAGGAAAGTGACGAAGGTGGCAGAAGGTTTTGCAGCCGACATTCTTAGGGTTACAGCCGATGGATTTTAGGGTTTGGCAGCTGACAAATTCTAGGGTTTCTCAGTCGACGTTCTTCTAGGGTTTGTTCTTGAAATTTCTTCTATAAAAGGAGGGCTTCTTCAAGTTTGAATAATGGGGTGTTAAGATAAAGTGCGAATGCGAGCATAGTTTTTGTGAAAGTGAAGTTCATGTTGAGCAGAGAGCAGAATGTGAAACGACACAGAGTGTGCGAAGCGTGTGCGTAGAGAAAGCAGAGTGTGTAGAGAAGCGCGAAGGGCAAAGTTGATTGCAAAGTCTGGCTGTAGCAGTGCAGCAGACTGTGTGAAGTGATTGCGCATGAGAGAGCAGAGTGCACAGAGATTGCAAAGGTGATGTAGACCAGTTAGAGTCTTGCAATAACAAAGGTATATGTCAAACATTTTTTATTCAATATTGAAGTCTAGTTGGTACTGGCAAATTAAGGGGTTGGTGCCTCTTTCCAGTTGGTGCTGGCAAACAAATTGTCCAGTTGGTGCTAGAAAATTAAGGGGTTGGTGCCTCTTTCTAGTAGGTGCTGGTAAAATAGGAGTTGGTGCTCCATTCTGTTGAAGCAGACAAAGTTAAGGGGTTGGTGCTCCTTCTAGTTGGTGCTGGTAAACAAATTGTAAAGTTGGTGCTTTGCAAGAGGTTGGATTTGGATGGGAGTCCAAGCAGCCATTCTTTTTGAGGAGTAGCCATTTTGGTGAACCTCGTTAAAAATCTGTGTTGTGTGATGTTCTCTTGTGGTACTTATTATATCTGTTTATAAGTTTTATCTGCTGCAATTTTTTTTAGAGCTGTCTATTCATGTTTTGGAATGCTACACTGATTCACCCCCCCTCTCAGTGTCATTGTGATTACAACATTCCATGCATATTTACCAGTTGTGCTTGATGCAATCCTAGGAAAGATACTTTTAACTAATACCACTTGAAGTACGGATAGGGTAGAAGAATTATTTTTCTGGGCTTCCTTTAGGGTTTTCTTGTCTGCTGCACTCAAAGTAGTCCAATCCATTGGAGCTGTGTAGCCATCTTCGACAATATCCCATAAGCCTTTTCCGATGAGTAGTGTCCTCATCTTGATGGATCAGTACTCATAATCATCCCCATCAAATTCAGGGATGGGTAGATTATAGTTTGATGCCATTACAAATAATAACAAAAAAACTACTATTATTGTGCAATTACAAGAAAATAAAGAAAATTACAAAGATCAAGCCTTGCTTGATTTTAACTTTTCACAAAGGGCTTTATTCTGCTTGATGAGACTCTGCTATCTCCTGGTGCACAAAATTGTCTGCAACTTCTTCCTCGTCGTCACTGATTAAGATGATTTCTGGTGAATCTGGTTCAATAATTTCAATGGAATTACTATAATGAGTATATTCCGATTCTACTGGAGCAATTGGTATTGACTCAGATTGTTCAAATCTGCTTCCAAAAGAATTATCTTCTGAATCTGCTTCGTAGCCTAGTTCAGGATTTCGCTGATTTGCAATTACTGCATTTTGTAATTGTGAAAATACAGTGTTAAGTCCAAGCGTTCTTACATGCTCGTCAAAATTTTCTGCGTTTGTTCTTAGTAACAAACTACATAGAGCATGATAACACCCACTAGATCTGATCATCTAGATATTTTAAAGAAAATTTCCCCGAAATTTCTTTTTTACAACAATTTCCTCTTAGGAAAATTTTCTAAGTTTTTACCTGTCAAAGCGTAAAAAATTTTACATATGTTTTCTCTTAGGAATTTTTTTTTTCTCTAGTTATAAGAATCAAATTTGAAAGAGAATGCTAGAATGTTAGAGATTTTCTTTTAAAAAAAATTAATATTTATAAATTTTTTTTTAGTTTTAATCAAAAATTTTATAAACTATATATTTTTATAGATAAAAATTAATTATTATTTTTTAAAATATTTATCTATATAATATAAATTCATAAAATTAAAAATGATTAAAAGAAAAAAAAATATATATATATATATATTATATTTTATAAGCAAAAAAAACTTTTTTAGGCACGCATGGGGTTCGACCCCGCGACCTCCCGCGCCTCAACTTAATGCTGGCCCGAATAGCCAATCGGGCTAGCGTATCCGACAGAAAAGGAAGGAAGAGTCCTTCCTTTTATTTACTGTCGGTGCTAGCTACAGGATTAAAAAACTAGGACTTTAGTCCCACATCCGTTGTGCGGATGTTTTTGTAGGCTTTAAAAGCCTAACTTTGTTGGTAGATTCTCGATTGCCTACGGGCAATCGGGACTGCCTTTTGCCTCCCCGTGTAAGTCGTGCCTCCTCACACCACGTGTCAGTCTAGTCTTCTCTTTTCTGGTCATGCCACGTGTCAGTGTCTGGTCTGGTCTGGTCATGCCATGTGTCAGTCTGGTCTAGTCTGGTCTCCTCGTGCCACGTGTCCACGTCTCTGGTTCTGTCTGCTCCTCGATATTTATGCCTCCAGGGTTGGTTCGGTTCACATGCTACAGGCTAGGCTGACCTCCTCGAGATTCATGCCTGCCTTGGTTCATGTGCTGCGGGCTGACCTCCTCCTCGAGATCCATGCCTACCTCGGCAACGCCCACCAGCTTCGCTTCCAACCTGCTCTGATACCAGATATTGATATTAGGAGCTTAGGGTTAGAAACTAAAGAGACGAAACAATAAAAATAAAATGAGCATTAACCATTAACAATAATAATCAGGTTACAAAGTTTAAATATGAGCTAATTAACCATACGCCTAACTTAGGGGAAAGAGAATAGGGAGAAGGAAAATAGGGAGGAAAGAAGAAAAGGAAATTGAATTTGAGTTCTCTCTGTCGCCCATGCCGTCCAAACTCTGCCGTCCATGAGGTAAGAGGTAAGTCCACCCTTTCACTGTGGTAAAAACATTTTTTACCTAATGTAACTTCCAACAGGGTGGAAGGTTGAGTATGGTTCAAGATAAACCTACTTCGTTAATCAATGTTACCCTATGGCAGAAATTGCCTTACCTAGTGGAATAATAGTAGGATGTTTGTATGTGGTGCCTTTACATGCTTTTGATATAATCCTAGGAATGGATTAGCTGCAAATACATAAGGTAGTATTCAACTTTCAGGATATATGGATTGAGTACACATAATAGGGGTGTTGTGTGTAGGATGTATAGTCTACAAGGGGCTTTTCAACCTCAAATCCTGTTGGCATAATAAGGCCATAAAGAAAGGAGAAATGGTCTATATAGTTAAGATATATAAAATGGATAAAGATAATAAGGAAGAAGTATTTAAGAAACACCCAATTCTTTAGGATTTTAGGGATATTTTTTCCAGAGGATTTTCCTGGATTACCCCCGAAATGAGAATTTTACTTTACTATTTAACTTCAAACTAGAATAGAACCCATTCATAGAGGTCCTTATAGAAATAATCCCATAGAAATTAAAGAGTTGAAGGTGCAATTGCAAGGGTTACTAGATAAAGGTTTGGTCAAAGAAAGTGTTTCACCTTGGGGTGCAGCAGTGTTATTTATAAAGAAAAAGGATGGCTCCTTGAGATTATGCATAGATTATAGAATGTTAAACAAGGCAACCGTCAAGAAAAGATATCCTCTACCTAGAATAGAAGATCCCTTTGATTAACTCAAAGATACCACACTCTTTACAAAGATTTATTTGAAGTCGGGATACCACCAATAAAGCATCTGTGAGGAGGATACACATAATACAACCTTTAAAACTCGTTATAGATATTATGAGTTTGTTGTTTTACATTTTGGTTTAACAAATGCTCTAGTGGCATTTATGAATCTGATGAATAGTATCTTCAGGAAGTACTTAGATAAGTTTGTACTAGTATTGCTAGATGATATTTTGATATATTCTAGAAATAAGACAGAGCATAATGATCATCACTAGATTGTGTTATAACTATTAAGGAAGAAATAGTTGTATGGGAACCTATCCAAGTGTGAATTTTGTGTCAAAAGTGTAATACTTACGATATATTATTCAAAATGAAGGGATCCCAGTGGATCCTAAGAAAATAGAAGCTATTTTGATTTGGTTGCCACCAACTAATGTGATAGAAGTTTGAAGTTTCATGGTCTTAACTAGCTATTATAGGTGATATGTGAGAGACTATCACAATATCACCTCACCCATAACCAACCTTCATGGAAAAGAAAAATAATTCAAGTGGACATAGAAATGTGAGGAAGCATTTGATTTTATTAAGCAAAAGCTTACCATGCCTTCTATACTAAAGGTACATGATCCCAAGAAAAGTTTCTATGTTTGTACGGATGCATCACTAGAAGGTTTGGAAGGAGTGCTCTCTTAGGAAGTAGTGGTAGCCTATGGATCTAGGAAACTAAAAATACATGAGGTTAATTATGCAACCCATGATTTAGAGTTGGTAGCTATAGTATTTGCTATTGTCACATCTCGTCTTGACCGAATCCTTATGCTTGATGATTATGGGACTAATGCTTAGTTTTATAAGTCTCTAAGGGGTATTGGTAATTTATAGAATTTTGTGAATGTTGATGATATATTTGGTGTTTTAGAAAATATACACTTTAGAATAGAAACTAAATAGGTTGCTTGTAAACAAAGATGAACCTTTTTCTAAGTGTAATGAATTAGGCCTAGTTAACCTAATTCAACTCAGCCAAATACTCACAAGACTTCTCAAAGTCCTATTGAAGAGGGGCACTAACTTTATAGAATAATAAAAAGGAACATTTCGAAGATGTCCTCCGTAAGGGATAAGTGGGCATTCCACTATGTCCACCTTCTAATAAGAATTTAATAAGCCACCTATGGGCTAGTGACAAAGTATAAAAATAATACCTTTAGCACTTTAGCCACTTATTGATAAATGGCATGTTATAAAAGTAATACTACTATTAATTTAAAATCCTCATATGTGGTGGCATATTATAAAATGAATCAACTAAGGTAGTGTATTCTAACTTTAGAATTTAATTATAATATCTTTATCACTTTGGTTGCTTATGGATAAGTGGCATGTTAATAAAATATTAACCACTTGTAGCTCATGAGAAAGGATGCTCTCCTATAAATTGAAAGATTTCGGGAAGGAAAGGGGACATGCTTGAGAAGGAAAAAGTATGGCTTAGGGATTATTCTCTTCACTCTTTGGTGAAATAGAAACTAGAAAGCTTAAGGTTTTATAGGCATTTGGCCAAGACATTGATTGTGGGACTTTTGGAGTAAACATAAGCTCAAGGAGTACAACAAAGGAAAGCTTTAGGAGACAAGGAGAAGATTGAATTGGCAGGCGATTTAAGGTTTAGAATCCTCACATTTTTATTTTTGAGTGTATGTATAGACTCTGTGTAACAAATATAGTAAACAATTATGTTCAAATATTAGTACATAAAGATCATATGAATAGTTGTTGTGGATGATTGATTTTTATTTAAAAGGATCTGGAATGTGTACTATCATATGAGTTGAAACTCATTTTAAATATGAAATTGCTCCTGGCCATAGCTTACCTTAGCTCAAGGATATTGGACATATTATTTAAGACCTTTTTACTAATATATTTGGTATTTATCTCATGCGCTATTGGGATGAGTAACCAGAATAGTTTTAGGGTCAAATTTAAATAATTGTCATTAATATTGGTCCATTGAGGGACTGCTAAACTTCTGGACAACCTATCAACTACAGACATTCCAATTTGTGTACTCCTATCTGTTGATATTGAATCGATCTAGAACCTAAGGTTAGAAATCTCTCTACTCCTTATCTTTAATAATTGCACAATATTTTATAGAAAACTTGTGATTTACCAAAAAAATGATTGGATCTATAAATGATTTTATGACCGTCTACGAAAATTCAAAACTTTTTGGATTAATATCTAGATAACATGAGTAGGCGACAGTATTTTCCCTGTATTTCCAAGATTTAAACTGGGTAATCTATGCCTAAATTAAAATTAGAGGAAAGGAACAATGTATGTCATATGGTATTCATGATTAAATGAATCCAGTTGGCCAAAGAATCCACTTGTAGGATGTCAGAAATGGTATGGCATGCTATGATAACATCATTGTATGATAATAAAACTCTACTCTCACCCTCCATTAGAGACTCATTCGGTGATAAAGCTTGAAGTAGATTGGATTTAGACCAACATTGTTCAAACTAGTGAATGTAACATTAATTAAGAAACCTTATATCCATGTTTGAACTAGGTGTCTTATGTTATGCATGCAAAGGATATCAAAAGTAGTCAATCAGATGTTTATAACTTTCAAAAAGATCTCACATTTGATAGAAGTATTCTAAATACCTGACGTATACCCAATGATATACAATTTTTATCTACGTAGCCGAGGAATACGTTGAGTCATGTACCAATGGTGTAGATGATTAAATACTATCAAATCTATGAGTGTTGTTCCACTTGGGACATGTTCGAGATCAAAGAAATTTAATAAAAATGGAACTATCATAATAGCTCGACCACTAGGTGACTCAAGGCAATCAGTTGTGTGAGATGGAGGTTATACATTGACACATGGTCAAACCATATTTTAATCCACCATGATTTTACATGGTTTATACTGGTTTCATCAATTTTGATGTTATCAATGGTGGGTCATTCATGATTTGGAGTGCTAGCCACTAGTTGCTTTGAGAATATAAAACCTCTTAGATAGTATTATTTTTCTTTATTAGCATTGACCTCGCAAGCGTTCATACTAGCCAAAAGGCTAGATGTCGTTAGGTAAGTTCTAGTCATTGGATGCATGTCCAACTATCCATTGGATAAAACTAAAACAAGCCAACCATAGAGGTCAAGACTATTATTACATTTTTAAAGGATTAACTAATTCATGGGGATAGAAAAAAAATTAAAAATCCTTGAGTAGAATATTCATTGAAACTCGTACATATTCAAACTATTTTTAAAATGGAATTTTTCGGGAATATGTGATTCAACAAAGTAGACCATGTCTATAAATAGAATGATATATAAATATTTTATTAAGGTGAAATAATTTTGGTTTGTTTTGTAAATCAAAGGTATGGGACTTTGATTTATAAAATGAAAGAAAATTATGTCTATGCTAAGAGGAAGAATTAAACTAGATTAACTAAAGGTAAAGAACTTTAGCTAGCTAGTAAATCAATTTATATTTTGGAACAATATCTCTTAAAAACTATAGTTATCCTTGATAAGAGATTGGTTATTAGTATTATTTTCTAAAGTATTGTGTATCTATAGTATGCTTCCTATAACAAATTAAGGGCCAAGCTTGTAATCTATAGTGTAATCTTGTGTGATAGATTACGGGTAGAGTTGTAGCTAAATTTTGAGTAATATTGTTGGTAGATTACAAGAGAGATGTTAGCTAAACTCTTGGAACTATAGAATGGTCTCATGGGTAGATCTTGAGTCAACTTGGTAGCCAAATTTGTGGAAGAACTATAGATTTCAAGGTAAACTAGAAAACACATTTGTGAAGGAAATATGAGTTAAATTATAATGATGGATTATAGAAGATCTACAATTGAATCCATTGTTTTAAATGATTTTTTTAAATGCTATTTCTAGTTGATAGAAATATGAGTTACTCGAAGGAGTATGTTTTGTTTAAATGCTATTTCTAGTTGATAGAAATATGAGTTACTTGAGAAAGTATGATTTGTTTAAATGCTATTTCTAGTTGAAAGAAATATGAGTTACTTGAGAAAGTATGATTTGTTTAAATGCTATTTCTAGTTGATAGAAATATGAGTTACTTGAGAAAGTATGATTTGTTTTCAATGTTATTTCTAGTTGAAAGAAATATGAATTACTTGTGAAAGTACGAATGGATCCGTACATTCTTTTGAAAAGGACTAGCAATATATGATTGTAATAATATTAGTTTCAAAGGCATATTTTTGTGGAAAAGATATGAGATGAAAATGTGATTTTTCAGTCTTAGGAAAGTATGGGATTTCCTTCCTTTGAATGATTGAATGCTTTAGACAACTACATTATGAGAAATATATTGTGTTTAGTTGCATTCATTTGAAAAGAATTATTACTTGCTATTGCTTGCCTAGAATGCATTTTCATATACATGTTATGGGTTGTCCTGATCCCGATTTACCTTCAATCAAGTACTGGTGGTTCGAATGGAGTCAAACGAAGATTGGATCTATTCGACTTCTATTGTAATTATTTATGTATTGTAACAAGGCCTCCTTAATGAAAGGTCTCTATTATTGTAAAGTACCTCTTTGAGGTCAAATTGTAATTGGTTTGTATCACTCTTTAAGAGGATTGTAAGCAATGTAGTTCTCAATTGTAAATAGTCATGGAAAGTAATGCAAAGTTGTATCATGACATAAAGATATTGTATGTTTGGATTTAGATCTTTAAATGAGAGTTAAAGATGGTGTCTAAATGTCCTAAAGTAATCCTAACATTAAAGAGAATGAATAAACCATGCATGCCACTTAAAGATGTATCTTTAGTGAATAAAATATGAAGTGAACATAAGGGAGAATGTGAATGTTATCTAACCTCATGGAGATTATGGTTGAATAATTCAAGTAAGGCTTAATGGTAGGCATTCACAAGTCTATGTGGGTTTGTGTGATAACCCCCTTAACTTATTATCATGGATGTGATAAAGTTAAGCATTGCAATGATTGTTGTTCTATCTTTAAGGAAGAACAAGCTAATCATCAAGGCATACACCTAATGTATAGGTTAAAATAAACCTAACATAAGGGACTAGTTTAATGTGTGATTTAAACTAGTAAGGGAAAAAGGGCATTCCTATTGAAATAGATGGGAGAATTCCCAAGTGCAAGGTAAAGAAACCTTACCTGCAGGTCATTATAGGGGTTGGCCACTCCTATCCATAGGATAGACACTGACCATGTTGAGTTCCTGTGAAGTGCAACCTTGGACTTACTTAGATATTCATCAATAAGAGAACCACACAAAGATACTTGAATTCACACATGAACTAGCAACAATGATGTAAGATTATAAAAAAAATTCCCTAAGTTTGTTTGGTTATGAGATAGGGTTATTACAGTTGGTATCAAAGCCTAGGTTGATTAGGCACAAAGCTTCCATGAAAAACTATAGAGGAACTCTGAATTGATACAAATTTGGTATAGAAGAAAAATTTTCTTAACTTGTTTTGTTAGTACAACGTTGTAGCAAAATAAATTTGTATGTTCAAAAACTGACACCATTCTCTAAACAGGAAACATGCCACCTAAGTTGAGAAGTGGAAGGAAGAGGGTCACTCAAAAAGAGGGACCAATTAGTACTGATAGTATTGAAGATAGACCCATAGGAGAAAGTTCAAGAAACTCAGACAGAGTAGAAAACCTCACAACTCTTATGCAGGCAATGCAAGGAGAAATGAATTCATATAGAGAGCAAATGGTCCAATAGAGCAATTTGTTGGAGGCCATTAGGGTTGAAATACAAAAATCTGGAAATAGGGGTCCTAAAACAACAAATCCAATGATAGAGCATGAAAATGACACAAATGAAGTAGATCATGTGGAAAAATCTCGTATTAATGGGGAGTTGGAGAAGGACTTGAAACATGTGAAGGTTAGGAAATTCTCTGGAAAATAAGGGGGTGACTCAGTAGAATCTTGGTTGAATGAACTAGAGGTTTATTTCTCCATGAGAAACTACTCCTCAACAACTAAGATGGTCTGGACCATAGGACTTCTAACTGAAGTAAGTCTGGAATGGTGGGAAACCTATAGTAAGGAGGAAAATATCAATGTCATTCACTTCCAATGGGAGGATTTTGTTAAAGCCTTTAGAAAAAGGTTCCTCACGGAACAATTTTATATGAAGAAACTTGATGAGTTTGTCCAACTTCAACAAGGAACCCAGTCCGTAGAAGCATACTATAGGCAATTCATAAGATTGCTTAAATATGTTCCATCCTATGAAAAGGATAACAAGTTGAAAGTACATAAATTTCTCTCGAGAACTATATATCACATCAAGAATTCCATAAATATGCACAAACCGGGTGATTTGGAAATAGCCTACGAACTAGCATGTCAGGCGAAGTACAATCTGAATCCTAACAAAAAATAATGGTTAACACTTCAAATGGAACCAAGGAATATCATCATCAACCGAAGAGGAAGTGGGAACCTGAGCAACATCAAAAGGGTAGTGGAAACCCCAAGTTTGCAAAGAAGAACAATGGGAAATCAGGACACTTTAAGAAGAAGTTCCAACCAAAGAATAAAAGTAACAACAATGTTGAAAGACCCCAACCTCTGAATCAGGTAGGACAAGCTCCTACTACTGAGAAGGATAAGCCTATCCAAGGAGTAAATCAGAACTATAAATCTGGTTTCTATGATTGTGGAGGTCCGCATTATGCAAGGAATTGTCCCCTCCATGCAAAATCTAGCAAGAAGGCAAAGGGGAAGGAACACAAAATCTACGCAGCTATCGAGAAACAGAACCTAGAAGGACAAGCAACTCCTTTGCTCATAAAAGGTAAAATATTTGGTAGAGATGTTAAAATATTGATAGATAGTGGAGCTACAAATAGCTTTATCTCTAGTAGCATAATAAGGGACATACTAGAGAGACCTGGATCATTGGCACAAGGTTGGAAAGTGGAGTATGGGTCAGGACAGACCTACTCCATGGATCAGTGTTTCCCCATAGTTGAGATAGCCCTACCCACTAGTACTACCACTTGGCACCTTTATGTAGCACCATTACATGCCTTCGACATCATCTTGGGCATGGATTGGTTAAAAGCCCATAAAGCTTTGATCAATTTCCAAGATCGATGGATAGAGTTCACTAATGATAAGGAGAAAAGGGTAAAAATGGTTAGTGAACAAGGATCATTTGAGCCTATGCTATTGTCATCAATGCAATTAAATAAGGCTATAAGGAAAAGAGAAATGGTTTATGCAGTCAAACTAAAAGAAGTTGAGGACAATAAGGAAGAAGTATTCGGGAAATTCCCAATTCTACAAGAATATAGGGAAGTATTTACTTCAAAACTTCCTGGAATGCCTCCCAAACATGATTTTGACTTCACTATTGAATTAGTACCTAGTACAGAACCCATCCATAGAACCCCTTACAGGATGAATCCTATAGAGATGCAAGAATTGAAAGTACAATTGCAAGAATTACTAGACAAAGGATTAATCAAACCAAGTGTATCCCCATGGGGTGCACCGATACTATTTGTAAAGAAGAAGGATGGTTCGCTAAGGCTTTGTATAGACTATAGGATGTTAAAAAAAGCTACCATTAAAAATAGGTATCCTTTACCAAGGATAGAAGACCTTTTTGATCAACTCAAGGGGGCAACCATCTTCTCCAAGATTGATTTGAAATCAGGATATCATCAGTTGAGAATCCGGGATGAGGATACTCATAAAACTACTTTTAAAACTCGGTATGGACATTATGAATTCATTATTCTACCATTTGGGTTGACCAATGCACCAGCTTCTTTCATGAATTTGATGAACAATGTGTTTAGAAATCAATTGGATCAATTTGTATTGGTATTTTTAGATGATATTCTAATTTACTCCCACAACAAAGAAGAGCATGATAGACATCTAAAAGTCATGCTAGGGTTGCTAAAGAGAAATCAACTCTACAAAAACATTGCAAAATGTGATTTTTATGTGTCACAAGTACAATACTTGGGACATATAATCTCTGCAAATGGGATAGCAGTAGATCCCAAGAAAATTGAGGCTATTTTGAATTGGCCACCTCTGACTAATGTAACAGAAGTAAGAAGCTTCATGGGATTAGCAGGATATTATCGAATATTTGTGAAGGACTATTCTAAGATAGCCTCTCCAATAACAAATATTCAAAGAAAAGGAAAAGCATTCATATGGTCAGATAAATGTGAAGCTACCTTCCAGTTGCTTAAACAAAATCTCACATCTACCCCTATACTAAAAATTCTAGAACCCCAAGGTGATTTTTTAGTATGCATAGATGCTTCCTTGGAAGGTTTGGGTGGTGTGTTATCCCAAGATAAAATAGTAGTAGCTTATGAGTCTAGGAAGCTCAAGAAACATGAGATTAACTACGCTACACATGACCTAGAACTAGTTACAGTTGTTCATGCCTTGAAGAGATGGTGACACTACCTTGTGGGTAGACCCTTTGAATTAAGAACTGATCACCAAAGTTTAAAATATATTTTTACTCAGCCTTTGCTAAATGCAAGATAGAGAAGGTGGATTGAGTTCTTGGCCGAATATGATTTTGGCATTGAATATATCAAGGGTAAGGAAAATAAGGTCGTCGATGCTTTAAGAAGAAGAAGGCACATTACTGCACTAACTCGAAGTCATATAAATCTCATGGATCAGGTTAAACAAGCTCAATCCCAGGATCAGTTTTGTATTGAAATACAAGCCAAAATGACTCAAGATCCTAAAATAGCTGAAAATTATAGTCTCAAGGAGGGACTTTTGTGTTTTAAGGATCGGGTAATCATTCTCAAATCTAGTAATTTGAGAAGAGCAATCATGAGTGAAGCTCATAGATCTCCATATTTCGCTCATCCAGGAGGGGCCAAGATGAGAGAAAACATGAAGAAAACTTTCTACTGGCCCAGAATGAAAAAGGATGTTACTAAATTTGTTGCTCGTTGTCTAGAATACCAAAAGGTAAAAGCAGAGCATAAACATCCAGCTAGAAAGTTGTATCCACATGAAATACCCTCACAAAAGTGGTAAGTGATATCTATGGATTTCATAGTTGGGTTACCTAAGACTAGGTATCAACATGATTCGATACTTGTTGTAGTGGATAAACTAACCAAGGTAGCACATTTCATTCCTGGAAGCACTAACATAAGATTCACCAAAGAGATCTTTAGGTTACATGGATTTCCTGAAGTGATCATCTTTGATCGAGATTCTAGATTCACATCCAAATTTTGGTGAGCCCTTCATCGTGCTATTGGCACTACTCTCAATATAAGTTCTGCTTATCACCCAGAGACAGATGGACAAATAGAAAGAGTTAATCAAGTCCTAGAAGATATGCTTCACATGTATTGCATGGATCAAAAGTCTCGATGGGAATATTTCTTACCATTAGTGGAATTTTCTTACAATAATGGATACCATGCTTCTTTAAAGATGGCTCCTTTTGAAGCTTTATATGGTCAAAGATGCCAAACACCATTATCATGGGATAATCCAGAGGATCGAGTCAACATTGGACCCGATACACTCAAGGAAATGGAAGAACAATTGAAGGTAATCCGACAAAGGCTTAAGGAAGCTTCGGATCACCAGAAAAGTTATGCTGACTTTAAGAGAACTCCTCAAGAATTCTCTATGGGAGATAGAGTATTCTTGAGGGTAAATCCTATGAAAAGTGCTATCAAGTCAACAAAGTTAGATCCTAGATATGTTGGGCCATTCATCATCTTGGAAAGGATTAGTCCTATTGCCTACAGACTCGACTTGCCACCTAATTTGGCAAAGATCCATGATTCTTTCCATGTGTCCCTTATTAGGAAATACATTGATGATCCTAATCATGTTTTGGATGTCTCAAAGTTGCAGATGGTGAACCCAATGTACATTGAGGTGAAACCAGTAAATATCCTCGAGTTTCATTCCAAGACCATGAGGAAGCGAAACATAGAGCAGTGCAAGGTCCAATGGGATCTTTATTCAGAAAGAAATGCCACCTGGAAAAAGGTGGAGGACATGAGGAATCACTTTCCTTATTTATTTGAAAACAATGTGTAATATTATTTCAATTTGACTATGTTTGATGCATAGATAGATACTCTGATGCTTTATTGAGACACTTATGCACTGATAGATACTACAAAACTCTATGATGGTTTGTATGCATTTGATCTATATTTCATGATATTTATGTTTTCTATGCTTGACATTATCATGCAAAGTAATTATGAAGTAGAAATGCTTTATATTTTTTAAGAATATGGTACTACTGATATTCTGTTGCATCACAGGTCCAGGAGCTCTCGTGAGTGGAAGAAGCTGACCTTCTCATAGGAAGAAGGAGTTGTTCGACCACCAGGAATGAGAAACTAGCCAAAATGGGAAATGATGATAAAGGCAACCCATGGGTAACATGGATAATTACCCACATATAGGTATACTCATGACTACACCATTGGGCAATGATGTCTATGACTAGCTTCCTGGTTTTGATGGTGATAGCGAGACTATCTTAAAAGCCATCTTCAGGATAAAACAATGGTGTGGAATACTGAGATTGCATGATTGCCTGTGATTGCATTTTGGTAAAAGCATTATGATATTTGTTTTCCTTTACTATGTTTTGGTTATACATTAATGTTATATTGCTTACTTACCATGATAACACAAGGGACTATGTTTAGTCTAAGGGGGGAGTATGTCACATCCCATCTTGACCGAACCCTTATGCTTGATGATTATGGGACTAATGCTTAGTTTTATAAGTCTCTAAGGGGTATTGGTAATTTATAGAATTTTGTGAATGTTGATGATATATTTGGTGTTTTAGAAAATATACACTTTAGAACAGAAACTAAATAGGTTTCTTGTAAACAAAGATGTACCTTTTTCTAAGTGTAATGAATTAGGCTTAGTTAACCTAATTTAACTCAGCCAAATACTCACAAGACTTGTCAAAGTCCTATTGGACCAAGAGGGGCACTAACTTTCTAGAATAATAAAAAGAAACATTTTATTATTCACCCTCTTATATGATTTCCTTTTATTATTTAGAAGATGCCCTCCGAAAGGGATAAGTGGGCATCCCACTATGTCCACCTTGTAATAATAATTTAATAAGCCACCTATGGGCTAGTGACAGAGTATAAAAATAATACCTTTAGCACTTTAGCCACTTATGGATAAATGGCATGTTATAAAAGTAATACTACTATTACTTTAAACTCCTCGTATGTGGTGGCATATTATAAAATGAATCCACTAAGGTAGTGTATTCTGACTTTAGACTTTAATTATAATATCTTTATCACTTTAGCTACTTATGGATAAGTGGCATGTTAATAAAATAATAACCACTTGTAGCTCATGAGAGAGGATGCTCTCCTATAAATTGAAATCTTTCGGGAAGGAAAGGGGACATTCTTGATAGGGAAAAACTTTGGCTTAGGGATTATGCTCTTCACCCTTTGGTGAAACAAAAACCAGAAAGCTTAAGGTTTTATAGGCATTTGGCCAAGACATTGATTGTGGGACTTTTGGAGGAAACACAAGCTCAAGGAGTACAACAAAGGAAAGCTTTAGGAGACAAGGAGAATATTGAATTGGTAGGCGATTTAAGGTCAGGAACCATCACCTTTTTATTTTTGAGTGTATGTATAGACTCCGTGTAACAAATACAATAAACAGTTATGTTCAAATCTTCGTACATAAAGATCATATGAATAGTTGTTGTGGACGATTGATTTTTATTTAAAAGGATTTGGACTATGTACTATCGTATGGATTGAAACCCATTTTAAATATGCAATTACTCTTGGCCATAGCTTATCTTAGCTCGAGGAGAGCCGACATATTATTTAAGATATTTTTTCTAATATATTTGGTATTTCTCTCATGCACTATTGGGATGAGTAACAAAAATAGTTTTTAGGGTCAAATTTAAATCATCATCATTAATATTGGTCCATTGAGGGACAGTTAAACTTTCGGGTAACCTATCAACCACAGACATTCTAGTTTGCGTACTCCTATATGTTGAAATTGAACCGATCTAGAACCTAAGGTTAGAAACCTCTCTACTCCTCATATTTAATCATTGTGTAGTCTTTTATAGAAAACTTATGATTTACCAAAAGAAAGGATTAGATCTATAAATAATTTTACGATCGTCTATGAAAATTTGAATCCTTTCAAATTAATGTCTAGATAACGTGAGAAAGTGACTGTATTTTCCCTATATTTCCAAGATTTAAACCAGGTAATATGTTTTTAAATTAAAATTAGAGGAAAGGAATAATGTATGTCATATGGTATTCATCATCAAACGAATCCAGTTGACCAAATAATCCACTTGTAGGATGTTAGAAATGGTATGGCATGCTATGAGGACATCATTTTATGATTATAAAACTCTACTCTCACCCTCTATTAGAGACTCATTTGGTGATAAAGCTTGTGATAGATTGGATTTAGACTAACAACGTTCAAACTAGTGAACATAGCATCAATTAAGCAACCTTATATCCATGTTTGACCTAGGTGTCTTATGTTATGCATGTAAAGGACGTCAACAGTAGTCAATTGGATGTTTATAGCTTTCAAAAAGGTCTCACATTTGATATAAGTGTTCTGAATACCCGACGTATACCCGATGATATACGATTTTTGTCTACGTAGCTGAGGAATGCACTGGGTCACGTACCAATGGTGTAGATGATTAAATACTATCAAACCTATGAGTGTTATTCCACTTGGGATGTGTTCGAGGTCAAGAAAATTCAATAAAAATGAAACTATCATAATGTCTCGACCACTAGGTGACTCATGGCGATCGGTCATGCGAGATGGAGGTTATTCATTGACACATGGTCAAACCTGATTTTAATCCACCTTGATTTAACATGGTTTATACTAGTTTCATTGATTCTGATGTTACCATCAATGGATCAATCGTGATCTAGAGTGCTAGCCACTGGTTGCTTTGGTAATATAAAACCTTTTAGATAGTATTTTTTTTTCCTTATTAGCATTGACCTCGTAGGTGTTCATACTAGCCAAAAGGCTAGATACCATTAGGTAAATTCTAGCCTTTGGATGCATGTCCAACTATCCATTGGATAAAACTAAAACAAGCCAACAATAGAGGTTAGGACTATTATTAAAATTTTCAAGGATTAACCAATTTGTGGGGATAAAAAAAAAACATTAAAAATCCTTAAGTAGAATATTCGTTGAAACTTGTACATATTTAAACTATTTTTAAAATGGAAGTTTTGGGAAATATGTGATTAAAAAAAGTAGACCATGTCTATAAATAGAATGATAGATGAATATCTTACTAAAGAATTGTTGTTTGTTTTGTAAATTAAAGGTATGAGACTTTAATTTATAAAATAAAATAATATTATGATTATGCTAAAAAGGAAGAATTGAACTAGATTAACTAAAGATAAATAACTTTAGTTAGCTAGTAAATAAATTTATATTTTGGAATAGTACCTCTCAAAAACTATAGTTATCCTTGAAAACTAGTTATTAATCCTATTTTCTAAGAGTATTTGGGTATCCATAGTATAATTCCTAGAACAAATTAAGGGCCAAGCTTGTAATTTATAGTGTAATATTGTGTGATAGATTATGGGAGAGTTGTAGCTTAATTTTTGAGTAATCTTGCTAGTAGATTACAAGAGAGAGGTTAGCTAAACTCATGGAACTATATAATGGTATTATAGATAGATCTTGAGACAACTTGGTATCCAAATTTGTGGAAGAACTATAGATTTCAAGATAAACTAGCAAATATATTTGTGAAAGAACTATAGTGAAATCATAATGATGGATTGTAGAATAAATCTGGTTTGGGATATAGTAGTGGATTATGTCTAAGCCCTTGGAAGAATTTGAAGATCTACAATTGAATCCATAGTTTTAAATGATTTGCTTAAATGCTATTTCTAGTTGATAGAAATATGAGTTACTCATAGGAGTATGTTTTGTTTAATTTCTATTTCTAGTTGATACAAATATGAGATACTTGAGAAAGTATGATTTATTTAAAAGTTATTTCTAAAGAAATAGGAGTTACTTGAGAAAGTATAATTTGTTTTCAATGTTATTTCTATTTGAAAGAAATAGGAGTTACTTGAGAAAGCATGATTTGTTTTCAATGCTATTTCTAGTTGAAAAGAAAAATGAATTACTTGCAAAAATACGAATGGACCCTTACATTATTTTGAAAAGGACTATGATATATGATTATAATAATATTAGTTTCAAGGGCATATTTTTTTGGAAAATATATGAGATGAAAATGTGAATTTTTGAGTTTTAGGAAAGTATGGGATTTCCTTCCTTTGAATGATTGAATGCTTTAGACAGCTATATTATGAGAAATATATTGTGTTTAGTTGTATTCATATGGAAAGAATTATTACTGTTATTGCTTGCCTAGAATGCATTTTCATATACATGCTATGGGTTGCCTTGATCTCGAAAACCTTTTAATCAAGTACTAGTGGTACGAATGGAGTCAAACGAAGATTGGATCTACTCGATTTCTACTATAATTATTTATGTACTATACAAAGCCTCTTGAGAAAAGGTCTTTATTATTGTAAAGTATCTCTTTGAGATCAATTTGTAATTGGTTTGTATCACTCTTTAAGAGGATTGTAAACAATGTAATTCTCATTGTAAATGGTCATGGAAAGTAATGCAAAGTTGTATCATGACATAAAGATATTGTATGTTTGGATATAGATATTTAAAAGAGAGTTAAATATGGTGTTTGAGTGATCTAGAGTATTCCTCATATTAAAGATAATGAGTAAACCATGCATACCACTTAAGGATGCATCTTTAATGAATAAAATATGAAATGAACATAAGGGAGAATGTGAATGTTATTTAAATTCATGGAGATTATGGTTGAATAATTCAAGTAAGATTTAATGGTAGGCATTCACAAGTCTACGTGGGTTTTTGTGATAACCTCCTTAACTTATTATCGTGGATGTGATAATTTTAAGAATTGCAATGATTTTTGTTCTATCTTTAAAGAAGAGCAAGCTAATCATCAAGGCATACGTCTAATGTATAGGTTAAAATAAACCGAACATAAGGAACTAGTTTAATGTGTGAATTAAAATAATAAGGGAAAAATGGCATTCCTATTAAAATAGACAGGAGAATTCCCAAGTGCAAGGTAAAGAAACCTTACCTGCAGGTCATTATAGGGGTTGGCCACTCCTATCCATAGGATAGACACTGACCATGTTGAGTTCCTATGAAGTGCAACCTTGGACTTACTTATATATTCATCTATAAGAGAACCACACAAAGATACTTGAATTCACACATGAACTAGCAACAATGATGTAATATTATAAAAAAAATTCCTAAGTTTATTTGGTTATGAGATAGGGTTATTACAACTATCAAGATTTGGTGATACTATTTGGTTGGGAGACCCTTTGAGCTAAGGATAGACCATCAGAATCTGCTATATATATTCACTTAGCCTTTACTCAATGCTAGGCAAAGAAGGTGAATGAAATTTATCATGGAATATTATTTTAGCATTGAGTATATAAAAGAAAAAGAGAATGGATTCATTGATGCACTGAGTAGGAGGAGACATATAGTATTTTTATATCATATCCATGTTGATTTAATGGATTTAGTCATGGAAATGCAAAATCAGGATGCATACTGTAACCAAATTTGTGAAAGGATGGAAAGTAAACCTGATGAAAGTAAGGATTTTGGCATCAAGGATGGTTTCTTATATTTTAAGAATAGGTTAGTAATCCTTGAAATCAAAAACTTAAGAAAAATGATAATGAATGAAGCACACAAATATCCATATTTTGCTCATCCAGGAGAAGCAAAGATGAGGGAGAATATAAAAAATACCTAATTTTAACAAAGAATGAAGAGAGATATAAATGATTTTGTCACTTAATGCCTAGAGTATCAAAAGGTAAAAGTAGAGCACAGACATCCTGTTGGATTGTTGTATCTGGATGATGTATCGATGTAAAAATGACAAATGATTTTGATGGATTTCATTATAGGGATACCCAAGAATAGGTTCCAGCATGATGCAATCCTAGTAGTGGTCAAAATATTGACCAATATTGTACATTTTATACCTAAGAACACCAAAGATGATGTCGTAGTTGTGGCTAACAGATTTTCCAAATAAATATTTTGGCTTCATGATTTTATGGAGGTAATCATATCAAATAGGGAGTCCAATATTACATCTAAGTTATGGCAATCCTTGCATTACACTATTGGAACTATATTAAACATCATTTCTACTTACCATATAGAGACTGATGGGCAAATCAAAAGAGTGAACCAAGTGCTGAAAGACATGTTTCACATGTATGGTATAAATAAAAAAACCCATTGGGAGGATTACTTGTATTTACAATAACAAACACCATTCAACCATAGGTATGGCTTCATTTCAAGATTTATATGGTAAAAAATGTAGGACACCATTGACATGGAAAAACCCAGAAGACCAAATTTTGCTTAGACTAGATATGGTCAAGGAAATGGAGCAATAGTTGA
This sequence comes from Wollemia nobilis, assembly GCA_028583015.1. Classification (NCBI taxonomy): domain Eukaryota; kingdom Viridiplantae; phylum Streptophyta; class Pinopsida; order Araucariales; family Araucariaceae; genus Wollemia; species Wollemia nobilis. The sequence goes on along the minus strand of JAQPPZ010003047.1, from coordinate 2,923,415 downwards.
AGGTGATTTGAGAGAGGCTAAAGGAAGTTTCATATTGTCAAAAAAGTTATGTCGATCTTAAGAGATCACCATGAGATTTTTTTGTGGGTGACAAAGTATTTTTGAGAGTGAAGCCAAGTAAGAGTGCAATCAAATCCACAAATCTAGATTCTCACTTTGTCAGACCCTTAGAAATTTTAGAGAAGATTAGTCCTATGGCATACCGAATTGCCTTACCATCCAATTTGTCCAAGATTCAAAACACCTTTCATATTTAAATGCTTAAAAATTATGTTGCTAACCCCAAGCATGTGTGATATTTTTCTAAATTATAAATGACAAACCCATAGGCTATAGAGGTTCAACTGGTAAGAATCCTTGAGTTTCGATCTAAATCAATGAGGAAAGGAACTTTAAAGTAGTGCAAGGTCCAGTGGGACCATCATTATGAAAGAATTGGTACTTAGGAAAAAGTAGCGGATATACAAAAACATTTTCCATTTATATTTGAAAATGTTGAGTAGATTGCATTATATGTTTTTAAAATTTTAAAACATAGAGGACTATGTTAAGCCTCGGGGGGGATGATGTCATGATCCATCCCTTAACTAACTTTTTTTTTTTTGTTTGGACATATATTTTGGCAGTTGTCTTATGGATGAGATGTTTGACTATGTGTTTATTGCTATGAAGACATATGTATGATGTGGAAAAATGTAAATAAATCCATAATGAAATGATAGACTATTTCATGTTTGGCTTATAACTATATAGATTTTATGGATGGATAAGATGTTGCTAATGAATTTTACTTTTGCAGGAACATGTTCCTTTATGGTGGAAGAAAGAAACTAACCATCGAGAAAAAAAGGACGTCTTTGGGGGAAATGATGTGATGGAATAATTGTTAGATTTACTAAGGAGACAACATGGAAAAATTCTCCTTTTCATGGAAATGCATATCATAAACTTGCATAAGAATAAATATATCAAGTTTTAGCTTTCTCTATGTAGTAGTTCTACTTGATTTATTCCTTGCTACAAAATAAAATGAATGCCTTAGTTTTATTCTTTTGAAATTTTATTAAGGGTTCATCCTTGTTGATATGGTATTGATTGACTAGAAATGAGGTTATGATTTATTTAAAAAAAGAAATGGTTATGCTCTATCATTTTATATAGTAAATATTAATAGAGAACTTTGCATAACTCAAGTTATATTGCTAGAATACAATAAAAATAGCTTGGACTTGCACTTTAGATAATCATAGTTGTGTTCTAGAAGACTATCATTCATAAAATTAGAGTAAATATGAGAAGTAGTCATTGGTCGATCATGAAATAGTGTCCGACCAATAAGACTCCTCATTAATATGGATAGAAGTGGAAAATTATTGTGAAGAACAGACGACATAGCCTTTGTGCAGCTAGCTAGGATGATAAAAGAGGCTGGAAAAATATTGAAGTATCCTGGATGGAGGGAGAGGAGAGCAGCAACGAAAAAAGAGTGAAGGATGATTCAAGAAGAAAGAGTGCTTAGTTGTATTTGAAAGGAAACCAGGTTGCTTTGTACTCATTGTGATGTTGTTGTCATGTTGGTTTATTTCAGTTTAAATAAAATTCATGTCAAAATACTCTTAGTCTCTTTTAGAATGGAATAGTCAAGTCTTATCTGGAAAATATAGACTCTGACTAGGAAAAGAACAATCAACAATGTTCAATTCAGTTTAAAATAATACATTCTTGCTTGGTGATAGATAGAACTCTAGTGATGTTTGTTCATTGTGTGTTGCATGACATTTTTCTGATTGAATAAGGGAAACTGTTTCAATGAGTTCTCTATCCTATAGAATGTGGAGATTAGGAAACCTGGCTATTAATGGAGTAGGAAAAATTGGAGCATATCTTAAAATGATTTTTATACTTTATGAAATGTCTTTTTGTATATTGAAAATTTTGGATATAGAAAGAATGCTATTGAATGTGTTATTTCTGTAGAGATAGTATGATTGAGCTATATGATTATTGATTAGAAGATTTGCTTTTGATGAAACATCTTCTATTCTTGTTGCTCTCTAGAAATAGTATAAAATAAATTACTATTGTATTTTTGTTGGAAATTCCCATTGAATGGATATGATGAAAATGGGGTGGTTGAAAATATACCACTGGGAAAAATGAGTTGCTCATATGGATCCATATTTGATCCCCATAAAAAAGGTAAAATTTACTCAGTGGTTAGTGAAGCTGCCTCAAAGAATAAATGATGACTTCTTGTTGGCTGGATTCGAAGGAGTAGTCACCGAAAGAAGAACTTTTAAACTTCAGCCAATGTGGGTGGATTACTTATGAGTTTGGTAAAATTGAAGATCTCTTGCAATGGACTGTGGATTGGCATGAGGCACATCCATCTAGATTTGAAGGTAGAATTGAGATCATCTCGGGTGATATCTTAATGTTACCTGAGCTATGAAGTGATACTCTAGCCTTAGTAGAGATATTGTTATGAAATTCTTGTGCTATCGATGATCCCGATGTAAATAAATTTGATTTTAATTTTTGTCATGTGTTGTGTGATGTCGACAAGCCAAATTATGAAATCTATATTGTAAATACCTAAAATATAAATGAATGAAGTTATATCCATTCTTGTGTCACTAGCTAAATGAATGAGTCCTCTGGTAGTTATGAAGAGGGATGTTTAGATTTACCAGCACTCTCATGCGCTAGATGAGGAAGAGCTAATCCTTGTTGGGTTATGTTAATTAAACCTTAGCTTTGAGTAGTGTAATGATTACCAGCATCTTGGGACATCGGATGATTGACATCCATAAGATATGGATATTCTTTTTCAACCATGATTTGGAATAAATGATTAACTAAGTTGTATGTTGTTTTACTTATTGAGTAGTAAATCATCTTAATATATGAAGGTATATATATAAATTCCTAAAGAACATTTATAATGATTTCCTTGATAGCAAAATTTTAAGGAAATATTGTTAAGATAAATAGAAATTATCGAGGAGTTCTTTAGAAGGTATTAAAAGGATAAATACCACCATGAGTTAAAAATGAGCTCAAAATTAAGGACTATTTCTCCAATAGATGTGAGCAATAGTTAACACTCTTCATGCTAAGTACACTCACACAGAGGGACTTGTGTGAGGAGTAGATATTAATACGATTATTTCAAATGACTGAAAGAAAGGTTAAGCTAACTCATATGGCCAATGAGACTAATAGATTAATAGGGTGAGTCACCTAATACCCTTACATGAAAGAAAATATGAAGGGTATAGATAGGTGTAATGAGTAATGGATCCTTGTCTTAAATATTTATATTAAGGGATTGGGGTATATATATGTGTTTAAATAATAAAAAAAATTGAATTGGAATCAAACAAGTTTTGGGGAGGTGATAACTAAGTTATATCTTAGTTATATTTCATTTATTATTTTAAATTACAAGTGTGAATATATTTGAATACTTATAAATTTAAAATTTTCACAAGAATATAAATGGAAACAACCTTTGAGTGATAAAATACAAAAATCAATCAAATCCTTTTTCATTATTTGCAATGAAAATATACATTGTACAAAATTATTGATAAAAATACAACATAAATTGTTGTTAACTATGAAATATTTTACAATATATTAATTTTGAGATGGGTGAGAAGAGGCAGATTCAGTCACTTCTTGTATATCTAGATCATCTTGGGGTTGAGATTCAGTCGCTCCTTGTATATCTACATCTCATTAAGTTTGAGACGCTCTTGAAGTTGCGGGTTCTTTTCTCTTATCTTCTTTTCCAATATCCTATGCAGGTTCTTTTTCGTTATCTTATTTTCCAATATCCTATGCATACCCTTTCAGTGCTATTGTTCTTATGAGGCCTTTCTCTATCTTCAATAAGCTCCCCATAAACTCTCTATCTTTTGTGTCTGGGTCCTCAAGCACTACATGAATATTTTGTTGATGCTTCTTTTTAAGCAAGATATTTGGATCCATTTTGTGTTCTCCTATAATTGCTCTTAAATAATTATTTTCTCTTACCTTAGCTTGTAAGGTCTACTTCAATGCTATTGTAGTTTCCGAACGCAGTCAAACAATTATGCAGAGGACAAAAATTAACAACTTTATTTAATTTGAAGCACCCCCAAACTTATTACAAATGTATAACCAATAATATATAGAATAGGGAATAGGAAGGAAGTCGGCAAGGGAGAGATAAGGGGAAATAGGAGATAAGGAGGGAGAAGATAGGGGAAAGAAAGGCGCGGAGGGATAAGGAGGTTGGAGGGATAAGGGGAAAGAAGGATTCACGGAGGATAAGGAAGAGGGAAAATAGGAGGAAGATAGGAGGGAAGTTAAGGGCATTTGAGGGAAAAATTGCCGACAAATATAGGGAGATTTCACACTGAAACTTAGAAAAGAGATTTTTCTAAGCCAGTTTCGAAACAACCCTATTCACACTTGTAACATTCTCCCCATTAAAGTTGAGAGGACTGACTACACAGTCTCTCAGCTTTACAAATTGAGCTTTTGTCATCGCCTTGGTGAATATGTCAGCGATATTCTCCAAAGTGTGATAGTATTGAAGCTCAACAATGTCATGTTCCACCATATCTCTGATGAAGTGGTACTTCATATCAAAATGTTTCGTTCTGCTATGGTGGACAAGATTATATGCCAACTGAATGGCACTGATGTTGTCGCAGTAGATTTTGTTCGGACCACTTTGCTGTTCTCCAATTTCTTCTAGTACTTTCCTTAGCCACAAGGATTGAGTACTAGCATAAGTAACCGCTATATACTCTGCTTCTGTTGAAGATAGCGCTACTACTATCTCGCTTTTTGAACTCCAAGTTATTAGTCCCGATCCAAGACTAAAACAGGTTTCCGATGTTGACTTTCCGTCATCAATATTACTACCCCAATCACTATCACTTGAAGCCTACAAGCTTGATAGTGTTACATTTATGGTACTTGGATTCCAAAATCCAATGTACCCTTCACATATCTCAAAATTCTTTTAGCTGCTCGCAAATGCGACTCCGAGGGGTTAGACATAAATCTAGAAACAAGAGATACGACATCTGAATATCTGGTCTAGTGTTGGCGAGAAACATCAAACTCCCAACCATGCTTCTGAAAGTGGTCACATCAACTTTCTGTGCTCCATCATCTTTGCTTAGTTGGATCCCATGTCCAACTAGAGTTGCAACTGGTTTGCAATGCTCCATAGCAAACTTCTTGATCATGTCCTGAGCATACTTATGTTGACAGATGAAGATCCCTGTATCTGATTGATGAACTTCCATTCCCAGATAGTAGTGCATTTGTCCAAGATCCTTCATCTCAAACTGCGTCATCATGGAGTGTTTGAACTCCCTATTCATTTTCTCATTACTACCCATAAAAATAAGATCATCCACATACAAACAAACTATGATAATGTCTTTACCTTGCTTGAGGTAGTAGAGTTTGGGTTCATTTTTGCTCCTGGTGAACCCATATTCTTTGAAGTACCCATCAATGTGTGAGTACCAAGCTCTTGGTGCCTGTTTGAGGCCATAGAGTGCCTTTTTCAATCTGTAAACAAGGTGTTCTTTACCTTGTACTTCAAATCCCTGTGGTTGCTCAACATACACTTCTTCTGTCAAGTAACCATTGAGAAATGCACTCTTCACATCCATGTGTTGTACTTTCCATCCTTTATGTGCAGCTAAGACAAGAACTGTTCTGATTGTCTCCTGTCTGGCTACAGGAGCAAATGTCTCTTCATAATCTATTCCATATTTCTGAGTAAAACCCTTTGCCACTAACATTGCATTATGCTTCTCAATGCTTCCATCATCATTAAACTTGGTCTTGAAGATCCATTTACAGCCAACACATTTCTTTCCTTTTGGAAGCTTCACGAGCTCCCAAGTGTCGTTGTTTTTTATAGAGGTTATCTCCTCTTTCATGGCATCTTGCCAAATCTTCTGAGTACATGCCTTCTCATAACTAGAAGGTTCAAGTTGTGCACTAGTTAACAAAGCATAGTTAACTTGATCTCCTCTAGGTTCTTGCTGTGATTCATCATCACCATACAAGTGCATGCTTTCTAATCTGTGTAAAATAGATTCCATTTCACTAGCTTGACTCCTAGTATATCTTCTTGAAAAATTTTTATCCAACATCTGAGAGGATGGATGATACTGTAAAGTTCTCTTACCTTTGGATGGAACATCAATATCCATTGGTGAGGAACTTACTGATCACTATGGAGAAGGACTTGGGGAAGTAGTTGAATCAGAAGATGGACTTGGTGGATGTGTGGGCGGAGACTGCTTTCCTTTACGTGGTAGTCGTGGTTGCACTCGTTGAGCTACTACATCAATGGCTTCAACATCATTGAATATTTGGGGCTTACCCCACTCTCCCCCTTCATCAAAAATCACATCCCTTGAAACAACTATCTTTCGAGTTGTAGGATTGTAGAGTATATAACCCTTTGTGTTTTCACAGTATCCTACAAAAATGCATGCCTGACTCTTTGGATCCAACTTCTTTCTCAGCTCATCAGGAATGTGAGCATATGCCAATGAACCAAATACTCTGAAATACTTCACATTTGGTTTCTTACCATACCAGGCTTGGTAAGGTGTCTTCCATTTCAAACTCGAAGTAGGACTTCTGTTCAAGATGTGAACACTAGTCCTTGTTGCATCTCCCCAATATGCATTACTCAAATGCTTTGTCTGAAGCATTGATCTCGCCATCTCCAAAATGGTGTGATTATTTCTTTCTGCTACACCATTTTGTTGTGGAGTGTAGGCAGTTGTGAACTGCCTCTTGATGCCATGATGTTTACAAAAATTCAAAAACTGATTAGAGGAGTATTCTCCTCCTCTATCTGATCTAAGACATTTTACAAAATATCCACTCTCACTTTCAAATTTTGCTTTAAAATCAATAAAGCATGCAAATGCTTCATCCTTATGCTTCAAAAAGTATATCCAACACATTCTTGTGCAATCATCAATGAAAAGTAGGAAGTAAGAGTGATTACCTAGACTCTTGGTCTGCATCGGACCACAGATGTCTGAATGCACTAACTGAAGAGGATAGCTGGCCCTCCATGCTTGTCCACGAGGAAATTTTGATCTGGCATGCTTGCCCAAGGCACACCCTTCATAGACTTCCTTACTATCTTGAACTTTGGGAAGTCCAGTCACCATTGCTTGTGAAGTTAGCAATTTCAAACTTGCTGAATTCAAGTGACCATATCTCAAGTGCCATAGGACACTTGGATTGGTAATAGCTACATTTGCTAACTTATTTCCTCCTAGATGGCCAAACTTCAAAGGGAATAATCTATTTTTTGATATTGGAACTTGTGTAATGATTCTATTGCTATTGTTTTTGTCAAAAATGGTGCATTTACCCTCATCAAAAATCAACTTATAATTCTTTTCAAGCATTTGACCAACACTTAACAGATTGTGTTGAAGATGAGGAGTGTAATAGATATCACTTACATGTTTTATGCCTTCTTTTGTTGGAACCTCCATGGCTCCTATGCCTTCAACTGCCAATGACTTGTCATCTCCTAACCGGATGCTGGATTTGTATGAGGAGTCTATCTTAGCAAAGAGTTCTTCTTTGCCACTCATGTGATTTGAACACCCTGTGTCCAAAATCCATGTATCATTCAAATTGTGCTCTGTCTGGCCATAAGAGAGAAAGAGATTTGAGGACTCTTCCTCTTCTCCAAAATTCCCAAACTGACTGCTGCTCTGGTTGCTGCTGCTTCCTTGCGAAGTCTTTGACCAACAATCTTGAGCATAATGGCCAGGTTTGCCACAATTGTAGCAAACTTGTTTTGACTTGTCTCCTCCTTTTCCTTTGCCAGATTATTTCCCTCTATATTTTTGTTGTCCTCCTCTATTCTGGTTTCCACCTCTGTTGGATGATCCTCCTCTGTTAGGAGTTCCCCCTCTTTGATTATTCCTGCCTCTGCCTCTTTGTTGACCTCTACCTCGGCCTCTACCTCTTCCTTCATGTGTGGAAAAAGCTTTGTCATCTCCTCCATAACTGGTGGTAGGAGTTTCCTGCAATCTCTCTTCATGTGAGAGAAGTGAACCAGTTAATGCATCAAAAGACAATGTAGTTAAATCTTTTGATTCTTCAATAATTATTGCAATAGAATTCCATTTTGGAAGAAGTGTTCTCAACACTTTCTTCACCATCATCTCTGGCTTAATATCCTCTCCTAATGTGACCATTTTGTCGACTACTGCTTTCACTCGCACACAGTAATCATCGACTCTTTCATTTTCCTGCATTTTGAGATTCTCAAAATCTCGTTTCAAGGTCTCAGTTTTACCTGCTTCACTTGGTCACTGCCTCTATAGCTCTCTTTTAAGGCATTCCATGCATCTTGTGCAATTACATATGATGCAACCCTAGGGAAGATAGTTTTATCTAAAACAGCATGAATATGATATAAGGCAAAAGCATTATTCTTTTGTGCTTCTTTCCTTGTCTTTTTATCAACATTAGAAAATGCTGCCCATTCAGCAGCAGTTGGTTCTGTATAACCTTCTTCAACTACATCCCAAAGACATTTTCCTATCAACAAGGTCTTCATTTTTATAGACCAGTATTCATAGTCACTACCATTAAATTCAGGGATTGGTAGACTAGTGTTTGCAGCCATTGCAGAATAAACAACAACTTTTATTCGAAGCAAACAAGTACTTTTATTAAGGCAAACTGGAAATACAAAGCAGAAAGGAGTACAGAATGATTTAATAATTTAAATCAAATCTCGCCTTCTTAGTACATTCATGTTCTGCTTCGGAACTGCTGCTAATGATGATGAACTCAGGTTTCACTTCCACTGGATCTGCTACTGCTGCTGCTTCTACTTCTTCTTCTTCTTCTTCTTCCTCTTCCTCTTCTTCCTCTTTTTTTTGCTTCTGCTGGTTCAGGTTCAGGCTCAGGAGAGCGTGGTGTATAGCCCACACTCAATTCATCTGTTGGCACACTCGGTGTATAACTAGCACCAGTTTGTATTTCCGAAACAAATTACATGGTTTCGGATTCTTCAATTCTCTATCCGAAGATATTGTCTTCGGAGTCTGCCTCGTATCCTGAATCCGGCTTTCTCAGGCGAGAAATCACTTGATTCTCCAATTGACTAAAAACTGTGTGTAGACTAGTTCGGCGAACCCTTTCATCAAAGGATTTCGGCGATTCTCTCTTCAAAAGAGAGAGAAGTGCATGATAGCTCCCTTCAGATCGAAACATCTACCATTTCCATGAGCACATTATTTCTCCTTTCACAAATTCTCTTTAAAGGTTTCTAAAGGTTTTTTTTTAAATAAATTTAATAACCTTTTATTATTTTTTAAATTACCTTTTTTTTTAAAATAAATTTCTTTAAAAAAGATAATTTTAAAAAATAAATAATATAAAAATTATTAAATAAATTAAAAAAAAACCTTTAAAAACAAAAAATTAAAAAATTTACCTTTCCATCGCGATTCGATCACGCGACCCACAGTGTGCTGAGCAAGCGCCTTAGCCGCGCGACCTCACGGCTACCACGTGAACAAAGAAGGGGCAACTTTCTTTTAAACCTTGGACGATGCGAATTTAAAAAAAAAAAAAAACGTTTGAATACCTCCGAAGGCACTCGAACCCCGGACCTCCACTCAGCCAAAAACGGTCTTCGCCGCTGCGCCAAGCGGCTCTGCTTGGAAGGAAAGCGACCGAGCCGCACTTTGTAACCTCCCGACAGCGGCAACAGTAAAAAAAATTGTTTTTTTTCTTAACGGGAATCGATCCCGTGTCCAACTCCCGGATAGCGGACAGCGTTGACCGCTGCACCACGTCGCTCAGACGTGAAAGGAAAGGGAAGGCGGTGATAAATAAAATCACCGTCGAGCACGTTTTAAAAAAAAAAAACAAATTGCCTTTATCCCACATGCAGCGGGTAAAGGCAATTCACAGGGTTTATTAACCCGAAATGGCAATGATAAATTCGATTGCTGTCGGGCAGTCGATCTTCAATCGCTGCCAGTTTTCCACCGCTTCCTCCAATTGCAAAATGACACATCACTTTCCACCTTGTGCAATCACCAAATGCCACGTGGCGATATTTTGACCAGATGCACCGCTACCATGTGTCACGTCCGCGTGACGCCACGTGTCGTCCAGTCACCTCTGCCTCGATTATCGCGCCACTGCCACTTGTTGCCTCGAGAGTCGTGCCACTGCCATGTGTCGCCTCGCCTGTGCATGATCCACCTCGAGATCCGTGCCCAACCTGCCTCGAGATTTGTGCCCAACCTGCATCAAGATCCACCTCGAGATTCGAGCCCTACTGTGACCTGCATCGAGATGCGTGCCCACCTCGAGAATCGTGCCCGTTCCACTTCGCCTCGGGAACCGTGCCCGACAGAAGACGAAGTCTGGCTCTGATACCAGATGTAGTTTTCGAACGCAGTCAAACAATTATGCAGAGGACAAAAATTAACAACTTTATTTAATTTGAAGCACCCCCAAACTTATTACAAATGTATAACCAATAATATATAGAATAGGGAATAGGAAGGAAGTCGGCAAGGGAGAGATAAGGGGAAATAGGAGATAAGGAGGGAGAAGATAGGGGAAAGAAATGCGCGGAGGGATAAGGAGGTTGGAGGGATAAGGGGAAAGAAGGATTCACGGAGGATAAGGAAGAGGGAAAATAGGAGGAAGATAGGAGGGAAGTTAAGGGCATTTGAGGGAAAAATTGCCGACAAATATAGGGAGATTTCACACTGAAACTTAGAAAAGAGATTTTTCTAAGCCAGTTTCGAAACAACCCTATTCACACTTGTAAAAACTATTGCATTTAAGATTGATTTCTTTGCATCCTCGAGATTAACACCCATGAAATCAACTTGTTTATGTAAATTTTCAAAATTTGGCTACAAAAAATAAAAGATAACCTTAGTTAGTCGAGAGTTATATTACAAAAGATAATGATAAATTTTATTGCATCTAAAGTCTCACTTCAGTTGCATATCTTATAGCCTCAGCGATTGTAACTTTCTTCTTATCAGAAACCCATAGGTTGTAATACACTTGGGCTTCAACATTCAAGTTATCCAACCTATTCAGCATAATCTTTAAAATTTGATCATCATATGAAACAAAAGAGTTCACTGATCTTGATTGGGCTTGATGTAACAATCCAACAAGCTTATCAGGCTGGTTTCTGATTGGGGAGAAAATTTCTTCCTTTTTATCAAAATTTTTATAGCAGGCATTTATTTCCTTAATAAGGATCTTTACCCAAAATTTCCAATCCTTCATTTCCTTGATATTTTTAAGTAAAGGGTAATGTATTAGAACATAAAAAATATTAGAAACTAATTACTTATTAGAAAAACTAACTTGTTTGTCCTCATTTTGAGGACCACAGTTGGTGGTGTCAAAATGTGATGATGAAATTAGCTTAACTACAAGAATTTTTGGTTCTTATAGTGCTTGAAACATCTCTAACACTTTAAACCCTTCAATGTTCCCCTCTAAAAGATATTATTCCTCTAATGGTGGATCATCTAATATTGAGCTCAAAATATCTTGCAACAAACAACCAATTGAAAATGACATGGTTGGAAATGTAGACTGTATCCAGGATGGTGCCTCCCATGATCTCGGTCCATCAAGTTATTTTCCACCGATTTGATCTCACATTATTTTTTATCATTTTTGAGGTTGTTTTGGTTGTGGTGGTGGTGGTGGCGGCATGATTTCCTTCCTTATTTTAGTAAATTATGGGGAGGGGCCTAAATACATTATAATAAGATATTATTAATTAGATTTATAGTGGATAAAATTAGTACATAACATAAAAACACACTTACCCTATGATAAGTTCTCTTGCTACTCTTCAGTCAATGGAGACAATTGGGTGCGAGTGTGGGGGGGTGGGGCATAAAATTAAAAAATACAAAAAATAAAAAATAAATATAATTTCAACTAAACAGTTTTGGTAATGAATTAAGAAAACTTGAAACAATAAACATACCCATCATTGGTGCAACATAAATAGATGTATATTCCACGATATGTGTTTGCATATGTTGATGAGAAACAGGAGAAGAAGTTAGCTTCATACATTTATGAGGCCTCTATAGTGGTGATGATTCACACATTGCACCTTTTGAATCACCACAGTCCTCTGGCATGTGACTTCTAACAACAACATCCTGTTTTGTTTGTGCAATGGCTACATTACTCTGTATTTAGGTGCAAATATAAAGTTAAAATATAAATAAAAAATATGCTAAAATATATAAATTATTTGATGGTAAAAAATAGAATAATTACCTTCAACTCTTTAGTAGTCATAACAATGCTCTATAATGTTGCGTGCACTAAGTCGATGAACCAATATCTTGCAAATTATGAAAAATTTCAAAATAATGTGCTAAAATATATTACACTAGTCCAATATTTCGTGGTAATATAGACAACAAACAATATAAGACAATGACTAGAATGTAATTTTTGTTCTTCCAAGCAATAATAGTCTTGCTTGGAAAAATTCAACAATTGCCTTGAAATCATTGTTCGTAATTGAGGTATTAGTTAACCCTCTTTTGGAATTCGCCACAGAAGCTAAAAAAAATTAGATGACAACAAATTATAAATTGTGAAGTTTGAGATAATCAAGTGATGAGAATTATACCCAACAATAATTTTGAAGAGATATCGTAGGCGGTCACTAGGAAAACATTATCATTCACAGAGAGAGCAAACTTATGTGAAAAAGGAGTGAGACCTTAAGTGGAAGACAAATCAATATTTGGATATTAGAGGGTTTGAATGTAAAATAAAATTATATATTCTATGTAGTTATACTAACCACCGTAAGATCATTATCATAGCCTTTGATGATATTGTATAGAATAATTTTATCTATTCAAAAATGGGGCATAGAAATCAAACCCTCAAAACCTGCATCTTTGATCCATGTATGGTCATTTCCAAGTATTATTAAGAAGTCTATAAATCCAATGTAACTTTGATTTTTGAATGAAATTTTTTGAGAGGTTTTCGACATGGTGGTCATCACTCTATAAAGGTGTGGGATAATGATCACTTGGGAGAGGAAAGATTTCACAACTTCACTTTGATCTCATGCAAAATAAAAAATCCTAAAAAATAACTATTGATGTATTTTTATAGATAAAATTGACTGGGGTGGACACATGGAACCATGTTATTGGACATGTACTAGCTGGTGATCGATTGTGTGATGCATGGTCTAACCATTATCTACACCCAATATGAGGTTAGACCATTGTCTGCACACGGTTCAAAGCCAAATGTTATTTTACACCCAATTCGAAACCAAATCATTGTATACACCCAATCTAAGGCTATACCGTTATCTGCACCTGATTTGATTTCAGACCATTATCTGCACCCATTTCGAGGCTAGACCATTATTTGCACTTGATCTGAGGCCAAACCATTATTTGTAATTTTGCACCTGGTTCGAGGTTGTATGATTATCTGCACCCGATTTGAGGCCAAATCATTATTTGTGATTTTGAACCTGGTCTAAGGCTAAACCATTTTTAGAACCCTTTTCAATACTAGATCATTATCTATGATTTTGCACCCAATCCAAGGTTGGACCATTTTTAGCACCCTTTTAGAGTTCAAACCATTTTTCGCACCCAATTTGAGGTCAGACCATTTTCTGCACTTGATACTAAATATCACATATGCCATTATTTATAATTTAACAATTTATAATGAGCCACTAACTAATGGAGAATGAATAATACATTTGAGATGTGAAATAATAATAATAGACAAACACTATTTTAACTACAATCCAAACAAATCCAGTGATATGTTATGCTGGTATAAGAAGATGTTATAGAACTTGATAGCTAATTCTAAATGTTTGAATATTACAAAAGAATGTTAACTATTCAAATATAGATAAAAGGTACTTTTTACATTTATTCCAAGTCCTATTTCATATCTGATAAAGATGTTACTAAAACCCTATATTTTGATAATATTTGGGAACCACCCTATAGATGGGGTAATTATGCTTACCCTTCTCAAACCACTTGAAAATACAATTGGTATGGAATATGTGTTCTGGATGACAAGGCATACCTATCACTAATGCTATTAGATGGAATTATTCCAAGCAAATAGTGCACTGGGGGACTTCCTCAAAATCTCATAGAGACTTCCTTGATTCTTCCATCTTATCTAGCAATATCCAAAAAAACATTCCTCCTTATTAATTAGGAGACCATTAAACCCTAGATGCAAAATTCCCATGAAATACTCATCAAATTTGGAAATAAACTCTTAAACCCTAGCACAAAAACAAAAACTAATCTTTACCCTTTGAATTTTATGCATAAAATCTAAGGCAAATCAAACATCACATAGAAACAACATACCCTTTAACACCAAATTTACCTTTTTTCATGTGTGATTTGTAGCAAGACAATCAATTGTGGCACCTCCCTCTTTACCAAAAGCATACTCCCAGGTCATTCATGCTTCCAGGTCATACACGCTCTCAAGTCATCCATGCTCCCAAGTTGTCCATAATCCTAGGTCATCCACACTCCCAAGTCATCCACGCTCGTCCACTAGTTTGTGTTTGTTTGTTGTTTTTGGGAAGGTTTATTTTTCATATTTTTGTCTTTATTGTTGTGTTCATTTTATATTTACGATCTGAGCCTGGACTATTTTTCCACCTAGACCATGGTTAGATGGTTCCACCTGGTTTGATACTAGACCATGTTTTCAACCTGATCGGATGTCAAACCTTGTTTTCCACCCAATCCGTTCCTAGACCATTTTTTTAACTGTTTCATGGCCAAATCATGTTTTCTACCCAGTCCAACCAAAACTATCAAATTTTCCAAGGTTTTATATTTTTTTTGAAAAAATAAGGTAATTCACCATTTCCTCCTACATGAAGTTGGCCAGGATTCACCAAGGTTTCGAAACGGATTTGCCAATTTTTTACAAGTATATTTTGGGTTTAATACCTTATGCATAACCTTGTACAAGCCCTGTGTAATCAAAACATGGCCTATTGTAACAAATCCAAAATTATCCTTTTCAACCATATTATTATGTTGTTCAATAGTATCCCCAAGGTTTTCCCTAAATTTTCTCTTAAATTCCTCCATACTAGGCATATGTAGTTGTTGGTCACTAAATTGCATCAAGTTTTACTCAATACTGCGGTTGTCTATCTTCCTAATTTCTATCCAGGCTTGCACCTAAAATCTACAACTCAACACTCAATATTTTATGGACAAAAATAGGAGTTCAAGATCCAACCTCCAGAGTAGGTTGGTTCCTTATCAACTCAAACAGGGTGTTGACACAATTATGCTCACTTAGGGTTTTAGATATTAGGGTAAGAAAAGGATTAGGGTTAGAAAATGTGAACAACAATGGACGAATAGGCTAACAACATTACACTACAACAAAAAGCTTTGAAAAACCATATTAAAGACACATTACTCAGATCAACATTATCTCAAATTAAATGTATTTTCATTCATTAAAGAACAACAGAGAAATATTGCAGACAATGATTTCAATATCTAAACAATGATATTCCAAATAGCAGAATTCACCAATATCTAGATTTTACAGAAGTGCACTCCCTAGCAACAAAGTTCTAATTCAGAATCAAATTTTAATTACCCTAGCAGCTAGTAATCCATTAATTTGGTATAAACTAACCATTCAAGTATTCACAGAAATGCAACTAAAGAATTCAAACCTCTGATAACGAATTATGAAGACACAAAATTTGAGGTGAAGATCAATGTAATGTTCCTTTCATTAGCCCTTGGAAATATTTATAGTAGCACATGCAAAAAAACTAGAGCTGAACCTTAAAAATGAGGGTTCAACCTCTATTTATAGTTTTGCAAAATTAAAATAACAAGGAATATTACAAAGATGAAATTTTGATAGCTCAGCAAAGAGTTCTTGCTAGAATTCTCTTACTGGTTCAATCTCTGAGAAATATGTTGCAAGTGGACCACCATGGCAACTTGAAAACTTTGCAAATTTTTGGTTTTTCGGTGCTAACTAGAGTTCTGGCCATTGGAGATTACATATACATCATTGATATTTCTTGGAAGCCTTCTACCACCATCGATCTACAACTGTCTCTATTCTTATTTTCTTGAAACTCTCGATGCTTCAACTTCCTCCTCCAACTAACTGTTTCAACTCCGACGAGAAATTGCTTTTATATGCTTTAGAATTATCAGCAAAGTCTCGACCATCAATCTCCCCCATCGTATGGCTACAATTTAATCTGACATAAGCTTGATATAATGATGGGGGAGAACACAACACAATTTTGCTTTAAAAATTTATGGCATCACCTTTCATGCTTCAAAACTTGCAGAATGCCAATACGGCACTAAAATACCTTGAAAGTGAAGCGGGATGAAATCCACTCCCTATACTTTATTTTTCTTATTCGGTGATGAAGCATTCGCCAATCAACACAAAAAAGGTTGATAACATCATATCTCCTTCAAAACTTTGCAGATTCCATTCTAGATCCAAGCAAGTGCATTGTCCTATGAAAACTATTTTTAACCCGATGCAATGTAAAGGGACTCTTCCTCCATTTTGCACTAGCTTTAGAGTAAATGCTACTTGTCACCATTTTGAAATAAAGTTAGTCAAAAAACCTTCGTCATGAATTTGCATTGCTTGTATATAGCATTTTGCCTTCTATCACCATTTTGAAAAAAAAATTTCTATGCGCTCTTCGAAATTGGGACCTCCAACACTTAGTCGCTCAAAAGATATCAAAGAATATGAAATGGTTGCTAATATGCACTTATTTTATGCTGAAATCATCCTCCTTCAAAAACTTTTGTGGATTCAGGAAACATTTCCAGTCCGAAGCCAAACACATAAGAAATTATGCAAAATCTCTCCAAGTGCGAATATTCATCAAGTGTTGGGTGGATTTGTGACCTTTGTTGTGGATCCACTCCAAAATACATTGCAAAGTGTGCGGAATGAGATCTTTATGTCTTAGGAAAAAATTTCAAAATTTTCCTAAGTATGTGGCCATTTTGGGCCTACATTCTGGTGCCTCCTGGGTGGATTTGCTTGCAAAGACATAGAACTTAGAGTCTTATCCATTGGGCCTTAGGAGTCAAAAAGTGCTCATATTAAAAAATATGCTTTTAAATCATAACTTCCAAATAAAAACTACCCTCTAAAAAATCTAATAGTATATTTAGAGAGTAAAGGTTCATATGGATATCATGCCAAAAACATTAGAACTTATCCGCTTATATGGAGATTATGCCAAAAATATAGTCTGTTGCCATTGTCTTCAAAAATCAGGCATAACTCTACTCCTCTTATAAGGCCTTATTGTAAAAATACCTTCACACAAAATCTGATGCTCTCTATGTCTCTCTAGGCTTCATGCCTTTATTGTTTACTTCTAACAATTATCAGAGCAAAAAACAAAAATATAAAACTTGTGCATATGTACAAAATAAAAATAAACTAAGTGTGGACCCCTTTCGGTCCTGTGATAGTTCCATCCTGCTCTAATTCTTCATGGGCCTCTTTCTTGACCTCTTCTTAATTCTCTTCTTCTTATTCTTCATTTTCTTATTCTAGGGAAGGTTGTTTTTTATTCCTTCCTCCAGAATCATCACCAAACAACTGAATCATCAATTTCAAATATTGTAAAGCCTGTTTCTAGGTTGCTTTAGAGGGATTTGATGTTTCTTTGAGCTCCTTGTAAATATACTATAATTCTCCAATATCCTCATAATTAGCAGCATTCCCTATGCTCACTATATCTTCCATGATATCTATTAATATGGTAAAATCAATAATTAATTGGGTAGCTTGCTCTTGGGGTAGTGGCTCTCTAAGAGAATTAATTCCAGATTTATCCTATAAAATTTTATTAATGCTTTTTTGGATCTCTTCCATGGATAGCAAGTTGTGATCCTCCATCCATAGGCCTTTGAAGATAACTTGAATCATTTCTTTATTAATATCCACAACATCCCTAATCACTCCTTAAATCCTATCAAACAACAACCAGACTCTTTGAAGTACTCTATGCTTCTTGACCATGTTTTTTGCAGAAACTCTGGTGATATTCCATTCTTTATTGGAAATTGGTTTAGCATAATCACTGAGTCTGCTATCAACCAATATATATATTTGTTCTATCAAAATCACCATAGGCTGCAACTCTCCAGTGATTTGATCTAAATATTTCTGTACATTAGGGAGTAAGCGGCTGACATCATCAAGGTAGTCAATCATAAGCTGAAGCCCTAAAAATTTCTCTTGGACCTCGGAGAGCAACTCTTTTCTAATATTATTTAATTCATATTTAGAAAATCCATAAGACTTAGCTTTCTCAAGTTGAAGTTTTTGTTTCAAACTTTGAATTTATTCTTCTTGTTATTCATTCAGCTTCTTTTGCTCTCCTAGATAATCTTTGAGTTTATTGGCTTCTTGGTACTTTTCTTGCCTGCCCTTGGTCTCTTTTTTTAGAGCCTTTTCTACTTCATTTTGATTTCTCATAGTCCTCTAAATATTTTCAATATGTTTCTCCAATTTGCTCACCTTCTCTCTAAATATATCATTCTTCACATAGAAGGTATCTAAGTGGGCTCTAGCTATAATCAGCTCATCTTCTTCAGGAAGCTTCTCAATATCTTCAGTGACCTCCTCCACTTGATAATCTTGGATAGTCATTTCAATTTCAGGTTTACTTACAAGTGGATTCATAGATCTAGATATCCTTTGCATAGAAACTGGGTCAACATACATGCTTCTTCTTCTGACATCCATCCTACTGGAAGGCTTAGAAAGCTTCTCTGTCCATAAATCATTCATTTTCTATGTGGCTGCCTACTCCTTTGGCAAAGTTACAGGGCCTAAAAAACTAGTAGCCAGGGTAGATGAATATACTATAAATTTAAGGGTGAACTCAACCACTAACAATGGTGGTGTGGAAGTAATTACAACAATCTCTATAACAATAGTGGACTCTGTAACTACTGTTGTGGTTGCTATTGGTAAAATCTTAGGAATTGATGTAAGAATAACAATTGGATGCATGGGGGTACTTGGAACAATATGTCTCTTTGATGGGGGTGGTGGTAATAGTGAATATGAAATGATGGAAGATGGTGAAGTGGGAACCTCAGATGATGAAAGGGGGATTTGGGGTGACTTTGAGGGAGAAGGGGTAACTTGTATTTCAGTGACTACCGATGAAACATGGGGTGGACTATGAGAGGGATAAGGTACCTTTGTCACATTTACTTGACCAGAAATGGAGGGATAATTCCTTAGGGATTCAATAGGATGAATAGGAGAAGATGTATTAGAAACCATACCTTCACTTACATATGTAGGGTTCTCTTGTTTCGCCTCTATTTTCTACTGCTAATCATGATGAGTCAATTTTTTTATAGCTAAAATAGCTACCTCTTTAGTAGTCTCCTCCTTATCCAATTGTAGATTAAAGATACAACGCCAAACAGAAATAAAACCACAATAATGGAATACAGGAAAGTTGCACAAAACAAACAATTTTTATTAATCAGTGGAGTTTAAAAACTCCTTTTGAGTACAACAGGGCCTGTAACCCTTTTTGTGATACACAAATTACAGTTTGTGCTAGGGTTCTCCGAAACCCTAGCTGGCATAAAGTGGTGGCATTTCCGAAGACGTATCCTTAATCCCAACAAAGTGAGTGGGTTTTGTTGTATCCTTTGGCTCGGACCACTCCAGCTTAAACAGCTGCTATCAACACACCAGATCTGCCATTAAAATCCTGCACACATTAACACTATCAAGGAGTTAGAAATTAATAAGAGGGCTCCACTGTGTGAGCCCTCAGAAACAATTTAAAACCCTAGAAAAATAGAATGCAGGAGTTCAACAACAGATTAATAAAAGAAAAGAAGTTACTTGCTTTAAACTGATTTATACCTGTTCTCTGTTAACGCGGCTAGACCAGGCGGCATCTGGAAGTAATGTGGCTGTCAAATCGGCTGCAGAAGGCGCCCTGGTGCACTCGCTGAATGCCCGCGTGCTTCTGGATCAAGGTTTCAGACGTCGGTCTGAGTCTGTGGCTGCGGGTAAACGCCCGTGGGCACTTGTGACAAGAATGGGGAATTCTGCAGAGTACTGCAGAAGAGATGGCGACGAAGTTGGCGACGGATGCGGCGATGGATGCGACGAAAAGGGGCGGCGATGGATGGTTGAAGAGATAGATGAAATAGAAGAGATAGGTCCAAAAGATAGCAAAGATAGCAAATATAGCCAAGATAGAAGTAGGGTTTGAGCCATCAAGGTGGCTCTATTTATAATCTACTCTTAGGGCACACTTTAGGGTTTTAACGACACTTTGAACGTGTGGCTAAGATTAAAGTGGATCCAAGGGTAGAGAATAAATCTAGGTTGTGAAACGGATTAAGAAGGATGGACGGATGAGATTAAATGAAAGATGGACGGCTTAGATTAAATCACTTAAACTATATTTATATATATATATTAAAATATATTAAAATATTAAAATATATATATAAATATTAATTTAAATAAATTTGGGGATGAAAAATGGCGGGAAAGGTGAAATTGGGCCAAATAATGGCGGGAAAGTGTGGATTTGGGCCAAATAATGGCGGGAAGGATGAATGATTGACATGTGGCTGACAGGAAGGTATAGATGACTTGCAAGTGGCTGGATTTTGGTGTCTACAGATGCCCCTTTTTGAGCTGCTTTGTGTGAAGACACAATGCAACACAAAAACTTAAGACACCTGAAAAGCCGGATCAGACGCAACTCTCTCTCAAGATTAAAGCACAACTTTGAAGACCAAAGAATAAAAGAATATTTAAAATTTTATCAGCTTACCCCCTCAATTGGCGAGCGAGAATGGTTCTCACAAGCCAATTGGAAGAAATTTGGAAGAAAATGAACCGTTTTTGCCCCAACGGTGAAAAAAGGGGTTGGTGTATGAACCATCCGTTTATGTCCCAACAAGAAAGGGGTTGGTGTACAAACCAGAAAAGAATATGATTGAAGACGATATGAGTGATGTGAAAGATGGACCGTTTTCTGCCCCAACGGTTATAAAGGGATTTTTGCCAAATTGTAAGTTCCATGATCATGTAAGATGAATTCCACTATAGGAAAATTAGAAATTGATAACGGATGCCCCAACTCCCGTGTGTGAGTCCATACTGTTAATGAAATTGCCTTGTTGGCGCCATTGATATGCAGAGATGAAAGATGCATGAAAAGAGTCCAGAACTCAGAGATGCTCCTAGTGACTGTATGGATAATTCCTCGGGTCGGAACCAATCAACCTAGGTAGCCTCAATCTCTAGCAAGACTCAAAATAATGATGATATTAAAGATTGTCCATGTTTAAGGCCCCATGAACTAGGCCATCAATGACAACCGTTGAGCAAATTAATCTTGGTATGAGGTCACTTGAAAAGTAGAATACCCAAAATTGATTTCCAATTTTCAAACTAGTGAAATAATTGATGATGATAAATGGTAAGTGTCCTTATGGTGGTTTAATCCTCTTACCGAATTGCATGGATTCAAATCGCTGCAATCGCCAAGGTGATAGAATATACCACTAGATACGAGGTTTACTTTAATTTGATTTGGCAAAAATATGCATGATGAAAGAAGAATGAATGAAATTGACGATAGATCAGAAGAATTGATGAATGTGGTTAATTTTGTGAAGGTTTTGAATATTTTTAACCCAATTTGTAAAACAATGATGAATGATGCGCTTTTTGAGCGAAATGACAAAATTTGTGTCCAAATCTGTTGTAACCTTCACAAAATGTTTTATTATGATAAGAAGAATGGATGAATGCAATTTGATGAAATTTGGAGGAGGTAAGCTTCAATTTTGCAAGTTTTGTTCCTTTATTCAATACTGACACCAAACGTCGGTCTGCATTTGTGGTTGGCAGAGACGCCCGCCGGTGTTTAGGCGCTCTGCAAACGTAGGACTGCATCCGAATGCACCATGAAATGCCCCATCGCGTTTCAGGGTGCCAAAACCAGCTATTTAAACAGTTTCAGCGAGAATTTCGCTCATTTGTGCGTTCGAGCTTGAGAGAAGTGCGTCTGAGGGAGTGGAGTGAAAGGTTTGTGTGGGAGATTGAAGCACACGGGAGCTATGGCGGAGATGGGAGCGGACGCGCCAGTGCAGCCAGCTGAGGTATTTGTTCATTTAAGCAAGTACTTATTATGTGTTTTTTTTTTTTTTTGGAAAAATTTGTAACAAATTTTTGTTTTGTTGTTTTGCAACTTAGGGTGTTAGAGGCACGACACCGATTCTCCCCTATCATTTCGGGGATGAGGAGGTCGTTGTCCCAGGAAGACTGGGAGATATTGGAGGCAGTGGGACTAGCGGAGGCAGCCCGGTTGGAGGTAGTGAGTCTAGGCACACCACTAGGTCTAGGGCTCCTACTAGGTCTCAGGGGTCCTCTTTTGATGGTTAGCTTAGTGCTTAGATGCACTCTTTATGAGCCTTGGTGCTCTATTGTATATTGTAGCCTTTTGGCATTCATTGTACAGTTTGACCTTTATACATATATATATATACATGGCTTTTATTTATTTGGTGTTTTACTCTCTTTTGTGTGAATGCCTATGTTTTTGTGATGCATGTTTTTATATGTTTTAATGTTTTTGATGCATATATGATGGAATGGAATGCAAACTTATATATGATTAATGCGATAACATACAAATCTATGGACGATTAATGCAAAACTAAGTAAATGAAATATGCACTAAGAAGCACTCATACTTTTAGATAGTTAGATTTAGCCATCTGTTATCATAATTGTTTAATCAGGGGCACCGAACTTGGTGGCTTGTGAATGGATGACGTATGGAATGACATGAATATGGAAGAAGATATGGAGGATGATATGGAGGTTGATATGGAGGTTGATATGGAAGACTATTTTACAAAGACTCAAACATGCTAGTGGTATCAAACAAACTTACTAATACCGCCTAATTCAACTAGGACCAAATGTGTGTGCATGCGAGTTCATTAACCAAATCCGAAGCATGGTAGTGACTCTAGGCAATCAAAAACCTGTGTGTGTGCAAGTGTGTTCATTAACCTCATCTTGCATAAATTAGGTAACCCCGTTATGGAGAAGACCCCGAAGCTAGTTTGTCCGTATGAGCATTCGGAGGTCTCTTTTTGAGGAGAGACATGTCGCCACGCAATGAGTATACTCCACCGCCAGCCAAGCGTCTATAGCCCCGGTGAAGGTTAACTCCATAGTCCATGTTGTTTTTGACCTTTGTAAGCCTTGGGGATGACTACCTATCCGTCCGATCGGACAAGTAGTACGATCCTTACAACTTATTTGGGATCAGTGGTGTGTGAAAAATGTTCATTTCCTTAGAGCTTTGGGGAATCGGATTCTCAACCGAAGTATGATGAGAATTTTACCCTATCCTTACTACTCTGTTTATATTTATATTTTGTGATTGCTTGTGATAGTGGTAAGAACCACTGTTTTATGGACTATGTTTGCATGATAGGACAAACGAGGATTACCCTTTTCACTTCAAGGCACAACCCAAGGATGGTGTTATCTCTCTTTGACACAAGATGTTTTTAAGATGTGAAAATGTGATAGGTTCAAGACCGCTTTTGAAATCATTTCCCAATACTCAAGATTTTATTTAGTGTAATTTGTGATATGGCCCTAGAGAACTTTGACATGCATTTCAAAGTTTGCTTAAAACACTAGGAATGGTTGAGTGACTCGAAAACATTTTGGCAATGTAAATATGTGCAAATGGAAAATGGGTGTACGAATGACAATTCGGTTTGATGGATTTTATGAAGGTGCCCCCGATTAAGGCAACATGACTTTTGCTTGACCAAATTTTATATCCAAAAGATAGAATGGTCTCTAACATGATATGCAACTATGGCTGAAAATGAAATGTTATGGTTTTCAATGAGATGTATGCACATGAAATGCAATGTTTTTGAATGAGATGTATGCAACTAACAATGAAATGCAAATTCTTTTTTATTTTATTTGTTTTTTTTTTTTTTTTTTGTTGTTGTACAAGCCATGTATATATGTACATATAAAATTCAAACTATGCGTAGAATGCCCTCAAGTGTATAACATTAAGTGGTTCGGGTTCTTCCTCTCCCTCTAAACTGGCAAGTCTATAAGTTCCATTACCCACTCTTTCAGTGACCATATATGGACCTAACCAATTAGCCGCGAATTTATCTCGAAGATGCGGCAATGCATTGGTGTTTTGTTGATTCTCTTTAAGGACAAGATCCCCTACTTGAAATTCTCTTAGATGAACTTTGGCATTGTAAGCACGTTTCAATCGGTCTTGATAAACTCGCAAATGCTCTAAAGCATTGATTCGTTTTTCATCTATGAGTGTGAGTTGATCAAGACGTGCTTGTCTAGCAGTATCATCATCGATAAATTCCTGCAAAGAAATTCGCAAGGAAGGGATCTCGAGCTCAAGAGGCATGATTGCTTCAGCTCCATAGACCAAAGAAAATGGCGTTGCCCCAATGGGAGTTCTCGATGCTTGTTCTGTAAGCCCATAATGCCAAGGGGATTTGTGTATGCCAATCTTTATGATTTTCTTTAACAAGTTTCTTAAGAATAGCAATTATGGTCTTATTGGAAGCTTCAGCTTGTCCATTGGCTTGTGGGTAGTAAGGAGTTGAGAAACTATGTTGGATATTATACTTTTCGCAAAGAGCTCGAACATCCTTATTCTTAAAAGACTTGCCGTTATCAGAAATAATTTTAGAGGGAATACCAAAACGACAAATGATATGGTGAAGTATAAACTCCACAATTCTAGGACCTGTCATACTGGTTAGAGGAATAGCTTCAACCCACTTTGTGAAGTATTCAGTGGCTGTAATGATGAAAGTATGCTGTCCCGAAGAGGCAGGTGAAATCTTGCCAATTAAATCGAGACCCCATTGTGAGAAGGGCCAAAGGCTTTGGATGGGCTGTAAAGCTTGTGATGGTATATGGATTAAATTAGCGTGTTCTTGACACTTTTTACATTGTTTAACATATTTGCAACAATCTTGTTCCATAGTGGGCCAATAATACCCCATACGTAAAATACGCTTCGCAATGGCCATTCCACTAAAATGACCACCACAAGTACCATCATGGGCTTCAACAATAGCTCTATGTGTTTCACCCGCTTCTAGACAGATGGAGGAGTACTCCATCATATCCACGTTTATACAACACATCCCCCAAAAGAACAAAACGAGTTGCCTTTTGCTTAAAGCAGTGGCGGGCAATTCGAGACAAATCAGATGGGAGTGTTCCAAACTTGAGGAAGGCTACTATCTCACTAGACCAAGGCTCATATGGATCCGAATGGATAAAGCAAACATCTTTTTCATCCTTAGACTCAGCACGAACAATTGCAGACTTAGAGATTGTGGAAATGATTAGGGGCTGTACCTCTCCAAGGGAGTCCTTTGGAATCAATGATCCAAGAGAGGCCATGGCATCCGCAAATCTATTAGTCGAACGAGGCAAACTAGTGATCTCATACCAATCAAACTTAGAGAGCAACTTCATTGCTACATCATGATAAAGCTTAATGGTAGGTTCTTTGGCTTGGTATTCTCCTATAATTTGTTTAACCACGAGTTGAGAATCCCCAAATATCCGAATACGCTTAATGCTCATAGCTATGGCTGATTGAAGACCTAAAATTAAGGCTTCATACTCTGCTGTATTATTGGTGCATTGGAAGTCTAGTTTGAATGATAAAGGGATGGGAATCCCTTGAGGTGTATGAAACACAACTCAAGCACCTTGACCTTTCGCGCACTTAGAGCCATCAAAGAATAGCGTGATGTCAACATCTTCCTCCGGAATGATGTCCTCTTCTTGTTCAATGATAGCAAATACCAAATCATCTGGGAGCTCAATAATCAAAGGATGATCACTAGGTAGTGGAGCTTCCGCAAGTTGATCGGCTATAACTTGACCTTTAACGAATTTTTGGCTAATGAATTCAAGATCGAATTCGGTAAGCAACATTATCCATTTAGCGGTACGAGTGTTATTATAAGTGCGAGACATCATATAACGCGGAGGGTTTTCTCTAGCTATGACATATGTTGTATGGCTAAGCATATAATGACGAAGTTTCTTAGTGGCAAAAACCACTGCTAAGCACAACTTTTCCACATAAGCATATCGGGTTTCATAGCTTACCAATGTTCGACTAATATAATAGACAGACTTGCTCACGATTTTGTTCATTCTTTTGTGCAAGCATTGTCCCTAAGGCAAAGTCCATTGCTGAGATATAAAGATTGAAAGGGACCCCTGGACGAGGCGGAGCTAAGATCAGCGGAGATGCTAAGTACTCGCTTTATGTCATCAAAGGCTTTCTCGACACTCATCTGTCCATGAAAATTGTACCCCCTTTTGTAGTAGGTGGCAAAATGGCCTACATTTATCAGAAAGTTGTGCAATAAAGTGACGGATTGAATTAATCTTTCCTTGCAAACTACGCAACTCCTTCAAATTAGTTGGGGGACACATTTCCATAATGGCTTTGACCTTGTTTGGGTCCACCTCAATACCTCGTTTAGAGATAATAAAACCTAGGAGTTTGCCTGAGGTAACACCAAAGACACATTTCTTAGGGTTCAACCTTACTTTATGCTCTAGAAGTCTATCAAAAACTTTTTCCAATACATCAAAATGCTCTTGTCGAGTTTTAGATTTTGCCAATAAATCATCCACATAATCTTCGATAATCTTATGCATATAATCATGGAAAATATAAGTCATGGCTCGTTGATAGGTTGCACCTGCGTTCTTAAGGCCAAAGGGCATCACCCCGTAACAAAAAGTTCCCCAAGGTGTGGTAAATGTTGTTTTGTGTTGATCTTCAAGGTTTATTCGAATCTGGTTGTATCCTAAAAATCCATCCATGAACGAAAGCATTTCATGACCAGCGCAGGTGTCGACAAGAGTATCAATGTTTGGAAGAGGAAAGTCATCCTTAGGACACGCTTTATTTAGATCTCAAAAATCGGTGCAAACACGTATCCCCCCGTTAGGCTTGCGAACGGGTACCATGTTAGAAAGCCACTCAGGATAATCAATCGGGACGACAAATTTAACATCCAGAAGTTTCTGAATCTCCGATTTAACTATGAGGGCCACGGTAGGATGCATTTTCCTAAGTTTCTGTTTGACAAGTTTAGCATCTTTTTGTAAGGTGAGGTTATGGACAACCAAATTAGGGTCTAGGCCTGGCATGTCTTTGTAAGACCATGCAAATATCTCCTTCTTCCGCTTGAGTAGAGCAATCATTTGCTCTTGTTCCTCCGATGATAGACTTTTAGCCGGTTTCACAATTTGGGTGCCATCTTGGCCTGGACTAAGGTCTACATCGATAGTTTCTTCAATAGACATGTGGGAACCTTCCTCAAGCTGATGGGGAGTAGGGATCAGATTTATGTCATCTAAAATGTCATCAAGCTCCTGTGCCTTGCTCTCGTCTATGTCTGCCTGGAAGACCTCTGGCTTAGAAGATGAAGGTGAATGTGGAGGTGAAGGAGGAATGTAGTTGACGGAAGCCCTTAACAATTCCTCGAAAAGGATGAATTCTGAAATAGATGGAGGGGATGAAATCCGATCCATGCCAATCAGGCTTGGGTTGATCAGGATTGGCTTATCCGGATCATATGGATTATGGAGTGGTGTGAATAAGTCTTCAAAATTCATTGTCGACTTATGGAAGAAAGGATGGGCGGAATGGAAAGGAAAAACCGGTGAAGACCTCGGAAGACCTGAGATGCAAAACAACATAGTTTTTCAGTTTTTTTTTTTTTTTTTGTAGTTTGAGTTTTTTTTTTTTTTTGTAGTGGTGAAAACCACTATTACACACATACATAAAGCAATAAAGTATTTTTTATATATTTTGATTTTTTTTTTTTTGGAAATTTTCTGATTTTTTTTTTTTTTTGGTAGTGGTGAAAACCACTATTTTAGTATATACATATAATACAGGTTTGGATTATGGCTTATGGATGTGGCGGAGGGGGTGGTTCACCTCGTTCTTGTGGAATAAGCAAGCGAAAGATGGCCTCTTGGAGAGGGAACAATTGGAGATAAAACTCGTCTTGTTTAATGAGGGGAACAATGGGCGCCGACTCTTCTTCATATTCATCACCATTTGACATGACGTCAAATTCTTCATAGGCTTCATCTTCGGATTCGTCGGGGTGGAGGATTTCTTCTTCCGAATTAAGATTAATGCTTTGAAAAGCTCGTTCAAAAGAAGAAAGGGATGGAAGTGGTTGGTAGCCCAGACCAAAACGCTCGGTGGGTCTCTCGATATGGCATATCGATGCGTTCGGTTACCCCTTGCTCGTATCGACCTAGGCCAAATTGCCGCCAATTATGTCTGTGGAAATAGCGAGAGGGAAAACCCTCCATCCTTTCGATATTGGCGGGACTGGATGCTTAGGTTCTAGTATGGTGGTAGGACTAGAAGATGACTCTATTCCCCCATATACAAAATTAATGGAATTTGGCATAGAACCCATGTTATAAACCGATCCAATGGATAAATTTTGGTTCTCACCGTGATCGCCATTTGTAGATTAAAGATACAATGCCAAACAAAAATAAAACCACAATAATGGAATACAGGAAAGTTGCACAAAACAAACAATTTTTATTAATTAGTGGAGTTTAAAAACTCCTTTTGAGTACAACAGGGCCTGTAACCCTTTTTGTGATACACAAATTACAATTTGTGCTAGGGTTCTCCGAAACCCTAGCTGGCATAAAGTGGTGGCATTTCTGAAGACGTATCCTTAATCCTAACAAAGTGAGTGGGTTTTGTTGTATCCTTTGGCTCGGACCACTCCAGCTTAAACAATCGCTATCAACACACCAGATCTGCCATTAAAATCCTGCACACATTAACACTATCAAGGAGTTAGAAATTAATAAGAGGGCTCCACTGTGTGAGCCCTCAAAAATAATTTAAAACCCTAGAAAAATAGAATGCAGGAGTTCAACAATAGATTAATAAAAGAAAAGAAGTTACTTGCTTTAAAATGATTTATACCTATTCTCTGTTAACGCGGCTAGACCAGGCGGCATCTGGAAGTAATGTGGCTGTCAAATCGGCTGTAGAAGGCGCCCTGGTGCACTCGCTGAACGCCCGCGTGCTTCTAGATCAAGGTTTCAGATGTCGGTCTGAGTCTGTGGCTGCGGGTAAACGCCCGTGGGCACTTGTGACAAGAATGGGGAATTCTGCAGAGTACTACAGAAGAGATGGCAGCGAAGTTGGTGACGGATGCGGCAAAAAGGGGCGGTGATGGATGGCTGAAGAGATAGATGAAATAGAAGAGATAGGTCCAAAAGATAGCAAAGATAGCCAAGATAGAAGTAGGGTTTGAGCCATCAAGGTGGCATCTACTCTTAGGGCACACTTTAGGGTTTTAACGACACTTTGAACGTGTGGCTAAGATTAAAGTGGATCCAAGGGTAGAGAATAAATCTAGGTTGTGAAACGGATTAAGAAGGATGGACGGATGAGATTAAATGAAATATGGATGGCTTAGATTAAATCACTTAAACTATATTTATATATATATATATATTAAAATATTAAAAAATATATATAAATATTAATTTAAATAAATTTGGGGATGAAAAATGGCGGGAAAGGTGAAATTGGGCCAAATAATTGCGGGAAAGTGTGGATTTGCACCAAATAATGGTGGGAAGGATGAATGATTGACATGTGGCTGACAGGAAGGTATAGATGACTTGCAAGTGGCTGGATTTTGGTGTCTACACCAATATTTATTTATTTGCAACTTCTCTTTCCCTTATTTTTGAAGCTCTTTTAGCTCTTTTGTGAATCAATTGAAAAGAAGCCATCTCACTCTCTAAATCTTCTTCTGATACATCTCCTTGTACTACTTTGGTAAGCAAGACTTGCTCAGAAATAGGATGCAATTCTACTGATGTTGCAGTGTTCAAAGAAAGGGGTATGAACCTAAAACTCTCATCATTCTTCCTCCAATCCATATATGTTCCTAGAGGTTGTCCCCCCAGAGCTAACAATTTAGGCCTAGACACTGCTTCGATGATTGGAGTACTTAGTTTTTTTACTGGAATACTGCATTTTTCTCAGAAGTTGTGCTCCCTTAGGAAACTTCTCCACTTGTTCAATGGTAGGATGAAAAGTCTTAGGGACTTTAGCTATTGTTAAAGGAGTTTCACATTCTTATACTATATATTCTTGATCTTTGGATGGAGAGAGATTCAGAACTAGCTTGGGAATTTTTAACTATTAACACTATGTTTATGATGTCCTTATGCTTCCAGGTTCTGATATTTTCATCATATTTCTTAGAAAAGTATTTATCAGTATTCATACCAAATTTGGACTTAAGTTTCCCAATTTTGATTCTCATTATCCATCAATCTGATATTTTTGTTACATTCCATTGTCCTTCTTCTACCTCTTCAAAAACATCCTCATCAAGTTGAGGGTCCTTTTTCTTTGTAGTTTTCTCTTCAATATCACGCATTGTGGCTTATGTCAACTAATGACTTTTCTTTTGTTTAGTATCATAATCCACAATCTATTCATAGAAATCCAACCATGGAGGCAGTTGACCCATTTTTGACAAATTCCACTCCAAAAGAGTGGTCTCATCATTGTTTCTGCCTTGTTCAAAATGAGCCCTAGGCCTCTTTTCAAATTTATAAGCATTTTCTCCATTTAGGGCTACATTTATTACAGTAAAAATACCATCAGGATCATAACTCTACCTTTGGGGAATGTAAAATAGACCTCACCTATCAAGGTATTGGTCAATTTTCTTACTCTACCCCTTCTTTGTGATAGTACTATCCTCCATAGTGCAATATGTAAGCAAAAACCTTATCTTTCTTCCAGAATCATAATTCAAATCAATGTACTCCATATGCCTCAAATATTTCAAGGCAAATGGTCTTTCTTTAATAAACTGGGGTAGGAGAAAAGGTTTACTCATGAAACCATATAGTCTTATTATTGTGCCCTCAGTTAATAAATACTAATCTCCTTCTTTAGCACCCTCTACTCTTAGAATTTTCTTAGCTAAGGGTGGCAATCTAGGGCACTCTCCATACATTATTTTCAAAGTGGGTCCAAAAAATTCCAAATTGAATCTATAGAAAGACTCACTACTTCTCAAATAACTTGTTCAATAATAAACCAGTAAGGTTTACCCATCATTGGTTTTATCCATAATCGGAATCCAAGGCATCTTGTCCTTAATGGAAACATAAAACATCCATACTAGACTTAAGCAATGTCTGAAACTAGGAGCATTAGAGCCCCTTTTTATTCTTACCAATTGTTCATGTATCCTTTGAGAAAAAAGGTTGGCCAGTCAAAATAGATAACCCTAGTCCCTTTTTCCTCCACACCTTCCTCATTCATTCTTTCATTTGAAATACAATAGGCTACAAAAATTTTCTAGTCGTACACCATTGTATCATAATCTAAACCCTCCATACATGCCAACATAGAGAACACTACAGGGTTTGAGAATTTATCAATAAGTATTGGGACTTCAGGTAACTTCTTCCTGGGATTAGCATTGAGCTGTTTATAAACCCATATTTTAAATGACTTGGCATCACTAGCTCATTTATCCAAAGAGTAATACCCTACCTGATTAGTCACCCTAAAATATTTTGGCCTTACTTATGGTTCTGATCCTAGGGAAAAAAGGTTATGAGAGGAGGTAGCAGTGAAACTAAACAGGGTTTTGCCTTTAAAGGTTTTTATTTATTTGGCCATGGGGTCATAAAATTTAACTACTGCAGTTCTTAATTCTAGATAAGGATGAATAGAATCACAAATGTAAAAAGATAGGTAATAGAGGACATCACATCTACCTTTCATAGACAAAGCAGCTCTCTTATTGAATCTATAATTCACACTTCTTTTAAGCTTTGTCATCTCTGTCAAGACCATTTCAATATTTGTCACACCTTCCACTCTGTCAACATATGGAGCCACTATCTTTATCTTTGAGATTTCAGCTTTTGGAATCTCCTCTGAAGCCATCTTGATAGCAATAATGCTATGTTTCCTCTAGAATTTGTAGTGAAATCTTCAAAGTATCGTATCATTCTTTTCTATTATGTGAATGAGATTTACCACTAAATGAACACTGCTCATTTTTTTTTATTCTTTTATTTACTGGTGCATGCGTATCTTCTGTCATTAATGTGGCTACTACGTAATCTAACCATTGGCACACTTTCCAATTCACACTCATTCTTTTTGGTGGCTCAATGGTGGCATTCTAAATTTTCATTGGTCAAAAATTCAAATTGCACTACCACCTCACTGCATCTATTCAGCTACTCTTTAGTTTGAGTATAGGTTCATTAGCATTGAATGTAGGATTTTTATTTCCTCTCCACATGTCACGATCACGAAATCACTACTTGGCCTCAAATTAGTTTTGAAAATTATGAATTGAAGATGTCTTTGATTCCACTAAAACTTAACTTATTTCATGCGTGGATGATCACCTTGGTTTCATTTCGCTATACTTTAGCTTCAAAAAAATCCCTAGATTGGAGACGCTTTCACTTCTTTTGAGACTTGGCTCTTTCTGTCATGTGGAAAACAACACTTGCATCATTCTACTAGAAATTTAATGTATTTGGGTGTGTATTGGAGATGCTCATCATTTTGCCACACTTACGTGTATTTGAAAACAGAATGGAACCTTGTTGAATACTTTGTCAACACTTAGCCATTTTTTTACAATTTTTTTTATGGGCTTGTACAATGTGTAGAAAGAAACTGAATACAAAGTGTAGAAAGAAAGGGAAATATATTACAAGGTATATACATATGTTACAATGAGATCATATTTTAGACATAGTAGAGTTTGAGATAAAACCATTTGCTGGAATTAGTTGTATGTCCCTTCTTGATCTTCAAGTTGGAACACATTGGACTCCTTGGCCTCCACTATTTTGAAAGGACCATCCTAAAAAGAATCAAACTTTTCATGTTTGCCTGGTTTTTCTCTATCAACATTCCACCTGAGAACTGCATATCCAACCTAGAATTTTCTAAATATGGCCTTCTTATCAAACCATGCCTTGACATCTAAGAAATGCTTTTGAAAGTTTTCATATGCCTAAGCTCTATTCTCTTCAAGTTGCAATAAGTGGATCAGCCTGATATTTACTAGATTTTCCTCTAACTATTCCTCTATATTGACAAGCTTAAGTGTTGGAAATTCCAAATGGACCAGTAGCACTGCCTCTATGCCATACACCAGTGCATAAGGGGAAGTCTTAATGGACTTCTTTATAGTAATCCTATCTACCCACAAATCTTGGTCGAGTAACATGTACCAAATTATCTTGTTACCTTCAAGTGATCTCCTCAGAATCCTAAATAGGTTCTTATTAGTAGATTCAAAAAGTCCATTCCCTTGAGGGTAATAGTTAAAATTATTCTTAAGAGTGATGTCATACTTGCTAGTAAACTCAATATACTTGATGCCTATGAAATTTGGGCCATTATCACTTACTAAGGCTTTTGGAACTCCAAACCTTGAAATCAAATTTCCATAAAATTGATCACAACTTCTTGATCTGATTTCTTAGTAGGAATAGCCTCTACCCATATGTTAAGATAATTTGTGGTAGTTAAGATAAACTTATGCTCTACTGAGGAATTAGGGTTGATGACCCATATAAATTCCATCCCCCATTGTTGAAAAGGCTCTTCAACCTGTATCGGCCTAAGAGGTAATAAAGCATTCCTTGTCCTTCCAACATATTTTTAATATTTGTCACCGACCCTAGTAGCCCTAAAAGTATAAACAAATACAATAGGACAATAATAGCCTGCTATTATAATTTTCAAAGCTATAACTCTGCCTGAGCTATGTCCACCAACTGGTCCTCCATGGAATTCTTTTATGACCCTCTTTTGCTGATCATATTTTAATAATTTTAGAAGAACTCCATCCAAGTTTCTTTTGTACATGCCTTCTGGTAGTAGTACATATTTCAAAGCATGAAGTCTACATATCCTCCTTTGGGATGCATTTAGATTTTGAGGGCATACTCTAGTTTACAAATATTTTATCATTTGATCAACCCAATCAGAATCTACAATCTGTACTCCTTCAACCTGATCCTCTTCTTCTGTCTGGTAAGCTATCACCTCTGCTAATGTTGTAGCCTCTGTTAGACCTTGGCACAAGGATATACCCCTCACCAATTTTGTGGGATGTATCTCTAAATCATACTCTTGGATTTTGGTAATCCATACAACTCTTTTATCTCCTAGTTCACCCTGAAGGATAAAACTTATTACATATGGATGAACAACATATACCAGGGTCTTACTTTGTACCAAGTACTACCTAAACTTCTTTAGTGACTTCATTACAACAAATACTTGTCTTTAAATAAAGTTATATTTGACCTGGTAGTCATGGAGTGTATGGCTCCAAAAGAATACAAGATATTCTTTACCTTGATCATTTTTCTGAGTAAGCACAAAGGTATAACTTTCTTCAACTCCATAAGCATGAAGGATAAAATATTTAATTAAATATAAATTTACCAGTACTAGGGCTATTGCAATGGACTACTTGATAATCTCAAAATCTTGTTTCCTTATTTTAGTCCACTTAAACTCAACATTCTTCTTGAGTAAGTCAGATATAGGCCTTACTCTTTGTGCAAAGTCAAAAATAAATTTACTAACAAAATTGATTTGACCTAGAAAATACTGTAAAGTCTTCTTGTTTGTAGGCAATGGGAGAGCAAAAATGGATCTGATTTTTTTTGGATCTATGGCCATACCTTATTTTGAGACCACATGACCTAGAAAATTTCCTTCATGAACTGCAAATAATGACTTCTTAGGATTGAGTGAAATACCAAATTCTCTGCATCTTTGAAAAACTTGCTCCAGGTGTGATAGGTAATCTTGCTTATCATGGGAAAAAATAGTCATGTCATCCAATAAAATAAGAATGACTTTGTTGAGCAATGCCCCAAAGGCATAATATATGGCTCTCTGAAATGTGGCTCCCGCATTGGACAACCCAAAAGGCATTCTCTGGTAGGTGAATGTACCCCATTTGTGGTGAATGTTGTTTTATATTGATATTTATCTTTCACCCAAATTTGATTGTATCCAGAGTAACCATCCAGTAATGAGAACCTCTCTATCCCAACCACTATCTATAAGATCTGATCAATCTATGGTAGGGGGTAGTGATACTTAAGGGATGCTTGGTTAAGAATTCTAAAATCTACACACAAACAAATATCCCCATTCTTTTTTCTCATGGGTACAAAGTTAGCTACCCAAGTTGAATGTTTAATTGGGTATATGATCTTAGCCTTCAATAATTTTAAGAGCTCCTCTCTCATAATTGCTTTGATCCTTGGATTTACAGGCCTTTGATTCTTCCTAAAAGGCTTTGCATCAGGCTCAAGCTCAATAGTATGTTGGATAACCTTTTTTATCATATACCTTGAGGTCTTCATATGACCAAGCCACAATATCTTGGTATTTTAGGCATAGGACTTTGATATATTTAGCTTCCTCTAGTGAACATAAAACTCCAACATTGAGCTTATTTTTAGTACCAACTTTAACTTCTTTATAGATTTTTTCACTAACTTTCATAGCTTTGGTTTTTTATTGTCCTCATTGTCAAAAAAGCTTTCTATGGTGACCAACCCTCTAGGAATGTGATTGTTTCTTAGTTGAATAACATCTTGTTGATCAATTTATTCTATATTATCTTCTTGGATAGTGGAGAGACATGCTTATCTTACTAGAAAGTCAATTATCTATTCATAAATTTTAAAAACTTGCCAAAAAATCTACTTGTTTGGTACTCCAGGTTTGAAAATCATTTTGATTCCCTTGGCTTTCTTGATTCCAAAGTTTACAAAAGGTTTGAAGTTATCTCCCTTTGTTGCTAAGGAATCTACCAGAGTATTCTTTTCTCTGGGAATAAAATTTAAATTTAGGGCATCAAAGGATTCCATCAGATCCCATACCTTGTTTGTGTAAGCTTTTAGGTAATGGTGCTTACTATTGCACTTGTTTCTTACCTAATGGACTATTAACTCATAATCACCATATATGTTTAAAATCTGAATGCCCATGCATTTTGCTTGTATCAATACAAGTCATAAAGCCTCGTATTCTATAGCATTATTTGTACATGACTATGTTAGTCTGTAGGCAAAATTATTTGTCCCCTTTGATTGAGACTATAAAACCACACCAGTTCCTGCACCATTTTTGCATTGCATGGTCCATGTTTCTTTTTCTCTTAGATATTGATTGGATATGGCAGGGATTTTCTTCTCTAATTCAGTTGAGATACTATATGTTCCCATACCAGTTTCAAACTAACTATAGTCCTCTCTACAGGGCAACTCATCCTCAATTTCCAACTCCTCAAAGTTTTCAACAAGCTCAAATTCTTCCAGGAGAGTAATATTGTACATGTCTTCTTCAATATTTTTAATATGATAAGCTACTAAATTTTTAGGCGTTATCCTTATTCTCTTTCCTTTGAAATGAATCACCATACTAGAATAATCCATTTACATACATCCACCCAATTTTACAATAAATACCCTTGAAAGGCATAGTCCAAAGTAGGGCTCTAGGTCAAACACTACTATTTCTTGTACTATTGTCACCTTAGGGGCTCTATGCAACCTCATTAAAATATCATTTATGATCCCAATTGTCTTAACAAGTGTCTCATCCAATTTTAGCACTCCAAGATAATATTGGGTATACTCCATACCCATTTCTTCACAGACTACTTTAGGCATAACTGTAGTTGATGCTCTTGAATCTATCATACAATTTTGGACTACCCAGCCTTCCATCCTTAGGGATATATAGAAATAAGGAGGTTTATTATTTAAAACCATAGGGGACGTTTCTTTATTTTTTGATGACATACTAAGGATTGTAGTGGACTACTTATCTCTTGGATACTTGTTAAGGGAAGCCTTAAGCAGATATATTTGACCAGGAATGAACAAAGTGTCATACAGGCTAGCTTTTAATGGAATCTTTTTCATATCTTCAACAATAGTACACTCATACTTAGCTAGGGAGGTCTTTCAGGCCTTCTTTCTGGCTCACCATATTTTCTTTTATACTATTGAGTGGCTTCTATTCTTTACCTTTTAGTAATAGAGGGGAATCTAAGCCTTTATTGAGCCTCATATTTAGATCCCATATGATCTCTTTCAGTTTACCTTTCCAATATCTTAGGAAGACTATTTCTCTTCTCTTTCCCTTTATCTTGAGGAATGGAGAAAGTATCACCACTTTGAGGAAGGGGATCAGTTCATTTTTGAGAAGGGAATTGGAATTGCCCCATATTTTGGGGATCTACTTGCAACGTTTTCTTTCCAAACCTTGTCATAACAGTAATTGGGCTATCTTCCTCTAGATATTTCCCCACCATGATTTGATTAAGTTGCCATAACATATTTAATCTTCCTTTTTATTCATTTTAGCTTGATCCATAACTTTTTGGATGTGGTGCTGGTACATAACACAAGACTGTAAGTTATGAGGGTCATTACATACCAGACACTAGACATTTGCAAGAGAAGTATCTGAGAAACACTCAGGATCTTCATACACTGCATTCACTCTGATCCCAATATTGTTACTAGGGCCATGTCTCTAATATTTGTTTACATATGGGAATATCCTTTGTTGTGACCTTTCTTGGTCTCTCTTTTCCATTGAATTCATTTTGTTTCTTAGAGTTTTCAGGGTATTTTGTATATCAAGAATAGCAAAAAACTCTTGAGAAGGTTGATAAATAAATGGAGGGAAAGGAACTGTAGAGGATGATGGTTTTTGTTCAAGAATGGCATTCATTTGTGGAGATGGGGATGATAAAAAAAGAGGATCCATGCAAGATGGGTTTGAAGTTTGACTTTGGCCATTAGTGACTTATGAATTATAAGGTAGCATAGTTTTAGGGGTAGTCTCCCCACATTAATTAGGATATTCTCAGCATGAAATACTACATTATAAACTTGAGGGAAGGTTTCTACTCTATATTTTTGTGTTTGCAAGCCTAACTTTGATCCAAGATCTTTGATATTATACATATAGGCTAAACATGTAGCCGGTCTAGCTATCAGAGGTATTCTTTTCCATAATCTGCTAAACCTTTAATTGAAATCTGAGATAGTTTCTTACTGGGATTTTTGCATGTATGTGAACTAGTTGAGCAGGGAGAAAGGGTCAACAGACTCATTAAAATCCTCCACAAAAGGCTTAGCTAATGCTTGTCATGAAGTGATGGTGTTATCTTCCATATTTCTAAACCAATGCAATATCTTTCCTCTAAAGGACAAGACTAGAATTCCTATAATAATATCCTCCTCTTTTATGTTGTGGATTGATGCTAGATTTAAAATATCCTGATAGTACTCATAGGTTATCTTCCTCGATCCATCATAAGTGGGGATAGCCTTGGATACAGCCTGGGGGATGGCATTCATTTGGGCTAATCTCAGGGGACCAGTTTTGTTCCAGCTAGGGTACTTTTGTAATGGCTGATTATGAGCCACATTTTGTACCATATTTTTGGGTGTAGGTATTATTGGAGGGACTATCAGATTAACTACAAGATTTTCCTCAAGAATATCTTCTTATGAGAGGAAATATTGATTCAAACTTCTAACAACAGTAGACCCTCTATAAGGTAATTCACAATAAAAATAGGAGTTAGGGTTATTCCTTTTGAAATACCTGGTATACATGAAAGAACATTGGTCTATAGGAGTAAATATTTTTTTTGATTTAAGAACTAGGGAGCCGCCAGGTGAATTTGCTATTTTCCACTTATAAGGTCAATATAATTAACCAAATATTGATTCCTCCGTGTTGAGATAAACAATAACTCATATGATGGGTTTTTGTGATCCTTGTGAGATGGTCCCATCAAGTGTGCCAAAAAATGTTGGGCACTAAATTGCATCAAGTTTTACTCAATATTGTGGTTTTCTATCTTCCTAATTTTTATTCGGGCTTGCACCCGATAGCTACAACTCAACACTCAACATTGGATGGAACAAAATAGGAGTTCTAGATCCAACCTCCAGAGTAGGCTAGTTCCTTGTCAATTCAAGTAGGGTGTTGACACAATTATGCTCACTCAGGGTTTTAGATATTAGGGTAAGAAAATGATTAGGATTATAAAATGTGAACAACAGTGGACAGATAGGCTAACATCATTGTACTACAACAAAAAGCTCAAAAAAACTAAATTAAAGACACATTACTCATATCAACATTATCCCAAATTAAATGTACGTTCATTCATTAAAGAACAATAGAGAAATATTGCAAACAACGATTTCAATATCTAAACAATGATAATCCAAATAGCAGAATTCACCAATATCTAGATTTTATAGAAATTCACTCCCTAGCAACAAAGATCTAATTCAAAAGAAAATTTCAATTACCCTAGTAGCTAGTAATCCATTAATTTGGCACAAACTAACCATTCAAGTATTCACAAAAATGCACCTAAAGAATTCGAACCTCTAATAATGAATTATGAAGACATAAAATTTGAGGTAAAGATCAATGTAATTACAAATATGAAATTTTGATAGCTCAACAGAGAGTTCTTATTGGAATTCTATAACTTGTTCAACCTCTGGGAAATCCGTTGCAAGTAGACCGCCATAGCAGCTTGAAAAATCTGCAACTTGTTGGTTGTTCGGTGCTAACTGGAGTTATGGTCGTTGGAGATTGCATATACATCATTGATCTTTCTTGGAAGAATTTTTCCACCATCGATCTAAAACCCTATCGGGTTTTTATTTTCTTGAAACCCTCGACGCTTTAGCTTCCTCCTCTAACTGACTATTTCAACTTTGGCAAGAAATTAGTTTTATATGCTTTAGAATTCTTAGCAAAGTCTCAACCATTGATCTCCCTCATCGTATGGATATGATTTAATCTAATATAAAATTTATATAATGGCAGGGGATAATAGAGTTCCATTCCACTTTAAAAATTGATGACATCATCTTTCATGCTTCAGAACTTGTAGAATGCCAATCCAGCACTAAAATGCCTTGAAAGTGAAGCAGGATGAAATTCGCTCTCTATCCTTCATTTTTCTTATTTAGCGATGAAGGATTCCCCAATACGCACAAAAAAGGTTGATGACATCATATCTTCTTCAAAACTTTGTAGATTCCATTTCAAACCCAAGCAAGTGTATTGTCTTGTGAACACCTGACATAGCCAAAAAGCATGCTCCTATCTACTATATTAGTCTATAGTCATCATAAAAAGCATAAAATCTTGATACATTGCATAAATTCAAGAAAATGATATTTCTTGTATTGATTATGAATGAATTTCTGTTACAAATATGCCCCTCTTAGGGTCACTTGAATGATGATACAGTCTATACAATTGCCAATGCCCTCAATAGGGTAGGTGCATTAATATTGCCCTTTGACTAGTTGCAAACTACCTTGGGGTGGAGTTGACCCCCTTCTTCATGATGTGGAAGGATTATGATATAGACTCCTCTTGTACCTGTCTTCCTACGATCAAGAAACAACAACACATGATCAAAAAGATAGATAGCCTCTCATGATGAGGCCCTTTAAGGAAACATACATGATAATGCCATTAAACTAATGATCAAGAAAACATAAAGAAAACCTTTAAACTATGCTAATTGAATCAATATTTGTAATATAGCATAAAGGAGATCATTAGACAAATAATGCATGGATCAGATATCAAAATAGAAGCATAGAGGTGCATAAAATATCCACAAATTTTCTAATTAATGCAAAGTATAAACTAACTATTCTAAGCTAATTCCCACGGTCAAAATTCTTCTAAATTGCAATTAAACCTAAGAAATGATTAATCTAACCTATTTAACTGGATAGAAATGAAAAGAGTAAGGTGATCTATCACCTGTTATAAACCATAGCTCTGGTGAGCTATCTGCACTATGAACCATAGCTAATAGCTGCGGTTTGACCTCTAGTAGGTTTACCCTCAAAATCAGGGGTAGTGGGCTTGATCTCCTTGTCCAAATTGATGTTCAAGGGTCGCCTTTATTGTCCTCAGACTGATTTGGCGATCAATTCGATATGAAGGGCCTTCGTTTGCCCAAATTTGTGCTTCTTGACTCTCCTAAGCACCTAGGGCATCCATAATGCAATTCATCATGAATTTTGGCAAAAGGGTCAGGGATTAAGTGCAATAGCTCTATCTCTTAGTATACTCAGTTTGAGTGTACAATTCACCAAGGATTCATTGCTCAAATCTCCAATGCTTGCTTATTTTTATTCTCCCAATTTGGAGGGGGTATTTATAGCATGCCCCTAGGGCTAGGGGTGGCTTCATGGAGAAGCCAAGACCAAGAAGGGTGGTTAGGATAGTTGGGATGGAAGCCTCTGGAATATTCTATCCTTCAACCACCTTCTTCTAGATATTTTGGCCGTTCCAACCAATTTGGCTTGGATGGAAGGCCTAACTGAACTCCAGTTAAGACCGTAGGTCACATTTGTGGTCCAGACTACAGACCGTAGGTGTCAACCATAGTTTAGACTGGAGACCGTAGGTCTGGGCTATGGTTTAGACTGATTAGGCCAAAATTCCTAAATTGAGTGGTTAGAACCACTTCTCTATCTTGGATTCTATCCAAGATCCTCCATATGGTCTTGTAGCATGTCCATATGAGTAGTCATCCTCGACATGACGTATTTTAGGTGTCTATAGATGCCCATTTTGAGATGCGTTGTGAGATCAAACAACATTGAGCAAAAATATACATCCTAAAATGATGCCTAAGGTTTTATGATGATCATTAGTTGGATCAACATTAGATGCCCCAGGTCCAGCAAAAGGACATGCATCTTAGAATCATTTCTTCCAACTCATGAAAGGCTTACATTTTGACAAGTCTGCACTTGTCATCAAATATTCGGATAGCATCAATGCCAAGTATGGGTATCTTCTGACCCATAAATCTGAAGGATGAGAGTTACAAACCAATTATCATATTTTTTGTTTACCCCAAGAAAAGGGGGAAGCTTATGATAGTTGTTGATAATGATTCACAA
Source organism: Wollemia nobilis (assembly GCA_028583015.1). Lineage (NCBI taxonomy): Eukaryota > Viridiplantae > Streptophyta > Pinopsida > Araucariales > Araucariaceae > Wollemia > Wollemia nobilis. The sequence continues at coordinate 2,881,055 of JAQPPZ010003047.1, read as the reverse complement.
GAACGAACGCAATTTTGACAAGATCAGGGGATCTACGATCTCAGGGATCTTTTGCTGACTTTGATTATGATTATGAAATTATGACTACCCCCTCAAGCGATGAGTCGATGAGGGTAATGACAATGTATGAAGTGACAAAATCGCTTGACCATAATGAATGATCCTAAACAAATTTAGATTCGAGCCTTTTAATGCCTTGGCTAGGCCTAGTTCAGCTTATGATTGCAACTCTTAGTAGTATTTGCACATTTCTATCCCATGGAGTAGTCAGGCTACAATAGTCGTCTTAAGAAATCAAAATGATACAAATGCAATTAGACTTGTGTTGAATCATATTTGTCGATGATTTGTTGAAATATGTCATAAAAGAAATGACAATTTTACCCCAAATGTCCTTATGGTGATTTACTCATCTTGCTGGATTGCATGGATCGTAACTCACTGCAACCGCCAAGTGTATAGGATAAATCATTGAATACGAGGCACATTTGGTTTTTAATTATTTGATTTTTTTGTTTTAATTTTGCATTTATTTGATTGATCTTGGTGCTTTTAACATCACCAAATTTACAATTTTAATCATTGATTTTGAATTTTTATCCAATGGGAGTCATTAATATGCTTTTTTAGACCTTCCCACGGTGGGTTTTGAGTGCATTTAATGCTAGCTACGGATCACGGGTACGGTATATAGTTTAATTTTTCAAATTTTGGGAACCGCGGGTCATACCTACGGGCGAAAAACCCTAGTTTCAAAATCGCAGGTGTCAGCTGCGGTTCATCGAGACTAGGAGAACCTATAAATTGAATTCTCATTTGAAAATTTTCATTATTTTCTTGCAAGCACTAGCAAATTGAGAGCTCTGAGAGTGAGAGAACATTCCCTGGTCTGAAACGCTACCACACTCTACCATAATTACACTCGTCTACCTCGATGGTGGATCCTGATCAGCCATCTACTAGCCGAGGCCAGGGTGCGGGCAAGGTAACTCGAAACTGAGACCTCACACTCAATACCAGTAAAATGAACCACATTAAGTAATGTAGATAATGAACCTCACTAAACTGCTGGTAATGAACCCCACTAGTCTAGGTTAGCTTAGGTTTTTAATTTTTTGATTTAGTGGACTAGGAGGGTACCCAAAATGGGTGCCTCTCCTAAACTACAGCTGGTAGCTACGGTTCCCAATTGGAAAATTGGGGACCACAGGTTTTAGCTACGGTTAGGATTCAAAAATCCCAATGGTCAAAATTGACCGCATGTGAACCGCAGGGTTGACCCGCGGTTCGACAACTTTAGAAAATTTTTAATTTTTTTTTATGATGTTTTTATCGTTTTTAGCATTGTTTTTAGCTCTTCTTAGCTATATTTTTTCTTAAATTATGGTTTTTATTTCAGAAATTGGCTTCTAGAGCCTGGGAGCCTAACATTATGAAGACTCTCCATGAGGCTCTATCTGATGATGACCGAGATTGGTTCTGAGCTATCGAGTTTGGCTATGTCATGGATCTGCCCACTATTAGGGTAGATCAAGCCTACCTAACTACGTTGGCCTGACACTGGAATGCGTGGACCAACACATTTCACCTACCTATAGGTGAAATGACTGTTACCCTAGAGGACGTCTACAGGATCTTTAGGATCCCCATCGATGGTGAGGCCATCATCTCCTCTACCTCCAGGGTAAAGGAGGTTATTTTTGATGCTATCTTTGGTGACTAAAGTGAGGATGCTCAGGATGTGATTGACCATGGAGGGGTGCACATCGACGACTGGTATCGTGAGGATGTCTTCTCTGCATGGGAAGCCCTCTTCATGCACTTGATAGTATAGATTGTCCTTCCAGACTCTTTGGGCATGAGGATTCCCTGGAACCTCCTATCCACTACCTAGAGGGTTCTTCAGAGTTCGATAGAGGAGCCACTACTTTTATCATGGGGGAGCACCTTGCTATGTCAGCTCTATAAGAATCTGTATTAGATTACTGAGCGTAGCCATAAGGGCATCAGCTGTAGTCTTCTATTGCAGATCTGGGGGTGGCAGCACATCCAGATCGAGCATCCTATAGATCTTCCACTGTGCATTGCTGAGATAGACGTTGATCATTAATGCTACGCCACATGTTGGCCTCATGAGGGGGAGGGTACCCATAGCAGGATCCATGCTGGTGATGTCGAGCATTACATTACTCGATTTGCATCACTCGATCTGGGGGATGTTGTTTGGTGCCCCTACATGGATTTCCCCGCATGGCCTGAGGTAGATGAGAGGCTTCGATGGGCTCACCAAGATAGGTGGCTTATCAGCCAAAAGGTCGATATTAGAGAGTATTAGTTCTACTCTCATGTCCTATGATAGTTTGGCATGGTGTAGGACATTCCAGAGATCCCTATCAGATACTGGTGCATGGTCATAGAGACTGATCTATAATGGATCATTCCTGAGCCTCTGGGAGATGCTCCTGATGACTACCAAGAGACTAGAGTTGATACTATTGGGACCACTCTAGAGTATGATGGGTGGTGGTCCATGTTTAGATGGTATGGGTGAGGGCCTCTAGGTCGAGAGCCAGATCAAGAAGAGGTAGAGGTGGATCTCGATGGGCATAGGGTGCACCAACGGATAGAGGGTAGCTAGGGCATAGAGGCCACCATCAAGGAGACTCCCAAGATTGACCCAGATGAGGAGGCTCCAGAGGAGGGTGAGGTCCCTCTTGACAACATAGAGGGTCTACTCTTAGCTCAGGTGGCTAACTTGTAGAGTCATCTTGGATGATTCCATACACAACAGCTAGAGCAAGATACTACTATCGCCACTCTAGAGGTGAGAGTAGTTGATAGGGATAGGCACCTGATTGAGGTGTAGGATCGGATATACAGATCTCACTATGTGGGCCATAGATGTAGAGGCCCAAGTTCAAAGACTATAGACTACACTAGAGTTAGCCTAGGCATAGTAGACTATAGCAGAGGTAGAGAGGGATCTCCTCTAGGTATTGAGGGGGGCTATGTCACCTCCTCAGGTTACTATGGGGCCTCTAGCAGCACCAGCGGTAGCTTCAATAGGTGGTTAGGATCTGACAATCGAGGTAGAGTGACTGTGCAATATGGTCATGAGGACCAATGAGATGCATGCATCTTGGCTTGCTCATGTTGATCAGCTAGTCGACTACATTGAGATGCATAGGCTATAGGTTCTTAAGGATCCTTTCACTTTAGAGTCTCAACAAACCAGGTCTAGGACCTTTGGATAGTCTATGGTGAGCTTGAGTCACAAGACTCATAGGACTGAGAGGATGCATAGGTCCTCTAGCTCACATGGTGTGACATCGCGTGCCAAGCCTAGAGATGTAGGGCAGACTTCAGGGGCCACCGATCAGAGGACTAGCCTACTTTAGTTACTAATTTCTCATGTGTTGGGTACCTTAGGATTTGGAGGTAGGCAGGATCCACATCAGGACCCACCATGGGTTCCAGAGAAAATAGGAGAGTAGGCTCCAGAGTAGAGTGTTGAGGGAGGCGACGAGAGCTCCAGTATAGGGGGAGCAGACTAGATCTGGGATCTGCTAGATGCAGACTACATTTTTTGATATGCCATATTTATTTTGGGTGTAAGGTCGAGGACCTACACACTTTGTAGCCTACAAGAATTTTGATACACTCCCTATGTACTCTTTTGGACACACACACACACACACACACACACACACATATATATATATATATATGACTTGATCATTTATGGCTCATTATGTGTATCGATGTGTATTTTTGATTTTATGTTTATTTGATGCACATGGATGCAATGCTTATGTTGATGCTATGTTTATATGATGTGATGTATGGATGACATGCACTAGATAGCTATCTTATTTATGATGATGTTGATGAGATGCAGTGATCTAGATGATTAGATGTGCCATATATGATGTATGCATATGGATGCACTATTTATTTTTAATGCATATTTGTTTTTGCTTTGTGGGCATGTGTTTATTTTTATGAAGTTATGGTATGCTATGCAATGTATGGTAATGCATTATGTACATAATCGTAATCTAATGGGAATGAACCTATATGCTTTAATCACTTAAAACATAAGGAATGAATGTAAACTGTGTATATCAATTTTAAAATACGACACCATAGAATGTATAACAATCATGCAAAATAATTGATAATTCTCATTACAAGAACTTAATAAATTAATCACCCATATATGAAATGTAGTAAAATGGATTGGTATAATGCTAATGAATGAATATGTCATTCTATATATTTTTCTTTGTTGCACTATATAGTCAACGGCCGTCTAAACATCATTTCTGATATTCATGCGGTATCTATCCTATATGTTTGATTGTGCTTTGTAAAATGCATTCTAATGAATGAATGACTTTTATTTTTTATGTCTAATGATATTTGGTATTTTGTTGCTATTAGAGAACCTTTTGAGGTTTTCCATGAGACTCAAACACCCTAGTAGACTTCTCCAAAAATCACATACTAACTATACAAGGCTTTTATTGGACAAGGCTTTTGTCGTGATAGACCCAACTATTCATTATCCCTATGTGTGCATGTGAGTATTTTTAGATAGACCATAAGCATACCCCGTATGTCAGTCAGGACTCTTTCAACCCATATGTGAGATAGGGTTCCTCATATGATCGTACCATCCTTGTTTCAGCTTTGATTAGACTTATACAGCTAGACAAACCTAGGCACCTAGAGCTAGCTCATCTTGCAAATTGATCAGGGCTACCCCTCCAAATGTAGGCGGGACTCTTTCAACCCATTGCTACATTTGGGGATCACCCAATAGAACTACCCCTCCGATTGTAGGTGGGACTCTTCCAACCCATTGCTACGATCGGGGATCACTCTATGGCTTTCAAAAGGTGGACAATCCAGGGATTCAAGTTCTCACCCTTCTTACTTGCTCATATGTAGTGATAAAAATCATTGTTAGTCCACGTGTTACCATTTTCTTTGAGCAAGGGATTTTTATAGTGCTTTTGATTCACTATGTCACTTTACATTTGATTTGAACTTTGTACTTTGAAATTTGCACTTTGTAACTTGGGATTTAAACTTTGTAACTTTGGGATTTATAGGGGAAATTCTTGTCCTTTTGCCAAAGTTCACCTTTCTAGACCGACTATTTGCAAGACAAGCAGGTCATAAAACCCATCTCTCTAGATACCTAAGACCGCTTTTGTAGCTTTCATCATCTCTTGTCTTAGCAAGATTTTATATTGTTTTGCTTAGTGACGGGATCCTGATATGTTGAAGCACTATCCCAACTAATGACCTCGTCTATAAAAGCAAAGCAAGCTTTCTACAATATCTGAAGAACCCACTAGGTATGTTTGAATGATTGGAAAACTTAATATACATACATATTTCTCCACAATAGGTATCGTGTATGAATGCAATGAATTATGATAAATGCAAGGGTGCATGATTGAAACACAAACATGCGACCGTTTGTAAGATTTTGATAGACACATTACACTCTACTGTGGAATGCAACAGATGGAAAATGCCTAAATGCAATATGATGAGGTGAATGCATGTATGAAAATGCAAACTGCAAAAGCAAATGTTTTTGGATTTTATGCTTTATCAATTTTTTTGGAATTTTGTATATTTTCAAATTTTTATGAATTTTTGAGCTTTCATATTTGACCAAACGATGAGTATATATGCCTTTGGAGCTTTTTGGGGTTGACCAAGTGATTTTTAGAAATCCTTGGAGCTTTTTGGATTGACCAAAGGGCTTACAGATGCCTTTGGAACCTTTTAGTTGACCAAACTCTCCGCAAGAGAGCTTGGAGCCTTTTAGGATGACCGAGAAGCTATAGGAACTCTCGGAGCCTTTGGGTTGACCAAGCAATTTTTTAGAAATCCTTGGTGCCTTTTTGGGATGACCGAGTGGCTTTAAGCAACCCTCGAAGCCTTTGGGTTGACCAAGCGATTTTTAGAAATCCTTGGTGCCTTTTTGGGATGACCGAGTGGCTTTAAGCAACCCTCGGAGCCTTTGGGTTGACCAAGCAATTTTTAGAAATCCTTGGTGCCTTTTTGGGATGACCAAGTGGCTTTAAGAAACCCTCGGAGCCTTTGGGTTGACCAAGAAATTTTTAGAAATCCTTGGTGCCTTTTTGGGATGACCGAGTGGCTTTAAGCAACCCTCGGAGCCTTTGGGTTGACCAAGCAATTTTTAGAAATCCTTGGTGCCTTTTTGACTGACCAAAGGGCTTACAGATGCCTTTGGAGCTTTTTTTGACATGACCAAATCACTCGAATGAGAGCTTGGAGCCTTTTGGGATGACCGAGTAGTTTGGAAAAACTCTCGGAGCCTTTGGGTTGACCAAGCAATTTTTTAGAAATCCTTGGTGCCTTTTTGACTGACCAAAGGGCTTACAGATGCCTTTGGAACCTTTTATTCTACACTCTCTAAGCATAGAATGCCTTAAGATGGATGATGTTGAGAGGTTCAGGCTCTTCAACACCCCCTAGCGACATCAGGCGATAGGTACCCGGACCAATATTTTTAGATATGATATAGGGTCCTAGCCAATTAGCCATAAATTTGTCTCGCATATCGGGCAGCAAATTCGAGTTCTGTTGGTTTTCTTTCAGCACAAGATCCCCAACTTCAAAGTCTCTCTAGTGGACTTTGATATTGTAAGCTCATTTTAATCACTCTTGATAGACATGGAGATGCTCCAGGGCATTCACGTGATGTTCATCCAGTAGCATCAATTGATCTAGTCGAGCTTGTCATGCGGTGTCGTCATCGATGAACTCTTTCAATGCGACACGCAACATTGGAATTTCCAACTCTAAGGGCATAATGGCCTCAGTGCCATATACTAGTGAAAACGGAGTTGCCCTAGTGGGAGTCCGAATGCTAGTCCTATAAGCCCATAATGCAAGGGGTAGTTGTATATGCCAATCCTTGTGGTGTTCTTACACTGTCTTTTTCAAGATGGCTACCACAGTCTTGTTTGAGGCCTCAACTTGCCCATTTGCCTACGGATAATATGGAGTTGCAAAACTATGTTTGATGCGGTACTTAGATGTTAAAGCTCACATAGTTTTTTTCTTAAAAGAAGTTCCATTATCCGAAACTATTTTGGATGGTATCCCAAAATGACTTATGATATGCTCCATTATGAACTCTTCTATGCGAGCTCTAGTGGTCGTTGTTAAGGGAATGGCTTCCACCCACTTTGTAAAATACTCAATAGCCATAATAATGAATGTATGTTGGCCTGATGACGGAGGAGAGATCTTGCCAATTAGATCAAACCCCCACTGAGAAAATGGCCAAGCCACTTGGATGGGTTGTAGGGCCTGTGATGGCAAGTGCATAAGATTAGCATGATGCTGACATTTGACGCATTTCTTGACATACACATTGCAATCCTTCTCCATAGTGGACCAATAATAACCCATTCGAAGGATGCGCTTGACGATGGCCATACCACTAAAATGGCCACCGCACGTACTATCATGAGCTTCTAAAATTGCCCAAGATGACTCTTGGGGCTCAAGACAATGAAGGAGAACTCCATCATAACTTTGGTGGTACAAAATATCTCCTATCAAGACATATTTAGTCACTTTTTGTTTAAATGTGCGTCTTGCGGCATGTGACAGTCCCTCCAGGACAAAACCAAGTCTTAGGAAGTCTTGAATCTGTGACATCCAATTCTGATGAGCCTCAACTTCGACTGCTAAGATGACTTGCTCCCCCTGTGTATTTACCTTTGTAAATGCATACTGGGAAACAACCTGGTGGTGAATGGTGGTGCCACTCCCCATAGGACTCTAGGAGGTTAAAGACCCCTAGGGTGCTTTCTTGAGAAAGTCTTTAGCTTTGCAGAACCAATCAGCTTTTGGATCCACACTAATCATGTTGACTGATTCTTTGTTATCAAAGGCTACACGCTCTACTACAGGATGTGAGAGCATCTTGACGTGGATGGTAGTGAAGTTGGCAAATGAATTCTAAGGGATTAAGGATCCCAAAGATGCCATGGTGTCTACGAACCTATTTGATGAACGAGGGATTACCTCAATGTCGTACCATTCTAGTTTAGCCAGATATGTGGCAAAAAGATCTTTGTAGGCTTTTAGTATCGAACATCGACACTGAAATAGTCCCTTCACTTGGTTAATTATGAGCAAGGAATCGCCAAAGATGTTTAGTCTCTTGATATTCATGGTGATGACTGTATGGAGGCCCAAAAGTAGGGCTTCATATTCAGCATTATTATTGGTGCATGGGAAGTCTAGTTTGAACGACAAGGGCATTGGAGCTCCTTGCGGTGTGAAAAACACTATCCCTACACTAGCTCCTTGCTCGCATTTCAAACCATCAAAGAATAGAGTCATATCAACATTGTTCTCTGGTTCTTCGGGTTTGGGAGCTTTGGATACTACAAACACTGCATCATCTAGAAGCTCGATTGTTAGAGGCCTATTTTTGGATAGTGGTGCCTCAGCTAACTGATATGCTATGACCTGTCCCTTAATGGACTTCTAGCTTATGAATTCTAGATCAAATTATGTCAATAGCATGATCCACTTTGTAGTATGTGTATTATGATATGTCTTGCTCATCATATACTGCAAAGGATTTTGTTTTGATATCACATATGTCATATGACTCAACATGTAGTGCCGCAATTTCTTGGTAGCGAAAACTATTGCTAAACATAGTTTTTCCACATATGCATATCCTAGCTCATAACTCACCAAGGTTTGGCTAATGTAATATATGGCTTGCTCTTTGCCTTGTACATTATTTTGGGCCAACATGGTCCCTAACGCAAAGTCTGTTGCCGATATATATAGCAAAAAAGGCTCTTCTGGCCTTGGTGGAGCTAACACTGGTGGCGTCACTAGGTATTGCTTTATCTCAATGAAGGCTGCCTTGCAGTCCTCATCCCAGTTGAATGGGACACCCTTATGTAGTAGTCGATTCATGGGTCGACATTTATCCGATAGTTGGGTGATAAATCACTTTATCGAGGCTACCTTGCCTTGAAGGCTCCTTAATTCCTTAATATTGATGGGAGGATGCATTTCCAAAATGGCCTTGACCTTCATTGGGTCTACTTCGATGCCTCTCTTGGAGACGATGAACCCTAGTAATTTTCTAGAAGTTATGCCAAATATGCACTTCTTAGGATTCATCCTGACGTTGTGCTCTATCAAGTGATCGAAGACTTTTCTTAAGACCTTTGCATGCTCTTCTCGTAGCAATGACTTGGCTAGCAAATCATTGATATAATATTCAAGAATTTTGTGCATATAGTCATGAAAAATGTATGTCATGGCCCACTGGTATGTGGCACCAGCATTTTTGAGACCAAATGGCATAACTTTGTAGCAAAATATTCCCCATGGCATTATAAACGTAGTTTTGTGCTAGTCTTTGGGCTTAATCCGAATTTGATTGTAACCAAAAAAATCATCCATTAAGGAGAGCATTTCGTGACCTACAGTAGAGTCTACTAGAGCATCGATATTGGGCAACGGAAATGAATCTTTGGGTGTTGCCTTGTTGAGATCTCTAAAATTCGTACAAATACGGATCCTTCCATCTAGTTTTCCTACAGGTACCATATTAGATACCCATTCTGGATAGTCGATGGAAATGACAAATTCTACATCCAACAATTTTTGCAATTCATCTTTCACCATTAAGGCTACTTTTGGATGCATCTTTCTGAGCTTCTACTTGATAGGCTTCTTGGATGGGTCTAGTGAAAGGTTATGAGTAACCAATTTTGGGTCTAGACCAGGCATATCTTTGTATGTCCAAGCAAAAATGTTAGGTCTCTCTTTCAGTAGAGGGATGATGCTAGCACGCTCATCTGGAGTGAGACTCATTCCAAATTTAACCTTCATTAGATTGGTGGGGTCATTATCGATATCCACTTCGAAGGTTTCCTCTATTGACATATGGGATCCCTCCTCAAGCTGATGAGGTATAGGGATCAAATGGATGTCATCAGCTGGATTTATATGTTCTTTGTTGGAAGTATGTTAAGCTTGATAGACATCATAAGAACAACCCGGTTCAAAATTAAATGGTTGCAACATCTCTTCGTTCGGGAAGAAGTCTTCAGGTTTCTACTGGTGAATCAGCGTGATCCCAATAGATAGCATCCATTTTTAGATGCAATGGTTTGGAAGGATCTACTGGATTGCAGAGTGGAGTGGTCAAATCAATGGAGATTATGTTGATGTAATGGAATTGATCTCCAAGACCACATGGATTGAACTCTACATCATCTATGTAGCTTTTGTACCCAAGATCTGGCTTAGATGGTACGGGGATGAATGGGTCCTCCCTTTGGGATGCCCAAAAAATTGGATCCTCCCTATGCACTAACTACAAAATGGGATCTCTCGGCTCAAGTAGCTCAGCATAAGTAGGTGGATGGGGAAAGAGTCTTTGATATTCCTCTTCCAGATTTATTCTTTCCCTGAGGCGATGTTGGAGATTAATCTCTTGATGCAAACCTGTAGCTGTAATAGGTAGCAACTCTGAGGTGGATTCTGATTACGTAGGTGATGAGGCCCCAAATAGGCCATATCCAATGAATCCTCATCATCACTGTATAGATATAATCCTTGACTTCCCCCCATATGCAAGGGGTGATCTACTAGATGTGGCCCCATGTATCTGATTCTACGATCACTATCATCACTATTCGGATAAACCAGATAGAACAATCATATATATGACACCTACGCAAAAAATTGCTCTGCTTCTTCTTCAAAGTGATCAGTGTTAAGAGGCACTTCTTCTATAACATACTCTGACTCCGTAGGCAATAGATGTAGTGGATATACAAGCCTCGGATCGGTCATCTCATCCTCATCGCTATGATTGCTACTATGAGCAGACCACTCTATCATGTCCACAAATATTGGGAGATTAGATGGATGAGGCCTTAAGTAGGCCTACTCTATCTCGTCTTCATAGTCACTATCGACTATGAAATGCTCTTGTATCTCATCTAATTTCTCTCTAGGCAACAAATGGCATAGAAATACCAGAACCACGAAGGCTCGATCAACTTCCTCCTTAGATTGATCATTATTTGAGGACTCACCATCTACATCATAACTCAGTCCACTTATTTTGGAGGTGGACTCCTCTCCATATTCACTACAAATATCTCTTAAATCGAGATCGCCTAGAATGGTGGGGTTGTGCCCCTACATACCAGTATCATCAATTGTGATACGGTTTTGATGACCTAGGTTGCCTTTGGGGTTCTACTCTAAGAACTCTTCATGTTCAAGCTTTGGTATCTCAGGCTATACATGTTAGGATGATATGGATTAAAATCCATGTCATCCCCCAGACTCAGGTATAAACAATCCAATGATGTAATGAGTAAATCATCATGTCCCTGAATCTACAATCCCAATCTAAACCTATCAGTTACCAATTGATAACGTAGTTCAAGAGGGGTTCTTCGTCCTTGTTCAAAAATACCAAGGCCGTATCCATTCCAATGATAGAGCTCAAAAATATGCATGGTGTACTCTGGGTTGGACAAGTACCGAATGTTCATCGTGAACTATTTGTCATCATCCACCTCCATGGGTGCTCACGTTGGAACTTGATCCAACCCAACGTAGATGAAGTTTGTTTGGTTGGGTGGCTCACCCAATGGTACTATGGATCCAACTGGATATCGATGGGCTATCGGTTGGCCCATGTCTCGTGTAGTCTCTAAAATAGGACCAAAGGTCACATTTTGCACAAGATACTCACCCATACCTATATTGGCTAGGTGAACAATCACCCAAGGTGTGGATGACCCTACTGACAATGCAGGAGAAGCAGGTTGAGGTGCCTCCTTGACTTGATCCTGGGCTTCCTCCACCTCCATGGGAGTGGCAGCCTCAGTGGTGACTGGTTTAGGCGCATTCTTTGCTTCTTTCCTGCCCAATTTCACCTTTAATTTCTTGTCATCCCGATGCATTGCTGATGCACTCAATCTCAGAGAAGTTGTAGTGGTATGTTCAGATTTGTTTGATACAGATACCGATGGTTGAACATGCACCGCCTATTTACCTCTTGGAACCCTTATTGGTGACGTGGGCCATATGTCCAAGTGCATTGATGGGAGTACGAAGCCCCCTAGAAAATCTACTAAGTTCATGAACTTGAATGGTTCTTCATCTGATGAAACCACGTGAACTTGTCCCTCGTGTATATACTTGACACACTGATGCAATATCGAGGGAACACAACATATTTCATGAATCCAAGGCCTCCCTAGTAGGATGTTATACTACAAAGTGCCCTCTATCATATGACACATTATGGGAATGGTCTTTAGTCCCACTTGAATAGGTAGGACAATCATGCCAACCATAGAGCATAGTGCGTCGTTAAACGCTCTCAATGTAAAGGTGGTTGGTACGACAAGTGATTTAGGCAATTTCAAATGGTGCAGTGCCTTAGTCGTGATTATATTGATCGACAAACCAGTGTCAATCAAGACCCTTTTTAATGACACATGGTTAACACATGCAATGATATGTAGTGGCGGGTCAGCCATGCTTGCAGAAACCATTTTCACTTCATGATCGTAGAATTGGATCATTGGTTCCTAGCACTATTGTACGTGCCCCATGAAGTTCGTGAATGCCTATGCATCCTGGGAATGTACCTCAATGGACCTCAAAATATCCATAAGAGTCTCCCTATGCCTAGGGGACTATTGTATAAGCTCATATATTGAAAACTTTGTAGGAGTCATCTGCAGGTTTTGAACCAGCCTACTCCTAATGGTCACCACCAATCTCATTGGTGGGCCTGGAATATTTTATGCCTACTATTGTTGGGGCGTGGCCTATATTTGAATGGGAGCATGAGGTTGATTCAGTTTTTCATACCTCCCATGTCTGGTAACAACATTGACCATACCGATGAACCCCTGGGTAGGTGGTTCGACTCGCACTTGATTGACATGGCCAGCGTGGTTACGGGGCGCCTCATGGTTTGGTAACAGATTTTTAAAAATCCCCATGTTTTGGTTGTTCGATGCCTAGGGATTTCCTGGTACCACAAGCTCTCCCCTTTCTATCATATTTTGCACAATATGTTTGAAAGACCAACATACCTTGATGTCATGGCCTTTCACTCTATGAAATATGCAAAACAGATCTTCCTGATAGTATTTGGGCTTGGGATGATTAGGATCAACCATCTTGACTTTGGGTAATCTTATTGCCTTGGCCTTGTAGAGCTAATAAAAAATTGATGTCAATGATTTCGTCAATGGCGTGAATATGTGAGGTGGGCATTGCTATTTGTTCTTGCCCTTGTAGTTATTCTTGCGTTGGTCGTATTACGCAGGAGGAGGATGGGCTTGATAATTCTGTTTCTTTTGCCCCTTATCCTCATTTTGGAGATTTAGTACCACCTAATTCACATGGGCCTGCTTGCCTTGTTGCTTTGAGGTACTCTTCCTATATCCCTCTTTCCTGGTTTTGAGCTTCAAGTTGCCTTCCTGCAACTTGATGTCCTTAATTACCTTGGCTTGCACCAAAGCTTCTTCGAATGTAGCATATTGCTACAACTGCAACAATAGTGAGATGTGCTTGGCACAACTCTTTGTAAACATTCGGGTTAATTCTATGGTAGGAATTGGGAATGGCAACTTTACCATTAATCTCCTCCACCTCTTCCCGTATTGTTCTATTGGCTCATCGTCGCACTGAGCTAGCGCAGCCAAATTAGAAAGGTTGGCCTATTTCTTGATATCGAAGGAATAGCGTTCAAGAAAGGCATCATCTAATTGCTCAAAATTTGTTATGCTATGTTTCTTTAGCTGATTGAACCACTCTTGGGCTGGACCAGAGAGAGTCATGATAAACGTACACAATAACAGTGCATCATTGTTCTCTATCTGGAAGCAAGCATCTAGAAAGCTCGTGACATGTTCTTGCGCCTCTTCATCACCCTTGAATTTGTCCAACCTAGGCATCTCAAAATGCTCAGGGTATGGGGGCGTAGGCATCGAGGGATCTAAAGGTTCATTGTGAATTTTCCTTAGTGTCGGCTTTTGGACAGCCATGCCTTGTTTCTCAATTACTTTGACCTTCTCGTCCAAAGCTTTGTAAGCCTCAAAAGATAAAAAGTCCTCCTCCCTAAGTCAGCACGAAGGTGGTTTGGGAGGTACAATCCTCTTATGTCAAGGTGGAGGGCATTGCTCTTCCTCCTCCTCAGCTCGAGAACTCTTAGGATATTCCTAGTTGCATCTATTCCCCTCTTGTTCCTCATAATGTTGTTGCCTCTGATTGTTGACCTAAGGCGGTCACTCTCTCTGATGGGTAGTGATATGAGTGTGAACGCTTACGTGCTCATGGTGCATGTCGACTTGCGAAAGAGCCTTCCTATGCACCTACTCTCTATGCTCATCCTGATAATATAGGCCGGCCCTAGCCAACCTATCTTCCTACTCTACACGCTCCTTCTAGATGAGGATGCGCTCCTCGCACAAGCACTGCTCATACAACCTCTGTCTAGTAAGCCTTTGCACCTGAATATCTTCATCTTCAATGCGCTGCCTCTCTAGGCAAGCATCCTCCAATTGATCTTGGAGGAGTTGGCATTTCTATTCAAAGGCTAGTCGATATGATCTTTCGACGTAATCAGTTGTAGGAGGCCTTTGGTACGCTTGCTCTGTATGAGCGACCTTGTGGGTTCTGTACCCATCAAACTGATGTGATGTGCCTTTACCTCTATCTGTGAATACGACATCGACATCGTGTTGTGTCTTGTGCTGCATGCCACCATGCATGGATGGTGGATGTGAGACATGAGGGTGCTTAGAAGCCTCTCCATGCTCTCTAGTAGTTCTAATGGTGCTCCTACTACGCTCACTCGGAGCACGAGTGGGTGGAGTCGAAGGCTTGCATCCTAGCTGCTCTAACACACTACCTAGACCATCTAGTTATCTAGACCTCCACCTCTCATGGGGTGGTGTTCCATTAGCTCCCACATTCGATATATCGATGGTGATCTTGCATGCTATAGTACGCATGGGAGTATGGGTAGACTTGCGCTCAGCAGGGAGCCCATCTACTTGCCCTTGAATGGGTGGATCTCTATTCCTTCTATACTCAAAAGGTGGGGGTATAGTACACCCTATAGACTTAGTGCGAATGGGTACCAATCTAGTCCCCTGCATGACATACTCTTTGACTGATCCCGTGGACGCGCGTGCACTGTGGTCTCGATAATGGCTTTCGAGTGGAGCACCCTTAGGCTGAGAAGCTCCATGCTCTAATCTACATCTAATAGAATGCACTGATGCTAGTCTATCAGGGGTATGCTCAATGGGATCCCCTCATGTCGAGTTATCTCCTCTAATGCTTGTTGAACGACGTTCGGTTTGCTCATGTGGTTGAGGACTAGACACGTGTATTTGTGAATCGATTGGGGCTTGGTCATTGGCTTTGGCTTGCACCTTTGTCAACCATCCTGTGTATCCACCATAGTGTACCTAACGTCTAGATGTATCTTTTATTATCAAAAAAGGTATACAATGATGCTTATCTTATTTTTAAATTTTAAAATGAGCCCTAAACTGTTTGATGTTGTTTCAAAATGTGTTGTATCAGTATGAGAAACTCTTGTGTGTTTTGCAAAATCATTGGATTTTATTCTCAATTTAATTGGCTTTCACCTATACACTCGCACAAGCCGAATATGGGAGTGAAGTCCATACTCAATGAGGTAGCATAGGTACTACCAACCCTCACCCAAAACACTGTGTGCATAGTGATACACTCTTCCAAAGATGAGTGCATGCTATTTTGCACGGATAGGATAGTTCTTGGGTTGGCCTTGGCCACGAGCGGGTCTCAATAATATAATTTCAAATGAGCCAACCAAGTGGTAATGACATCCACTATTGGTCTCAATAAAATGGGTTGGATGTGAGAGCCCAACGCCACTGATGTTTAAATGAAACGTGGTGTGTGTGGTTCGTTTTACTTTGCATAAAGACAAATGCATAAAAGAGCATTCATATGATCATTCCTACATGATATGCATAAAAAGAAAAGGAACGTTTCAAATTTAGAAAGCTATGCATGCTATGTCCTACATGATGTTATGACAATGTGATTACGATGACATGGCCTCTAATTGGGCCTCAAGCATGCAAACGACCACTCAATTTTTATCAAGGTCACTATATTCTAGGGTGGACTGCAATCAGAGGTCTGTTGTTCCTAGTAGCACCTTTCTAATGGAAGGAATGCGAAAGCAAACTAGGACTATTCATTCACCCTTTTTCTTTAGTGTACCTAATTTGCAATCGATTTAACGCTTACTATAAAAACACAGAGAATAAAATATAGAACAGAGCATAAAAATAGAGCCTACATCAGCTCCTGATCTGATGCCAAGTGGTTTCTCTGTTGTCTGTTGCTTCTGCTATAAACCGTAGCTCTGGTCTATGGGCTGCAGTGTGAACCATGGGTGAAAGCCATGGGCCAACAAATAACCACATCTGTTAGCTATGGTTAGCACTTGAGATAAGAAAATTTAAGAATATCAGCACTCAAGGGCTACAAATACGGAGTTCCATCATGATCGCCTTCGACATAACCAAAAAGCATGCTCCTATCTACCGTATTAGTCTATAGTCATCATAAAAGCGTAAAAGCTTGACACATTGCATAAATTCAACAAAATGATATTTCTTGTATTGATTATGAATGAATTTTTGTTACAAATATGCCCCTCTTAGGGTCACTTGAATGATGATACAGTCTATACAATTTCCAATGCCCTCAATAGGGTAGGCACATTAATATTACCCTTTGACTAGTCACAAACTACCTTGGGGTGGAGTTGACCCCCTTCTTCATGATGTGGAAGGATTATGATATAGACTCCTCTTGTACCTATCTTCCTATGATCAAGAAACAACAACACACGATCAAAAATATAGATAGCCTCTCATGATGAGGCCCTTTAAGGAAACATACATGATAATGCCATTAAACTAATGATCAAGAAAACATAAAGAAAAAACTTTAAACTATGCTAATTGAATCAATATTTGTAATATAGCATAAAGGAGATCATTAGACAAATAATGCATGGATCAGATATCAAAATAGAAGCATAGAGGTGCATAAAAGATCCACAAATGTCCTAATTAATGCAAAGCATAAACTAACTATTCTAAGCTAATTCCCACGGTCAAAATTCTTCTAAACTGTAATTAAACCTAAGAAATGATTAATATAACCTATTTAACAAGATAAAAATGAAAAGATTAAGGTGATCTATCACTTGTTGCAAACCATAACTCTAGTGAGCAGTCTACACTATGAACCATAGCTGACAGCTACGGTTTGACCTCTGGTAGGTTTACCCTCAAAATCAGGGATAGTGGGTTTGATCTCCTTGTCCAAATTGATGTTCAAGGGTCGCCTTCATTGTCCTCAGACTAATTTGGTAGTCAATTCGATATGAAGGGCCTTCGTTTGCTCGGATTTGTGCTTCTTGACTCTCCTAAGCACCTAGGGCATCCATAATGCAATTCATCATGAATGTTGGCAAAAGGGTCGGGGATTAAGTGCAATAGCTCTATCTCTTAGTATACTCAGTTTGAGTGTACAATTCACTAGGGCTTCGCTTCTCAAATATCCAATGCTTGCTTCTCTTTTTTCTCCCCATTTTGAGGGGGTATTTATAGCATGCCCCTAGGGCTAGGGGTGGCTTCATGGAGAAGCCAAGACCAAGAAGGATGGTTAGGACAGTTGGGATGGAAGCCTCTGGAATATTTCATCCTTCAACTGCCTTCTTCTAGATCTTTTGGTCATTCCAACCAATTTGGCTCGAATGGAAGGCCTAACTGAACTTCAGTTAAGACCATAGGTCATAGTTGTGGTCCAGACTGCAGACCACAGGTGTCAACCGTGGTTTAGACTAGAGACCATAGGTCTAGGCTACGGTTCAGATTGATTAGGCCAAAATGCCTAAATTGAGTGGTTAGAACCACTGCTCTATCTTGGAGTCTATCCAAGATCCTCCATATGGTCTTGTAGCATGTCCATATGAGTAGTCGCCCTCGACATGACATGTTTTAGATGTCTACAACACCATTCTGGACTCGATGCAATGTAAAAGGACTCTTCCTCCATTCCACACCGGCTTTAGAGTAAATATTGCTTGTCGCCATTTCAAAAGAAAGTTAGTCAAAAAACCTTCATCATGAATCCACATTGCTTGTACGTAGAATTTCGCCTTCTATAACCATTTCAAGAAAAAATATTCTATGCGCTCTCTGAAATTGGGTCCTCCAACACTTATTCGCTCAAAAGATATCAAATAATATGAAGCGGCCACCAATCCACACTTGCTTTATGTTGATTTCATCCTTCTTCAAAAACTTTTGCGAATTAGGAAACATCACCAGTTCAGAGCCAAATCAATAAGAAATTATGTGAAATAACTCTAAGTGCAAATATTCATCAAGTGTTAGGCAAATTTGTGACCTTTATTGCGGATCCACTCTAAAATACACTGCAAAGTATGCAGAATGAGATCTTCATGTCTTAGGCAAAAATTTCAAAATTTTCGTAAGTATGTGGCCATTTTGGGCCTACAGTAGCCTTACCTTGAGGCTATGTAGTATATTCTTATCCAATTTAATATAGTTAGGAAGCTTAATATAAATAGACACCTATATCATCTAGGCCTGAAAATTAGCTATCAAGTTAGACCTACTAGGTACCCTTGAACCTAAGGACCTGATAGCTGCCATGAAAGCCTTACCTACTTTGATAGAAGTGGGACCAAATTAGAAATGGACCATAAAAATAAGATTTCCATATTGAAGTCAATCCATCACATCCAAGAAGAATATATCATTTTATATTTGTTTATCTATTCACTAAGGGATAAATCTACTTTATGGTATAGGGGATTATCGAATAATTTTGTTACTAATTTGGAATCAATTGTATAACCATTTATATAAAGATTTGGAAATATTGGTAATGGGTATTTTTTAATAGAATGATATCCAAAGACATCATTAAGAAACTATACATGATTATAACACTATATTTATGAGATTTTTTATTTGTTTCCATTGAACATCTGACCTAATGAGGAATGAGCACTACCATATTATATTTAAAGGTTTCCAATCTAATTTATCCATAATATTTTATAATTATCATGTCACTTTAGTTATAACTTTCATAGAGGTGGCCAATGTAGAATATATCATAAATAGAGTAATTATAGTGCCATCTACACTAATGTTATCTTTCCAAGACCCACTCCTACTATCTCCCCTATTCAAAACATTCAAACATTTGCCAATACTACTCTTTTATTTTACATAATTATATTTTAAGGTTAAATTCTACCTTCAACTATTTCTTTTCACTCTCAATTTCCCACTTTACCCACTCCTCCACATAGTAGCAATAGATCTATTATCCAAATCCTTGATAAGAGTAAAGCCACTATCAAGGATTTGGTGAATACAATGAAGATAAATATGAATTAGAATAACATGAAAAATAGGCACTAAAAATAAAATAGTGGATGGCAACAACATAAGTGGAAACAAATGAAAACCCCTACCTTACAAAATTTTAGGTCCCATAACAAAATGTTTAACAAACTAGAAAACAAGTGCAAAAAACATGATGAATGCAAATTCTAAGGTCAACACTATATGATGCTTTTGCAATTCTATACATGATCCTCTATATTATGATGTTTCTATTAGACATTCCCAAAGCTCAAAACATTATTTTTATGAGATATATGATAACTATAATGAATCAATACCCAATAATGAAACCAATAGAGTACCAGTCATCCATGATGAATTAGCCTATTTACTAGGCTCTAACTCTAGTGCAACAACCAATTTCAACTATACATAACATGAATAAAAAATTTCCTTATCAATTTTGGTGTAATAGAATAAGGAGAATACTTATCATTTGAGGGAAATGCTATATACACTAAGAAATAAGAGGTTGGTACCAAAATCTTAAGAAAGGCAAGAAATAACAAGAATCAACTCAAATATGAGTCAAGGGTAATACAAGCAATACAATATTAAGAAGGAAAATATTATCATTGAACATCAAGGACAAAGAGTAAATTTTTGTTAGGCAACAAGGAAAATAGAAAGCAAATATTGAAAAGGATCTAGCAAATAACATTGAAAAAACACCCAAGCTAAAAAGGATAAAATAATTGATGAGTTGAAAGAGCTCAAAAAAGAGAAATATTTAGGAAATAATGAATAAACTAAAATATAAAAAGAATAGGAAATAGAGGTATAATCTATATAACAATGATAAAATTTGTCTAAGATACCCTTACTTTATCAGTGAGGGATGAAAGATAACCACAATGTAGTATAGAAAATTCACATTGCATAGTGAAAGAAATATAGTTGAGTTCAACTTCCATATAGTAGAAGAAATGAAGATGCCAACAAAAGTAAACATGTTGGAATCCCTAGATCTACTGGGAAAAAGGGATCTCCTCCAAGATCCTCCCAAGGAGTAAGAAATGAGTTATTCCAAGAATGAACAATTACAAAAATACAACTGGTTTGATAGACAAACAAAACCTAATAGTTGAATATCCATAAGACATCCATGTAATGTTGTAGATATTTTGAATTATTTGAAGTGAAAGATCCTAAATTTTCTATTTTTCTCTATGATATTGAAGATTGATAATTATCTACCAAGGAGTTTAATAGTGGATTCAAGAGCTATAATGATGGTGATGCCTAAATTTGTTTATGAAAAAATGGTTTTATCATGTACTAAATTTCAAAGAATATAATTCAAATTGATGGAAGTACGATAAATGTTTTTAGGCGTTATGAAAGATGTAATGATGACCATGGAAAAGCATCTAGAGATGTTAGTTTTCTAAGATATTATAGTTGTTGGTATTCCTTTGTATTTTGGAATGTTGCTTTTAAGGGAATGGAAAAAAATGATCTAGATATGGATACCTAACAATGGATTAAATCTAGATGAAGGTATCTTAGGATAGAAAGATGATAAAATTAGAGAACTAACTACCATACAATTGCATGTTTTATAATATGAATGATGATAGCATGGTAAATTAAAATGAGTTTCCTAAATTTGTAGATGATGAAGTTATGGAAGGCAACCAAATGTCCAACATTTATATGGTCACTGGTATTCTCTTGGATGATGAGGACTCATATGTGATTTTTTAAGAAAATAAGCTTGGAAAATACCTACTATGAAAAGAACCTACAAGAATTATAGCATTTATTATCCAAAAAACACAAGGACTCGAAAAAACATGGACTATGCATTTCATAAACCCATAGTATACCCAAATGAATTATACCTATAGTTTTATTCAATTGTAACAATATAATGGCTAATTATAAAGCATTGTGAATAGGTTTAAATAAGGCTAAAAATATTTTAATAAAAAGTTTATGATATTTTATGATTCCAAGTTGGTTATAAATCAGGTCAATTTATAATGTGCAACCAAAAATAAATGCTTGAAATCATATAAACATAAGGTTTGAGGCCTATTAGAGAGTATTAGAAATTATGAAATAAGGAAAATCCCTTAAGGGAGGAATGCCAAAGTAGATTAGTTAGCATCTATCATATCCAGGTTTAACCTTACTTTAAATATGTTGGATAAACCAAAGAAATTGAACATAGTCTTCAGGAAAACTATCCCAAATAATTATGACCATTAGAAAGTGTTTAATGATGATAAAATCATAGAATTACTAATAAAATAAAAGAAAAAAATAAAAAAATAAGAATTAATATGGGGGTGATATAAAATATGGGGTGATCCATTGAAGACTAATAAACTACTAAAGGAGTTAATTATTCTTAAAGTATGTTTAACACAATGAATATTACCAATAAATTTAGCATTAAAATGAAATCATCCTCTTACCATCCAAATGCGACTATCAAGTATAAAAAACATTATTATGAAAGTAATGAACCAAGGAAGATATAGGCCTAATCAATAATATCTATTGGAAGTATCATGATATCATTACTTCGTCCTATGAATATTTGAATATGTATACCAAAACCATTATCAAGCAAACTATGGAATTGAAACTTTGTGCAAAAACACATTAAAAAAAATAGAGGCTTGTCAAATGCTAGGGTCACCTTCCAACAAGCCATGAACATTACCTTTTCCAGTTTGGTAGATGAAACCATATCCATATATGATTTTATTGTATTTCTAAAGAAATAAGTGAGCACATTAAGCATATAGACTCTACCTTCAAGTGTTGTAGAGAGTATGGTATTTAATTGAACCCCAAAAATCCATCTTCATGGTTAAATAAGGGAAAATATTAGGTCATATAGTGTCTAAATATTCCATAGAAATAGATCCTACTAAGATAAAAAAATCTAAGAGTTACCTTTACCTACATCCATCAAGGGAAATTGGGTTATTCATAGGTCAATCCTAGTTTGTATCCAAGTTCATCACTAATATTATGTAACTGGTTAGGAAAACAAACAAGATATTAAATAAATATGCCACCCTCATATGAATCAAATATGGCAATATGGATTTTAGAACATAAAAGATACAATTACCAAATTCCTAATTATCATCAACCTATATTTCTCTAAATATTTTAGGCTATATATGTTCAATACGTATGAAAGTATCATCATTATTTTGACCTGAAAGGATGAAAATGATGAAGAAAATCCATTCTATTTTATGATTCAGATACTTCATAATTATTAGGAAAAGTTTACCTTCACTAGGAAACAATATCTTACAATGTTGAAATCCCTAAGGAAATTTAGGTATGATCTATCTCAAAGCAAGACTATTGTCTTTATAGTATATATGAATGTCAAATTTTCCTTGATACTAGTGAATTAGAGGAAAAGAGAATAGGATGGATAAATAAAATTTAAGGACTTGGAATAGATATTAAATACACTAAAATTATTAGGCTTAGATATTTATGCGAAAACAATGGTATGTTAGCTCTCAAAGGCAAGATAGCATTGTTAGAAGAAATTGAACTAGATGACCAAATAGGTGTTGGACATTTTGAGTCCTTAATACAAATTTATCAGTGATGTCAAGATGCCATTGAGAGTTATTCTTCAGTTCGAGTTCAAAATTTAATGGAAGTTTATAATGGTTTAAAATATTTTATTTTACACCCAAAAAGATTGGGTCAAAAAGAGGTTTTTACTTCTCCATGGAAGCAATTCATCCGAAGCATTGGAAGGTTAAAAATATTATAATTGTTATTATAATATATACCAAAGTGGCAAAAATCTAATTAAATATTATAATTTTTAATTATAATATAATTAGATTTTAAAGGATAAAGTTTATTTGATTAAAACCCTAAGGTTGGGTTTTAGAGAAATAAAATATATTCATCACAAAGTTTTTAATAATTAAAAACACAAAGGTTGGGTTTTACTAAGGCTTTCAAAGCCTTAGAGCACCGACGTGATGCATTAAAATAAAATCACCGACATCTTCGACAAAGGAGGAGGGCAATATAAATACAGACCCAAATTCATTCATTAATTATCCTTGCTCGAATGATTGTTGTGTGGCATATATGAAAATGAGCTCGTGTGGTTTAAATCGATTAGCAAAGGGAATAGAGGATAAGACAGAGTGAGACCACCCCCAAATTCATATTAGGTAGTGTGGCCTAGTGGTAGCTTAGAGAGTGCAAATGCATTGAGAGCATGGAGGTCGTGCATTCGATTCTCGCGGAGTGGTTTTTTGTGGCAGTGTTGTGGAAGCGCACAAGGTGCACATTTTATTAAATGTGGGCAAGGAGAAGTGCATATAGGAAAGCACGTGGTGCTTCCCCCTTTATGGATGAGTGTGTAGCTCATGTGGCAACCTTAGCCATGACTAAGGTGCTCACAGTGAGGGCAAGTCATGGGATCGAAACCCCTTGAGGCAGGTACGATTTTTGAATTAAATTTTATGGTTTATACCCTAAGGTTGGAGTGATAAGGTTGTTTTAGAGTTTATTAATTTTTAATAAACTTTATTAAATAAAGGTTGTGGTGATTGATTTTTAAAAGTGAAGTGTTGATGATTATTTGAGTTTTATAATCTGGAAATTATTGTTTTGAGAGTTATGTCTTAAGAGGTATAAGGAGTTATAATAAAGTCTTAATTGAGATTTATTTTAAGACTTCTTGGCTACTATTTTTTATAAGGATTTTATTCTATAAGGACCTTGGTGAATGTTAAAATTAAGTTGGAGTAATAATATGTATTTAAAGTTATATTTTGCATTGTGATTTTTATTGAATTCCTCTAACCCTTATTGAGATTGGAAAAGAAATTTTGAATTGTGGTAGATTTTGTGAACAACTCCTTGGCAACAAAAAAGTATGGGTAATATTATCCTTTGATAATTTGATTGGTTGGTTGATTTCTAGAAACATATTTGGAGAGAAAAGGATTTAATTAGGGTTTTCCTTTTTAAAAGCATTTGAGTTAATGCTTCAATATTTTTTGAAATTGAGAGTTGTGATTAAACCTTGTTTGATAAGCATTGTTGTTAAGACCATTGGTTGAGTGAAGTGTTTGAGTTAATGCTTCAAGGTTTTATAAAATTGAGAGTTGTGATTAAAACATTGTTTGATGAGCATGGTTGTTGAAGTGAGTTGTTATGCAAAGAACTTGAACTAGGGTTTGAACAAATTATGAGTATCATTGTTATGTGAGATTTGTTGTTGAGCATTGTTGGAAATATTTTGAGTTGGATAATACATGCTTGGACTAGGGTTTGTGAGCAAGTGTCGTTTCCTAAAATGATTGGTTGAGTAGAGTTGTTTGAGCCTAGTCAAGTGGATGTATGAAGTGGTTGTTCAAGCTCCATAAAAAAAACTATTTTATACTCTGATTTGAGTTGAGATTGAGTTTTGAGAATAGAACATATTGAGTCTCTAACAATTCTTTATATGCTTCTATGATATTGAGTTGAGAAAGTGATTGAGTTTTTGAGAATAGAACATATTGAGACGAAAAATTCTCTTTATGATTCTATGATATTGATTTGAGAAAGTAATTGATTTTTGAGTATAGAACATATTGAGTCTCTAACAATTCTCTTTATGATTCTATGAGATTGATTTGAGTTGAGAAAGTGATTGAGCATTGAGCAAATAACATATTGAGTCTCTAAAAATTATCTTTATGTTTCTAGAATATTTGGACAAGTTTTTTGTGAGCTTGTTGAGCAGATTTGGACAAGTTCTATGTGAGCTTGTTGAGTAGAGTTGAGCAGGTTTTGTGTGGACCTATTGAGCTGATTTGGACATGTTCTGTGTGGACCTATTGAGCAAATTTTGACAGGTTATGTGTGGACCTATTGAGAATATTTGAGTAGGTTCTGAGTGGACATTTTCAACAGATTTAGATAGGTTCTATGTGGACCTGTTGAGCATATTTGGATAGGTTCTGTATGGACCTATTGAGCAAATTTGAGTAGGTTCTGAGTGGATCTATTGAGTATATTTGTTCTATACTAAATAGACTATGTTTAGTGTAGATTTGAGTGGACTTGTGCTAGATCGATTGGATTGTGTTTATTGCAAGAGTTGATTAGATTTATGCTAGACCGAATGGACTGTGTTTAGTGTAGATTTGAGTAAGCTTATTGATCAGACTTGTGATAGACTGAATAAACTATTTTTAGTGCAATATTGAGCAGAGTTGTGCTAGACCGACTGGACTATGTTTAGTATAGCATTGAGACAAAGCTTTGGAGGTGACAGAGCAATGAGGACAGTCTTTAGTGGATAGTGATCCATCAGCTAGGACATTGAGAATAGGTCTTCTAAGTGAGGACATGAGTCTTCAAGTGGAGAGAGATCCACTAGTCAGTGTAGTGGAGGCAGAGTCTTCTAGAGGATCTCCAACTAGAGCAGAGGAGAAAGAGTTCTCCTGTGGATATAGATCCACAAGCCAAATTTAGGGGATCAACATCTCCTTTGGGTAGAGGTCCATAAAAATTGTAATTGGGAAGTATTACCAAGAGATTGATTGAGAAAATTTTAGTGAAATATTTTCTCCATGGAGTAACCCACATTGGGTGAACCACGTTAAATTGGTGTCTCTATTGTGTGTGATGATTTATGCATTGATTTGGTTGTTACTATTGATATTGCCATTGATTATATTGATTAATACTAGTTAGAAAATAAAAATAAAAAGTTGTCTTATACTGTTCACCCTCCCTCTCAGTATAAGCTTGTGTTCTTCAATTGGTATATGAGCTGGTTCCTTCAGAAAGGGTTTAACAACTTGAAGGAAGATCTTACAAGAACACAAATGGCAAATAAAGACAAAGGCAAAACCATGAGACAGAAGAAGAAAAGAACACACATGGTCATGAAAGAAAAGTAAGATGAGTTTAATATTGTTGTGTTGGGAGGACAAATGGAAATAGATTCAAGAGATGAATCAAGTAATGGAGAAATATCCAAACTGATAAAGTTTTGTACCAGATGTGGAAACACAACTCACCATGCAGCTTATTGTCCACAATAATTTTTTGTTTGTGGTCAACTCGGCCATGATGCAGGCTATTGCAATGGGTTTAGTAGCGGTGAATATGAAGATGACAATTTCAAAAATGAAATCGCAAAGGTTAATTCAATAAAAGATAACAGGAAAAATCAAAATAGGTATGAAGAAGAAACTCTACTTTTAGTATTAGAATAAAATGCTCCGATAGAATATTCAAATAAATAAAAAGAGAAAGCCACTCTTAAGGAACTTGTTGATTGAAAAGATAAAATTTAGAATTGAAGAGTCAAATACAAGATGAGAAATGTAAGATAAAGCTTCTACAAGATCTGTCTAACTTGAGATATAAGGTTGAAAAATCAAGAAGAGTTGAAAAAAGTATGGTTGAACAGTCAAAGGTAAAAGAGATAGAATGTGAACTTATGGTTACTCTTGAATAATTAGAAAGGGAGAACATAGGATTAAGGGTTCAAGCTCAAAAAAATGAGAAAGAAAAAGCAAAGTTTCTATAGGAACTCACTAACTTCAAAATTAAAGTTGAAGAGACAAGAAAAATTGAAGAAGGTATGGCCGAAAAACTAAAGATAAAATATCTAGAGTGTAAAATATTAGAGCATGAGATAGTTTCACTAAGGATGGAAGTAAAATGTTCCAAGGACAAACTACACAAGTTTGAGGAAAATTTGAAGACTTTGGATAGGATTATCAATGCACAAAGGTCATCAGTCACCATAACAGGACTTAGTTCTAAAGAAGAACACAGGAAATAGGAAGCATAAAAAGGAGATTCAAGCTCAAACACCAAAAAATAAGAAGAGTGAAAAGAAATAAGTAAAATAGAGAATGATACTTCTAAGGATAAGTTGGACAATAGAAAGTCCAACAAGTAAAGGAACAATGCACAAGTAAGGAACATATGGAACGAGAAACAAGTAGAAGAGACTAAGAGACCAATGGGGTCTAGGCAGGGTTTCTCCAATGGAAGATTTTTTCATGTCATAGGTTTGGGCACATGGTTTCATAGTGCAGGACATATGAGAGACGAGAATATGAGAATGGATAAAATTTTCATGAGTATTGTTACTCATGTAATCAGTTTGGTCACAAGGCAATGAATTGTAGGGTTCATGATAGAAGAGGATATGGCTTCACTAGGAGAAATACTAAGATATTTGCACCTCCAAGGAACAATAACATTAACTGTTATAAGTGCAATAATGATGGTCACACAAAAAAATGGTGTAGAGAAGACATTCCAAACACAGGTGTGAACATGAACATGAACATGGATGAAAATAGAAATAGGAATAGGAATAGGAATATGGTTGTGAATATAAATAAGAACATGAATGATGACAAGAACATGAATGATGACACAGATAGAAAAAGTCAGAGGTATCTAAAAATTTAGACAAGAAGAAAAAAGGATAAAGGTAAAGAATAGTGCTTTGAAGGAGTAGAAATACTCCCATCCTAAAATTAACCATCTCAAAAGGAGGTGGGAGAGGGGCTAAGCTAAGAGGTGCATTCTTAGCCCCGAGCCCCAAAGGTGACCCTTTGACATTGATTTAAAAGGGGAGATATTTGTGTATTGGAGAGGGATTTGATATTTGAGAGAGCATTGAGCCAGGGGAGCAATGTCCCAGGGGGAGCAAAAAGGAAAAAGAAAGGTCAGGTTTCAATAAAAAGAATGTGGGTTGCCATAAATGACAAAGGGAGAGATTGTTGGACATTTTGAGTCCCTAAGCCAAAGTTTTCATTGATTTCAAGATGCTAGTGAGAGTTCTTCTTCAGTTCGAGTGCAAAGTTTAATGGAATTTTATAATGGGTTAAAATATTTTATTTTACACCCAAAAATATTGGGTCAAAAGAGGTTTTTACTTCTCCATGGAAGAAATTCATCCAAAGCATTGGAATGTTAAAAATATTATAATTGTTATTATAATATTTACCAAAATGGTAAAAATTTAATTAAATATTATAATTTTTAATCATAATATAATTAGATTTTAAAGGATAAATTTCATTTGTTTAAAACCCTAAGGTTGGGTTTTAGAGAAATAAAATATATTCGAGCGCAAAGTTTTTAATAATTAAAAACCCAAACGTTGGGTTTTACTAAGGCTTTCGAATCCTTAGAGCATTGATGTGATGCATTCAAATCAAAGTGATGATGTCTTAGACAAAGGATGAGGGCAATATAAATACATGCCCAAAGTCATTCATTAATTATTCTTGCTCAAATGATTGTTGTGTGGCATATGCAAAAATGATCTCGTGTGGTTTTAATTGATTAGAAAAGGGAACATAGGATAATATGGAGTGATACCAACCCCAAATTCACATTGGGAAATGTGGCCTAGTGGCATATTGGAGAGCGCAAATGTGTTGAGAGCACGGAGGTCGTGTATTCGATTCTCGCAGAGTGGTTTTTGGTGGTAGTGTTGTGGAAGCGCCCAAGGTGCACATTTTATTAAACGTGGGCAAGAAGCGCAAAGAGGAAGCATGTGGTGCTTCCTCCTTTTTGAATGAGCGTATAGCTCATGTGGCAACCTTAGTCACAACTAAGGCACTCATGGTGAGGGCAAGTCATGGGATCGAAACCCCTTGAGGTAGGTACAATTTTTGAATTAAATTTTATGGTTTATGCCCTAAGGTTGGAGTGATAAGGTTGTTTTAGAGTTTATTAATTTTTAATAAATTTTATTAAATAAAGGTTGTGGTGATTGATTTTTGAAAGTGAAGTGTTGATGATTATTTGAGTTTTATAATTTGGAATTTTTTTTTTTGAGAGTTATGTCATAGGAGGTATAAGGAGTTTATAATAAAGTCTTAAATTAGATTTATTTTAAGACTTGTTGGCTATTATTTTTGATAAGGTTTTTCTTCTAAAAGGACCTTGGTGAATGTTAAAATTAATTTGGAGTAATAATATGTATTTAAATTTAAATTTTGCATTGTGATTTTTATTGAAGTCTTCTAACCCTTATTGAGATTGGAAAAGAAATTTTGAAGTGTAGCAGATTTTGTGAACAACTCCTTGGCAAAAAAAAGGTATGGGCAATATTCTCATTTGATAATTTGGTTGGTTGGTTGATTTCTAGAAACATATTTGGAGAGAAAAATATTTAATTAGGGTTTCCCTTTTCGAAAGTGTTTGAGTTAATGCTTCAAGGTTTTCTGAAATTGAGAGTTGTGATTAAACCTTGTTTGATAAGCATTGTTGTTAAGACCATTGGTTGAGTGAAGTGTTTGAGTTAATGCTTCAAGGTTTTCTAAAATTGAGAGTTGTTATTAAAACATTGTTTGATGAGCATGGTTGTTGAAGTGAGTTGTTATGAAAAGAACTTGAACTAGGGTTTGAAAAGATTATGAGTATCATTGTTATGTGAGATTTGTTGTTGAGCATTGTTGGAAATATTTTGAGTTGGATGATACATGAATGGACTAGGGTTTGTGATAAAGTGTTGTTTCTTGAAATGATTGGTTGAGTAGAGTTGTTTGAGCCTAGTCAAATGGATGTATGAAGTGGTTGTTAAAGTTCCATAAAACAAAGTATTCTATATTCTGATTTGAGTTGAGATTGAGTTTTGAGAATAGAACATACTGAGTCTCTAAAAATTCTCTTTATTCTTCTATGAGATTGAGTTGAGAAAGTGATTGAGTTTTTGAGAATAGAACATATTGAGTCTCTAAAAATTATCTTTATGCTTCTATGAGATTGAGTTGAGAAAGTGATTGAGTTTTTGAGAATAAAACATATTGAGTCTCTAACAATTCTCTTTATGCTTCTATGAGATTGAGTTGAGAAAGTAATTGAGTATAGAACATATTGAGTCTCTAAACATTATCTTTATGATTATATGAGATTGATTTGAGCTGATAAAGTGATTGAGCATTGAGTAAAGAATATATTTAGTCTCTAACAATTCTCTTTATGTTTCTACGAGATTTGGACAAGTTCTGTGTGAGCTTGTTGAGTAGAGTTGAGTAGGTTCTATGTGGACCTATTAAGCAGATTTGTATAGGTTCTATGTGGACCTATTGAGCAGATTTGGACAAGTTCTATGTGGACCTATTGAGAAGATTTGAGCAAGTTCTGAGTGGACCTGTTGAGCAGATTTGGATAAGTTCTGTGTGGACCTATTGAGCAGATTTGGATAGGTTCTGTGTGGACCTTTTGAGCATATTTGAGTAGTTTTTGAGTGGACCTATTAAGAAAATTTGTGCTAGACTAACTGGATTGTGTTTAGTGCAGATTTGAGTGGACTTGTGCTAGAGCAACTGGACTATGTTTAGTGCAAGAGTTGAGCATATTTATGCTAGACCAAATGGATTGTGTTTAGTGCAGACTTGAGTGAGCTTATTGATCAAACTTGTGCTAGACTGAATGAATTGTGTTTAGTGCAATATTGAGTAGAGCTATGCTAGACCGACTAGACTGTGTTTAGTATAGCATTGATATAGAGCTTTAGAGGTGACAAAGCAGTGAGGACAGAGTCTCCAGTGGATAGAGATCCATTATCCAGGAAATTGAGGATAGGTCTTCTAAGTGAGGACAAGAGTCTTCAAGTGGAGAGAGATCCACCAGCAGTGTGCAGTGGAGGCAAAGTCTTCTAGAGGATCACTAGCTAAAGCAGAGGAGAAAGAGTTCTCCTATGGATAGAGATCCATAAACCAGATTTAGGGGATCAACATGTCCCTTGGAAAAAGGTCCATAAACATTGTAATTGGGAAGGATTTCCAAGAGATTGATTGAGAAAATTTTAGTGAAAGATTTTCTCCGTGGAGTAGCCCACATTGGGTGAACCATGTTAAATTGGTGTCTCTATTGTGTGTGATAATTTATGCATTGCTTTGGTTATTGCTATTGATATTACCATTGATTATATTAATTAATATTGGTTGGGAAAGAAAAGTAAAAAGTAGTATTATACTGTTCACCCCCCTCTCAGTATAAGCTTGTGTTCTTCACTAGGTTGGGTGAACAACATTAGGAGATAAATTATATCAAGGAAGTTTCTAGAAGGTTTAACACCTAAAAAGGGGTTGGATTTTGAAAAATATAATGCACTATACCTATATGGATAATGTAATTTTTAAAAAGGGAATGATGGGGTTCTATTGAGATGTTTTGAAGAAGAAAGAATAAAATCCTTAATCAAGGAGTCATGATGAAGGAAGATATTATTATGTGAAAATTACATCACATTAAATCTTAATGGTAGGGTATTATTAGCATCATATTTTTAATTACTTTCATTGGGTATAAGAATGCAAATCTTGTTGCACTTTCATGGGAAGAAGAAATAAAGTTCCAATGCCCCTAAAGCCCATCATCATTACAGAATATTTCCAATAGTGAGGCCTTATTTTATCAACAAAATAAATCCTTTATTGAGTGCAATATATGGATGGATTTTAACTACAACTAATTATTTTATTAGGTGGGTTAAATCCTTACCATTCAAATCCACAATTCAAGAGGTAGTTACCAAAATTTTAGAGGATATCATAACTAGATTGTAATCTCCTTCCACAGTAATCACTAACAATACCATGACCTTCAAAGGGTTCAAAGTAATGAAGTTTGCACAATAGTATGGGTTTGTACTACAAATAATTTTCAATTACTACCCCCAAGGAAACAACATAGCTAAGTATAGTAAGAATTTTGGAGAGGGCAATAGAAAAGTCATAAAGGGATTGGCATACAAAACTAAAAAATGTATTATGGACAGAAAGGGTAACACCTAAAATTTCCACATGATCATCACCAGACAAACTAGTATTTGAGAAGTGCATTCTTCTACCTATGAATTTAGAACTCCCTTCTCTCTACATGTCTTAGCAATTACAGCTTGATGATACTGACATTGATCTAATGGAATATCAACTAAATTCCTTATTTTCTTCACAAGAATAACGTGAGAAAGCATTTCAACGGTTAGCATAAAATTAAAAAATAGGTTAAAATATTATTTGAGAAGAGGGTCATTGAAATGGATTATAAAGAAGATGATTTGGTGTTCAAATGGGATAACGAGAGGGTTAAGATAGAAAATCATATAAATATTATTCCCTCTAGACTAGGTTGTCTCATATCCTCCAAGTTTTAGGGCTAAATGCCTATTAGCTTATCATGATGGACATAAGACTTCTACCAATATTAGTTAACGGGAAACATTTAAGGACCATTTAAAAATAAAATTTAAAATAGAATGAAAAATGTATATATATAATATTTTTATATTTTTTCCTAGCAAATTTCTTGTTCTTATTTTTTGTTTATGATAAAAAATACAAAAAATAAATATGCAAAATAAATATGATATTTTTAAGTTCAACTGAAAAATATTGAAAAGGGCGTTTGGATTTTCTTTGTTCCTTTTCTTCCCATTGTTCAAAAAAATGTCTATGTAAAAATTAAAATATTTTACCAAATTTTGGATTAGGGAGTGAACCACTCTAAATTTGAGGTGAACCACTCTAACCCTATGAGTTAATCACTCTACAAGGCTTAGGGAAGCAAATATTAAAAAAGGGTAAGCAAATCAACCCATTTTTTGGCTAAATTTGCTATATGATGCATCATGAAAATACCTTAGTTGGTGAGAGAAGGGGTTTAAAAACCCTAATAGTTTATATTTATTATGATCAAAACCCATTTTTACTTGACTCTAATATTGGTGATTCACTCATTATTCCAGTAATCCATAATCATGTTTATCTTTTCTCACGACTTTTGCATTCTCCATTGACCATGTCCTAAATGCCCCAATAATTTTTTCGTCATGAGGCTACGTAGGCACTTTTATTTCACTATGACCTCAAATTTTATAACTTATCATCAACAAATCTACCTCCCTTTTTACATGGTAAATTACACTCATTGAATACCTAGTTTTAATACCCTCAACAATGCACTTTACAAGGTGCATCACACAACAAGAAAAGGGGAAGATATTATATTTATGTAAAGCATTGCATCCAAACGAAATTTACTCCAAGTTAATTGATTCATATCTATTTAATTTATAAAAAAAAAATTAAGACCTCAAGGAGTACTCCTAGTCTTCTCAAGGGTGTTGTTTGATCCAAAAAAAAAAATCAATGGCTTCATAATCGATCAATTCACTTATCTTATTGAATGATTACTCAACTAAATCCAATCAATTAAAATAATATAAAATTTATTCAAACTACTTCCCTTCTATTGATTCACTCATATATTTAGAGTGATTTGCTTTGTCTCAATGAGTGAATTTTCCCCTATTCATCTACTTAGCAATTTTTCTGTTTTCCCAAAAGTGAAGCCTACTTTCCTAAATATATTTTTGATAAAATTATGATTCCACAAGTTCATCCATCCTAAAGCTAAATCTAATATCAATACCTACTACCGTCATCACTTCATTATTATCCAATATCATAGGTGAGCTCATCCAAGGGGAAGGAAAAGAAAAAATGAAAGAGAAAATGCCCTCCTCCATGAAGGAGGCCCAAAGAAATGTTTGATAAACCATATTTTTGATGGGTGGATGGAAGAATACAAATTCTCAATAATAAGTTAGAAATAAGGCCTTAAGGATATTCAAACTAGTACCATAAACTAACTTATAGATCATTAGTCAAGTTTATACCCATGGTCTAGAAATTAATCTAGTGTCACAAGTATAAAGTTTCCTTGAATTGGTTGAATAATATGCCAAAAGGCATGACTATGAGGGCAAGAGCATCAAGCCACCATAATGAAAAGAGGATTCCTTTAATAAAATGGAATATAACATCATTAAAATGTTGAATATACCTAAAAATACTATAATGTGAGTCACATGCAACTTATAAACCAAAAAATATGATTATTGTACATACAACAATCATTACTAGAGGGACTTCATGTACTTGAAGGATCCAAACAAGGTCCTAGACATCAACATTCCATTAGAGTTAGAATTGTTTAAACACATAATAATTCTAACCTATATCCATTGTGGATTCTATAGATATACCTTGTTGAGAAGTGGGAAAGACTATGTACCACTTCTAATATGTAATATATCACCCCAAAATGGTGAATATAAATGCAAGGGTATTGATATTATCAAATAAGGCAAAAAAAATATTGATTTTTGAGGATTGACCCACTAGGGATTTTTGCTTGGAAAAGTGTAGATATTTTATCTACTTTGGATTTTTTCCCATATATTTTGAATTATCTACATTTTTTTTGGACTATCTCTTCAAATTATAATATACATGATGACAAGATTACATCAACCTCAACTATGTTTGAGGTAAGGAGGTAAACTTCTACACTTGAAAAAATAAAACAATTCACATGAATCATAGCTATGTAATTTAATCCAAATTTTAATGAAAATATAAGGAGCATGGGTTTGGAATAGTTAAGGGATGTATGGTCATATGATTTTGAGGAATACTGCAAAATATAGCTAGAGAATTGTCATAGCCCACCCGAGTAGGAATTTTAAGATGGTTATTAATTGATCTAAGGGAATGATTACTACCTAACTAAAAGGGTTGTAGACCCTAATCCTTCCTACACAACCCTTAATTAAACTAATTGCACTCTAAAAAACTGATTTGGAGAGTTTTGGAGGGCAATTAAGGGATTTTGAGTAGTGTGAAATAGGGCTTTTGAGAAGGATTAATTGGAAGATTTTTCTTTTGCAAAAAAATAAAATAAAAATAAATAAATTTAACACATTAACTTAGTCCAAATAAAACTAATGAAAAAGGGTGGTTAGGTGTATATGTCCTTATCACACCTATCCAATTTTAAATGGACCCAAAATATCATTAATTAATAATAAAAATATATTTTATTAGTGAATGAATTATTCATTCCCCACATGGATGATTCATAATGATTAATATTTAGAAGATATTCTTTTCCTTACCTCTAACCGTCCTAAGGTTGAATTCTTCCTACTTCCAAATAGTATTAGTGTTGACCTTGTAGTTGCCCTAGGAAAGGGGAGGCCCAAAATAAACAAAGTACTCCCACCTTATCCCTTGGAATCTTATTTTTATTAAAATATTAATTTCAATATTTTGGGTTGATTTCAAAAAGGTAACTTTTTAATAATTTAATAATAAGCCAATCTAAAGGAAAAAGGGACCTGGGAAGAATTAGAAAAGTAGGCTTTAGCTTATGAATGAGGGCAAGAAATTTGGGGGAGGATGGATAAAAGGAAAGGTGATGGAAGAAGAAGGATGGAAGGAGGAAACACAAGCAAGAAGACTTAATACCTTGTAGGAGCTCCAAGTGGGGACCTTCCATATTAGATTTATTTGTCATTAATGATACTACTCTTTTGTTTTAATGAATTCCTCTATAGTGGTTTTGTAGCTTTACATAGATTAAATGGTTTCATACTTGACAAAGTAATGTCTTCTATTATTCTGAAGCTCATTTTGAATCAGTTTGAATCTTACTCTAACTTGAAAATGGATTTGGTTTCAATAGATAATAAATAAGCTCCTTATTTATTTACCCTCTATCATAGGGGTGCTATGTTAAGCTAGTTATATGTTTTTTTATTATTAAATTTTTTGTGTGTCTATGCTCCCTACTAGAGATTTCTAATCCCTAGCTTGAAACCCCTTTCTTTGTTTTAATAAAGCACAATATAGCCAACGAATTAGCAGGATTTCATACCATAATGCATTTTGTGTTGGTTCATTATGAATATTGTATTGGTAATATGAAAAATTAAGTGATGGTACTTTGTCTAGCTTTCTTGAAGTGTCCAACTATTGTCAAACTGAAACCCTATTAAAACAAACCCATAATCTACTTACGAAGGATTGACCACTACACTTCCTTCTACTATATATGTGTGTCGTTAGATTTAGTTGAGAGTGAAATTTTGTGAATAGCATCCAACTAGCTCCTTGTAGAGGTAAATATAGAGTTTTATGAGCATTTATTCCTTGTCGTAGACATCCTATCCCCTAAATACCCCTACACAACATATGTGAAGGCATCCAATCCAACATTTGAGACCAGACATCAAAATTTTGTTGTAAAGGAAGTTGCAATTTTGAACAAAGGTTTGGAGGCTCACCAATGGGGGTTTTAGTCCACTCTAACTCATCCCTGAGAAGATTGTGAGCATTGAATTATGATCGGGTGACAAAAATGGCTTAAATGAGGCTAGGCTCCCTAGGCCCTTCGATCACCAAGTGGTGATCATATGACCAACCAATTTGTGGTCAATGCAATCATTGCCCTCATCAAATTTTTCCACTTGCATGCATTCTGATGTCACCACCTATTGATTGATAACTTGTCACTTGTGGCTATTCAGTCTAGTTACCACTCAGTACTAAACTAAAACATTTTGTTTTTAATAGTTATGGGATTGCTATTGTGGAAGCATGTCAAAGTGTTTTTAAATATGAAGTCTTCCCTAACTACTTGACCATGCTAGGGTGGTCATGTTAGCTAGAGGGCTAATGACTTGTGTTAATGTTGTTTGGTTCAATTGGAATATTTACTAGGTTTGACCATGTATCATGCTTTGAGCAGTTGGACTTCATCGATTGTCTATAGTTAACTATGATGACTGTGCACCTAGTTGTATTGATGCAATAGTTTTATTTAAACTTCATGGTACAAGTCTAGAAGTGTTGCAATAGATAAGTAAAATTACCTTAGATGATAATCCATGGTGATATATAATAGAGTACGGGCCTTGGACTTTAAGCCCCTATGAAATTATGTAATATTGGTAAATAAACCGTAGTGTTGTATGTATTAGAGTAGGGGATTTTAACATTAAGCCCCTATAACATGAATTATGTTTTTTTTAATAGATTTTGAAGGTAAGGAATAATTGTGATTGGTTAGAGGAGATAATGGCTAGAACTCAAACTTGATTGTAAGGGTAGAATAGGATTTGAGAATCTTATAGCAAATTAGAAAAAAATTCTAGCTATTGATGAAATAGTTAAATGCATCCACAAATCAGTTTTGGAAGTAATTGAGTGCAATTTTATAGTAGTTGAGTGTGTATGGATTAATTTTTGGTGCAAAAATTAATGGTGATCATTGGTATACAGTTATAGAAAAGAAGAATGAATTTGTAGATAACTTTAATATAAACCTTTATATAAAGAAAGTATACATTCAATGGCATTTAGAAACACTCTTTGTGGAAAGAATGTAGTTAAGAAAGAGTGAGTATGAGACTCATTCTTTGAGGAAAATTATGGGGTTTCCTCACAATGTTTTCAAACATACAATTAATGATCCTCTAGAACCCTTTTCTAGTTAATATTCTAGGTATATATGGGTTGGGGAAATTAGTATGATCTTTTTGTAATAATAGAATAAATGATATATTCTTGAGAGGATATTGAACCCTCTCAAACCATGAAATCTAGAATGAAAATTTAAGGAAAGAATAGGTAGGGATTCTATTCTTGGTTTAGCATATATATATAGATGATATGGAATATATACCACCTTAATAGAGTTAAGGTTCTTAATTATGTTGTAATAATAGATGGAATATCCATTCTTGAGAAAATTATAATATCTTCTCTTCATCTAATTTGTATGGTTACTTAGTGAATTCTACTTATGATGTTGAATTAATCCTTGAGAATGAATGTGGATTCATTATCATGGGTATTATGGGGTTCCCTCTTTAATAATTGATGATATTTATCCTTAATATGAATCCAATCACCATTTCATAAATATATGAGTATAAAAATTTGTGATATTCTTATGTATTGTATTGATGGTTTGGAGAAAGGAAATGTGGGATTTCCTTACTTGCAAAAAGGAATGATTTGATTCCTTTAATTGTATAATTGATTTAGATAAAGGATCTGTGGGATGCCTTTCTATACTTGTAATTATGACAACTTTAATTTATGAAATGAGAGGAGAAACATATTTTGGAGGTTGGGTTTATTCCCCATGAGGTTTCCCAGGATATATGTTGTGTATCTCTATTTTGTGGTTTGCAACTGATGTTATACATGGATGTTATATCTAATTTCTATTATGTTTTTTTA
This sequence comes from Wollemia nobilis, assembly GCA_028583015.1. NCBI lineage: Eukaryota > Viridiplantae > Streptophyta > Pinopsida > Araucariales > Araucariaceae > Wollemia > Wollemia nobilis. The sequence goes on along the minus strand of JAQPPZ010003047.1, from coordinate 2,842,363 downwards.
CTAGATAGACCATGGATGATACATGATATGGAGTTTAAATGTTATTTACTTTCCAATAAAAATGATGCATTTACATTTCTATAAGATTACCAAAGTGTTATATGATTTGTATTAACAAGCAATGTTCATTAAGTAAGAATGATTTATATTTTCACTTGAGGTTCATTAGATCTAATAATGGATGTTGCTTTTACTTCTCCAATAAATGGCTCTTTTAATATGATGTAATTATTTATGGTTGATTCAAGTTATGGTCTTGAAATGAGAAGCAATATTTATGTATTTTTTAATAATACATGCATGGTATTCCACTACAAAAGAAATGAATGCTAAATCAGTTAGGAGATAATTTTGAAACTATATTCAATTAGATAAGTAATTAAATTTCCTAATTAAATGAGAGATAGAAAGAATTAAATATATAAATTAATCAACATCATAAAGGAATATAATGTTAGATAGGATTTGGTCACTCCTATCACAAGAGTTGATGCTGACCATGTCGTAATTCTCTTGGTTACTTATTACCTTGATTTATGTTGGTTTAAACATATTTAGCTGTGAAATTTACTTTAATGATAGACATACTATTATAAAAAAAATTCTCTTGTGTTGGGTTGGAATTTGGGGTTGTTACAAGAATAAAGGGTTGCATACCTTCTATGTGCATGAAAATATATAGAATTGATAAGGAGATAAACCCATCAAAATAAGTGGCCTTATCCAAACTAGGGTAGGATCATGGGTATGAGTATGGTCATCCACTATAATGATTCACCTTCTATGCCAAAACCAAAGTCACATAAGATTTTGACTCAAAGTGCAATATAAACCATCAAGCATTGAAGGCATTGGTGAATCTAGGCTACTCACTCCTAGCCTAATACAAAATATGATATGAATTAGGAACAATATAAATCCATTACAATAGGATACCTTTGATAAATAATTCTTAATCATTTGAGACCACAAACATAAGAGGTCAGTAAAATTCCTACACTAGAATAGGTCAGTAAGTTACCTACACTACAAGAGCATAAAATTCCTTAGGAAAAAAACCTTCTTACGATAGTAGCTACTAAGCTGTAACATAAAGCATTGATTTATTTTACTAAGAGTGTGAATAATTATCAACTTAGAGCACTCAATGAGGCAAGGAAGAAGAAAGCAACCAAGATCTAGTAGCCATTAAAGCCTCCATGGATCCATATATATATAATCTAAAGGCTCATTTTGGAGATTATTTTTGGACCATTGATCATTCCTCGTACTCTTTATCTTTATTTTCTTTCCATTTATTTTATTTTATTTTTTGCCTATTTATTTTGCTCTCTCTTTTGATCTTGTTTACTTCTTATATTGCACATCCTTATTAAATAATAACTATAACTACTAGTTATTTAGGAGACACACCACCTCCTATAATAATTCATGATCTCAATTCTATGCCAATTACATCATTTCCATCACCCACTATAGAAGTCACCACTATAAAACCACTTGTTTCATATAATTAAAACCCATCTCCATTGTAACTAGTCTCGCCACTAGCTAAAAAATTCGTGCAGATGGAAATTGAAGCGTTAACCACAATTTCACAATTCACCCCCATATCCATACACTTTTTCTATCCATGATTTCCACATTCCCTCCACAACATATTGATACCCCAAGTCAACAAATCCTAGTGGACACAATCACATTGTCAAAACAAACCCATGTGACGAAGTCCATGAAGACCATCCAAGAATAATAACCAACTACAAGACCTAATAAGTCTTATATTTGGTAGGTCACTAGTGTCATAAAAACTATAGATATACAAAATATGTTTGATTCACTCCAAGTGGACTAAATAAGAATGAGTTCAATTACTGAAAGGATCAATTATCAAAGGCACTAATGATCATGATGTTGAGGTATATTATATTATTTGGTATATGCTAATGTACCCCCATGGTAACTACAAGGTACAATTTTTAATATGTAATATATTAGGGTTGAGTCTATAGTTTAGAGTATTATTTATATTTCCCCTTTTATGTAAAAGTCAATGTGCAAGAAATACATGTGTTATATAAGAGTGCAATGTGCAATAAATGCACAAGTGTCATGTAAGAGAGAATGTGCACAAGTTTCTTGTATGTAAGAGTGAAAATATGTAATATGATTATGTGTGCAATTTTACCATATTAGGATTGCATGTAGAAGTGTAAGAATCATGTAGATGTATGCAAGTGTTGTAGATTCAAGTTTCCATCTAGTATGCAAGTGGCAAGATGATAAGTCGAGAGTCATGTGACTTGGCATATGGAGATCAATAGTCAAGTACTTGAAGAGTTATATTATTTTGGCTATATTATGGAGACATTACTCCATGAGAAGGCAATCTATTTTACAACCAAAGGATAATTCAAGTGAGAGAGAGAAGGATTAAAGCTTGTATACAATTTTGAGCAATTAATATTGTAAGCTTTCTTAATGTATAGTTCATGAATGACATAGGCCATTTACATTTATAATTTTTTATATAAATGAATGATATTTACTTTATTATATAGTCCTTGATATATATATTAAATTGCTCATATATTATTCTACTCATTATAAGATTATTTTGACCTTTAATATTCTAGTTATTTTATATTGGGACCTATGATATTTTGTGGTAGTAAGGCTTAAAAATCTGATAATGGTATCAGAGCTACCACCTAACTCTATCTAGTTTTATAGAGTTATTTATTAGCCACCTTTATTAATTAGCTTTGTCTACTTTTGATAAAGTTAATTTAGAGTCTATCCACTTTAAAGGAAGTGCAGACTTGGACTCTATTTTTAAAGATCTTATTGAGTAGAATAGGCTAGGGTATGCCCACTTGGTTGAAGAAAAACCATTGAAGACTAGGACTCAACTAGATTAATAGATAAAGGCTAAATTAGAAGAGAGTCGGACATTGATTGATAGGAAGAACCAACCTAGAAATATAGTTGATCATTTAGGGATATTTAGTGTCACCCTGACATTGATATTGATTTCTCTAAAAAATAGGAGAATCATATTGGGTTCTTAAATACGACCTAAGAAATTGAAGTTTTTAGATTTTAAAGAAGAGTTATAGAACAAAATTTTGGGAATCTTCCTACAGAGATAGAGAAGAATTTTTTCTTGATATTAAGAAGTATTTAAAGCTTCATATATAGATTTGGAGCAATAATAAAGAATTATGTATAGAGAAATAAGAATGGAGCTATTATCCACATAGAATAAAGTATATTGTAGATAAAAAGAAAAGAGTGGAGTCATCCACATAGATAAAGTTGCATAATAAGAATAAATACATAGTAGTATTGAGAAAGAAGACAACCATAACATTCTTGAAGAAGGATAAAGCAATATCTTTTATATATCTTCAAGCATTAGATTAAAAGAAACATGCATTACATTAAGATAACATAATATTGAAAGAAACAAGTAGAACAACATTAAATTGAAAAGAATAAGCATTAGAAAGAAAGCTGCCAATAGAGACCAACTTTGAAGATTGTGGTCAATAGATGCCAACATTGAAAATAGTGTCTAATAGAAGCCAATGTTGTGAAAAGCATTCAACATATCCTGGAGTAAATAGTGGTCAGTAATTTAAGGATTAAGAATACAACACAATGGCCTGAGTATAATATAAATCCTACATACATAAGAGTACAATCAATAGCAACAAATAAAAAAGAGGAAGACCATAAGGAGATGGCTTGGTCTTCTCTAAGCATATTCTAGAAAGTGATACTAGGCATCCTCCAAGTGAAGACCAAAAAGAGACACTTGACCTCATCCAAGCATAGTCAAAAAGAGATGATTGGCCTCATCCAAGCATAGACTAGAAGGAGATGTTAAACCTCATCAAAGTGAAGTCTAGAAGAATACGCTTGGTATACTCCATAAATATGAAGTTAATAAGATACATAATATCTAGTTTAGAAAACAAAAGAAATAATCTCCTCCATAAGCATAGCTCGAAAAGGATACACATGATCTCCCTCATATCCAGTAGGAAAGAAGGATAAGCATAATCTCCAATGTAGCCAGCAAAAGGGAGACACTTAATATACAAGAATAAACATCAGTAGAAGGAGATATTTAATCTCAAATGAAACCATCTCGAAAGGCATCTGAAGCTCTCTACCTTCATCAAAATAAGACTAGTATTTTGTGATCCATGGAAGAATAACATACAACAAGCCGTATATAAAAATTCTAGCCTTCTATAAGCCATAATAAGTCTAGCATTAAAAAAAGTTTTGAGCAGAAAATCATTCGGTAATGGAGGAAAGGTATTTTTTGAAGAGCAACATTCAAAAGAGAAGCATGGAGTTTTAACAACAACAAAATCATCACTGACGGGTAGGTGACATTATTTAATGTTACATACTATTTTTACAACACTTAATAAAGTTCTAGAGGGAATAAAAGGACATTTTATTTTATTAAAAACTAGGTTGAGTAATAAGGATTATAAATGATTAATTAGGTTTTAAAAAAATAATTATGATTTGAATTTGAATGGAGTGATAAGGTTTGAAGAGATTAATATTTTTAAGGTTAAATATTAGAAATTAGATTAATTGGAGCTAAAAGGATTATTAAGTTTCTTGAAAATCTTAAAAGTCTTAGTTTGATGATTGTTTAGGTTTTTGAGGAGTGAATTTATTTAATTTGAAGTATTTTTTAAATATTATTTAATATTGTTTAAGGAGTGAAGTTTTTTGAAGGTTTTTGAAATTAGAGAAAACTTTTTATTTTAATAAAAAAAATGAAGGAATTGAAAATTTTCAAATTTAATATTTTGGAGTTAAAATGTTGTTGACAACAAAGGATTAAAAAATTTTAAAATTTGCAAAATTTATATTTGAGTAATTTTTTTACTTTTGGAGTTATAAGGTTTACTGTTTTGAAGGAAAAAAATCATTAAATTGATTTATACCATGAAATAAATTATTAGAAATGCATTCAATGAGAAAATAGTGAACAAGTTAAAGCTTTATTTTAAAAATTCGATAGATGATCTAGATAAAAAGAAGCAAATAACAAGATCACCCTAATGGTACTTGCATGAAAAAACGTTCACCTAAAGCTATAGATATAGACTTGAAATAATGTTTAGCTATAGCAAAATCTGCAACCACTAATTAAGTATCCCCCTCCTCTTTTTATCACCTTTCTCCACACCTTCACATCACACACCTCCATGGTTATCTTCTTACCTTGTCTAACTAAGAATATTGGTACCAAATCCCAACACCTGCATTCTTCACCTCACTTACCTTTCTCACCCCTTGCAGCATTCATCACCCCCTTTCCTTACATTAATTTCCTTCCTTAGCTTGAAATTATTTTATTTATAACTACTATACCCATCAACATTTCCCACCATTATTTCCCTCAATCATTTTCTATTCAATATCCATTTTCCTATCAAAGCTCTGTAACCCATATATAAGGCATCCTAGATTCTCAAATTTTCAAGAAAAAATCCTAAACAGTTGCCAATAATATAGGTAAATTTTCCCACCTACATCCACTATGTGGTATATTTATATTATGTAGTTATTTTTCTAAGCATGCAATAGTATAGAAGGTAAGTAGAAGAGCACCAAAAGAGGTCATTGTAGCAAATACAACATGTCAAAATATTATAGAAAGATGTAGAGTGTAGACAAGTGTGGCCAACTGTAAAATTGGCCAAGGAAAATAAAAACATACCAAGCAAACAACCTATAATACAAACAAAAGTAAAGTAGGATGGAATGAAATCTGGAAAAAAATTAAAGTATGATGGAATGAAATTTGGTTAAGTATGGAAAACATGTCGAGTATACAAGTGAAATACAAGAAAATATTGTTTTACAATGATATTGAAAAGGGGGTTACAAGTTTTTTCCTTTTGCAAATTTTGTCTTTGGAGGCTACAGTATGGGGTCTTCTACAATGGAAACCCTCTTTCAGTGAAGATGGTAAACAACCACAAATGTCTTATTTATGTTCCTTGAGGTGAGTGGGCTTGCTTCTCATGAGCCATTGTTAGTCACAAAGGTCCTCTACACCTACACAACCTTAAAAAAATAGGTACAAATATTTGGGGGCCTATCTCAATTAGACCCCTTGTAATACTAATTAAAATAATCTATACAAACTAATCTATTATATCAATAAAGTGCTGAAGATGACACAAATTTGATAACATAGAGATGCTTACTTGGCTTGGTGACATGCTGCAAGGTTTTTAGGTTTAAACTAGTCTCTAAATGAATTTGTACCCCTAGGTACAAATGTCATAATTATACCCTCCATATGATTTGTGATCCAATTTATAGTGCTTAAAATGGACTAAAAATTGGTGGGAACCTTCCTCTGGTTGACAGGAATCCACCCTCAAAATTTTTTGAATCTAGATGAGGAAGTTATGTTCAAAACAGTGAGGGTGGGTCTGGCTGGAACTAGTTGCTAGGTTTGTACCCCTATGTACGAATGCTAGAACTATACCCCTCTATACAAATTTGAATGTGGTATCTAGAAAGAGGTTTTCCTTTCTAGGAGGGTCCCTCTAGTGCTATTGGATTTCCTTTCCACATCGTTTCACCTTCTAAACCTGCAATGGGGAGCAGTTTGCAATACAAAAAGGTATAAAAGAGGGCTTTGCATACAAGGGAGGGTTAGCACCAAGGAGTCAATATAGGTATTAAGTGACCTCTAGAGGGAGTTTTATAGAGTATAGTTATTTGAATGTGTGAATACCTTAAGAATGAGGGAAATGACATCCTTTTTATAAAATTTTCCAAGGTTAGGGAGGTTGAGGTATCCCTTGAGGTGTCTTGTGATGTGGCATGGTGTGCCATACCTCATAAATGAATTTGGGTGAGATAATTCCATATCCATACATATCTAATTAATGTCTATGGGTGAGCCATACCTCATATATGCATGGGACATGAAATTCTTCCCATGGTGGAAGATGACTCATCCATGCTTTCAATGCCTTGAATGTCTTAATGTAAAAGGTCTTCAAATTCTATTTATGATATTGAATGCACATGGGGATGTGGACGGGAAAAAGAGTTAATGTCTAACCATGTGTTTAGGTTTAACTAAGGTGAAGTGGATGATGATGCACCTATGCCTTCAATGCTTTGAAATCCAAAAGTCTCCAAATGTCATTTATGACATTGAATACACATGGGGATATGTGTCGAGCAAGGAAGTTGACCATGGTTAGGTTGACCGTATATTTAGTTGGCATTAACATGGTGAGGTAGAGGCTAGGATATTCAAAGGGTAGAGTAGACTAATGTGTCGATTGGTTAAGTTAACCATGGTTAGATCGACCATGGGTTTGAGTTTGACTATGAGGTTGATTTTAACCAAGGATATACTAGACTAGGGTGAGCTAGGCTTAGGTGGAAGCTAGACTAGTCAAAGGATATACTAGGATAAGGTATTCCTATATTAGGCTAGAGGGGTGGTTGTATGATGACTAGGGGCTAAGTGTAGGAAAGGGATTAAGTGGCCAAGGGGACTTAGGGTGATGAATAGTATTTTTAGGAAAATAATGCAAAATTAAATGAGTTTTACAAATTAATTTATCGTTAGCATGGGATGAGGGACAATGTGATATTTTTAGGTGTCTACACTTGTTCCTTTTTGTACTGTGTTGTGTGAAGACATGATGCGACACAAAAACTTATGAAACCAAGTTGGTGGTTTGATTATGAGAGAGAAATGAATTGGTGGTTGATGATGGATGATGGGTTTGAGAAGAATGAATTTATGATGGGTGATTGTGGTTGATTATAGCTTTTATCGAGCCACAATGATTTTTTGAGAGGAGTAGATGAAATATTATCTTGAGTCATTATCAATGTAAGATGCTCCAATTGCGAAAGGGATGAGTGTCCTTGAAATTTTACCTTTGATGACCTTTTGAGCTTGATTTGATTTGGTAAGTCAACCAACCATTTGTAGGTGTCCTCATGATACTTCTAATGCAAGTGGTTGAATGCCTACCACCTCAATAAAGGGAATTCATGATTAAGCATATAGTTATAAGCATTGGGTGTAAAAAATATTTGTTTTGAATTGGAGTTTTTATTGAGAAGAGAAATTTTACGTTTATTTTCCCCAACAAATGAGGGCTTATGATAGTCTTAGGCAAATATTCTTGGACAAATTTAATTTCCAATATTGGGTGTTTGACTATTGATCATGCACAAGATAACTTTATTTTTTGATGTTTACCACCTTAAGTGATGATTTCAAGGATGAAGAAGTGGAAATTATGGTTGTGGTGTTATTGATTATGAATTATTGTGGATTTTAATATTGAAGAACACAAGCTTATACTGAGAGGGGGGTGAATAGTATAAAACCACTTTTTACTTTTATTTCCAATAAATATTATGCAATGTATAGATAGCAATATCAACAACAGTAATTAAACCAATGCACAAATAACCACACAATAGAAACACCAATTTAATGTGGTTCACCTAATGTGGGTTACTCCATAGAGAATATTTCACTAAAAATTTCTCAATCAATCTCTTGGGAATCATTTCCCTATTAAAATGTTTATGGATCTCTATCCAAATGATACACCAATCCCCTAATCAATTTCATGTATCTCTATCCACAAGAGAACTCCTTTCTTCTTAGCTCTGGATGGTGATCTTTTAGAAGAACTGCTACCTCCACTGCACTGGGTAATGGATATCTATCCACTAAATACTCTTATCCTCACTCAAAAGACTTGTCCTCACTATCTTTTCTAATGGATATCTATCCATTGGAGATGATCGTCCTCTATAATCTATCACCTCCAAAGCTTACTCTTAGATCTATCTCAAATTTACACTAAACACAGTCTCTCGGTCTAGCACAAATCTGCTCAAACTCTATATCTAGTCTAGCACAAACCTGTCCTCAAATATGTATCAAACTTTGTCCTCAAATATACACTAAAAATAGTCCTTTTGTCTAGCACAAATCTATCCTCAATCTCTATTCTCAAATCTAAACTAAACATAGTCCTTCGATCTAGAATAAATGTGTCCTCAATATTTGTACTTAAATCTGCACTAAACATAGTCCTTTGGTCTAGCACAAATATATCCTCAATCTTTGTTCTCAAGCCTTAACACAAAGCTTGACTTAATCACAAATCAACTCTACTGGATCTACCCCAAATCTTAACTCAAGGTTTGAAAAAATCAATCAATCAACTTTGATCAAAGTCTTCTCAAAGACTTATCTCAAATCTACCTTGTAAGATTTCATAAAATCTCACACTAATCTATCCACAAGTCCTCTCTAGAACTTGTCTAATTTTATCAAAAAGTCCTCACTAGAACTTGTCCAATCTGATCAATAATCTCTATCCTTAATTCTATATTGTAAGCTTCCACAAAAGCTCACACCAATTTATCCACAAGTATTTTCAAATATTTATCGCAAATATGCTCAACAAGTCCTCACTAAAACTTTTTTAATCTCATAGAAACATAAAGAGAATTGTTAGATACCCAATATGCTTCACATTCACCACAATGCTTAATCACTTTCAATCTCTCTTTTTACCATAAAATATATAGATAATTGTTAGAGAATCAATATGTTTCACACTCATAAACACTCAACCTATTTCTCAAATCAATATAGAATATAGAATAATTTTTTTTACATAACTTGAACTATCACTTCAACACATCCACTCAACTAAGCTCAATCACTTCCACTCAACCAATCATTTCAACAACAATGCTTATAAACCAATCATAACAATGATACTCATGATCTTACAAACCCTAGTTCAAGTTATTTACTCGACCACTCACTTCAAAAACAATGCTTATCAAGTAATCCTCACATAACAATGATACTCATGATCTTTGTAAATCCTAGTTCAAGATATTTCACCACTTCACATAACAATGATACTCATGATATTTAAAACCCTAGTTCAATATTTAAACTCAACAACAATGGATCTCAATTACACAACAATGAGATATGCATTCACTCATCAAAATCTCCAACAATGCTTATCAAACAAGGTTTATAGAAGTTACTTCCATTTCAAAAAACTCATCAACTCAACAAACTCACAAAGGAAAACTTAACCAAATCCTTTTCACTCCAATCTTGTTTTTAGAAAATCTCAATAAATTATTTCAACCAATGAAGAATATGCCCATACCTTTTACTTGATGAATATTAGACTTCAAAACCTGTCTCAATTATAACTACTTTCCTTTCCAAGCACAATAAATGACAAGAATGATCACCCTAACACTTCTTCAAAATATTTCTTCAATACAAAAATAATATCCAAATACACCTTCTAATCTACAAATTTTAAAATAATATCCAACACCCTTGAATCTCAAAAATAAATTTTCCTTACTCCCTTATAACTCCTTAAGCATTTAAAAATTCAATTCTAGAAATCAAAGTTTTGCTTTACCTTTTAACTCCCCTAACAACTTATAATAAAATTAATTATGCAAAAATTTTAATCAACATAAGCCTTTGAAACAAAATATTTTCCCTTTTATTTTTCGTAAGCCAAATCAAACATCACAATGTGCATACCTCAATAGTGATGCCCATAAGGCCTTGGTGGGATTTGAACCATCGTTGGTTCACCCCCAAGCACTTCCGCAATGCTTGCGCCCACCAACTGGGCTGCATGGATCCACAAGAGCCAAAAGGAACTAGAGTGCCTTTGGACTTCTCCCTCGAATGACACAACCTTAAAACTCAAACCTTCCTTCACCAAAAATGATGTGCGTAGAATTCAAACCTACACCAGGCACCTAACATGCGTCTTACATAGCCCTTGGCTACCAACTTAGCTACGAGGGGCTTCAAATTTGTTTTTGGAGGCTTGTTACACTTGTCCTTTCCCAGCTCAAATACACATGCAAAAAACACACTTCTCTTTTGCACGAGCCAAAAATTATCGCATGGATAATTTTCCAAATGCCAACTTTGGCATTATTTATATGCAACCTTTATCATATTTCAATGTCAAGGATTATTCAAATTTAGTTTTAATTCGAATATTAAAGTTAATTTTAAATATTAAATAAATATTTAAATTAACCTTAGCACCCATCATTATTTAAATTAAAATATCTTTGTGGGTTTTTTCAACTTGTTCCTTGATCTTTTTAAACTCGATTTTTGATCCAAAATAATAATAATAAAATATTATTATTTAATTTTGAACTTGCTTCTCCTTCTTTTGACATTCATTCTTTGAACCATCTTGGGTATATAATATTTAAAATTAAACATTATAACCTACTGCTTTTCAATACCTTCTTGCTCTTGGAAAAAACACTTAATGTCCTAAAATATGACAACATAGCACAAAAATTCTTTTGACATCAATGACAACAAACACTCCTCAAAATATCCAACAATATCTCCCTTTGTCATTAATGGCAACCCAATTACTTTTTACCATTTCCTTGACTTTTTTCTACTACCCCTGACTGAATGCTTTCCTTCTAACTTAGATCTCTCCCCCTTACTCAAATCTCTCCCCCTTTGACATCAATGGCAAAGGGTCACCTTTAGGGATCGAGGCTAAGAATTAAACTCTTATATTAGCCCCTCCCCCACATCCTCTTGAGGTGGTTAATTCTAGGGTGGGAGTATTTCTACTCCCATAAAGCACTGATCTTTGTCCATTAAATTATTCTCTTGATCCTTTTGGTTCCTTTTGGTGTTCCTGTTCCTTTTCATGTCCATGTTCCTATTCTTGTTCCTGTTCATGCTTGGTTTTGGAACGTCTGCTCTACACAACTTTGTTGTATGTCCATAATTATTACACTTATAACACTTAATATTATTATTCCTTGAAGGTACAAATATCTTGGGATTTCTCCTAGTGAAGCATATCTGTTCCTGTCATGAACCCTACAATTCATTGCCTTGTGACCAAATTGATTACATGAGTAGCAATACCCATGAAATAACTACTTTTGCATGAAGTTTCCATATTTATGTCTTTCATGTGTCCTACACTGTGAAGCTTTGTACCCAAATCTATGACATGAGAAACATCATCCATTGAAATTTCCTTGCCTTGACCTCATTGGTCTCTTAGTCTCTTTTACCCTATGCTGGTTCTTGTTCCATCTGTTCCTCATTTGTGCATTTTTTCTTACTTTGTTGAACTTTCTGTTGTATAACTCATCCTTATAAGTCTCACTTTCTCTTACACTATCTTCTTATGAAGTTTCTTCTTCTTTATAACTTGAGGTTGAATCCTCTTCCTGTTTCTTTTGTACATGTTCAAAACCAAAACCTGTCTTGTTTGATATAAGCTTTTGTGACTTGATAATCTTATCCAAATTCTTTGAGCTTCTTCCAAAATTGTGTAGGTTGTCCTTATACTTCTCTACTTCTTCCCTTAGGTAGAGCTACTTGTTCTAATATTTCATATTATAATACATTTGCTTCTAACTTGTGCTTGAACTTCTTTGTCTTAGTCATTGACTTATTTAGATCCTCTATAAGTTTTCCTCTCTCTTCATCACATTCTTGAAACTGAAGCTTAAGTTGGTAATTCTGCCTTCTTACCTTCTTCAATATGTTAAGAGCATAAATAAGCTCTCCCTCAAGATCAACTTCTCCTTTTTTTGATTCTTCCTCTATTTGTTTGCCTTTGAAAACATCTTCATTATTTTTGACTTGTCTTCTATAGGATCACCTCATTCTTCTAGTGCCATTAGAATATTCTCTTCTAGTCTTTCAAGTGTATCTTCATATTCATCATCACTAAAATTGAAACCATTATTTGTAAAACTATCTTCAAGATGTCCAAAATTACCACATCTAAAATACTTGCAAATTATTGGTGACATTTTCATAACTTCTTTCTTTTCCTCTATCATAAATAAAACTTCATCTTTATCATTATTTGAGAAACTATTATCACTATCACTTGAGTACTTATTTTCCTTGTATGCATTGTAACTCATTTTCTGTATTTGAAAGAACTTCTTTCCTTGTTTTAATTGTCCATCCTTGCCTTTATTTTAGTACCTATATTTTTTTGATTCCTTGTTCTTATAATCTTGTTTTTCTTCATCATTGTTATTTATGGCTTCTTGACAATCAGTTGCATAGTGACCCTACTTTCCACAATTGAAACGTCTAATAGATTTTGCATCTTTAAATATTCTTGGATCCTTATTCCTTTTGCCCTAATTTGCTTCTTCATCACTGTATGACTCATTGCTTGAATCTAAATTATTTTCCTTTGTCTTCTTAGTAGCTTTTAAGGTTGCTTCCTTTTAGAGATTAGGTTTCTCTTTTGTTCTCATCTCAAAAGTTGTAAGAATACCAAGTAACACATATCTTGTCAAAATATCACCATATTTTGATTCCTCTATAGAAAAGATCTTTTCACTAAACCTTTTTGGAAGAGATCTTAAGATATTATCACAAACATCATATTCTTCAATCTCAAGTCCAAGTCCTTGCATGGCGTTAACAACCTCATCTACACAAAGTAGATAAGTACTAATATTTTCCTCATCCTTTATTTTTAAGTCATCAAATTATCCTTTAAGATTTCGTATCTTTACCTTTTTGACATTCTTATCTCCTTCATATATGCTTTGCAACTTATCCCAAATTGCCTTTGCTGATTTGTAATGCATAACCTTTATGAACTCTATTCTATGCAAACCTATAAAAATTGTATTTATTTCTTTTGAATTGTAATGATGTAGAAGCTTACCATCTTTATATGTAGATGGAGTAGCTGGTGGTGTGTATCCATTTTCAACGGATTCTCATATTTCATTTCTAAGTGCCATCAAGTGAATATTCATTCTCATACTCCAAAATATATAATTGCTTCCATAAAATACTAGTGTTGAATTATCTAAGGACCCATTCTTAGAATCCATTGTGTTCTTGTAATATTTTCCTTCAAGTTGTTAAACTCTTCTAAAGTAACTCGCTTTGATAAAAATTGAAGAACATAAGCTTATACAGATATGGGGGGTGAACAATATAAGGTCATTTTTACTTTTCTTTTCAATCAATATTATGCAATGTATAGATAGCAATATCAACAACAGTAATAAAACCAATGCACAAATCACTACACATAATAGAGACACCAATTTAACGTGGTTCACCTAATGTGCGCTACTCCACGAAGAAAATATTTCATTAAAATATTCTCAATCAATATCTTGGGAATCGTTTCCCTATTATATTGTTTATGGACCTATGTCCAAAGGAGACACCAATCCCCTAATCAAGTTTGTATATCTCTATCCATAGGAGAACTTATTTCTTCTTAGCTTTGGCTGGTGATCTTCTAGAAGAACTGCTACCTCCACTACACTAGCTAATGGATCTCTATCCATTGAAGAATATTGTCTTCACTTAGAAGACTTGTCCTCACTACCTTGGCTAATGGATCTCTATCCACTGGAGACTGTCATCCTACATACTCTATCACATCCAAATATTACTCTCATATTTGTCTCAAATATACACTAAATATAGTCCTTCGGTCTAGCACAAATTTGCTCAAACTCTGTCTCTAGTCTAGCATAAACTTATCCTCAAATCTGTACCAAACTATGTTCTTAAATATACACTAAAAATAGTCCTTTGGTATAGCACAAATCTATCCTCAATCTCTATACTCAAATTTGCACTAAACATAGTTCTTCGGTCTAGCTCAAATTTATCCTCAATATCTCTCCTCAAATATGCACTAAACACAATCCTTCGGTCTAGCACAAATCTATCCTCAATCTATGTCCTCACGCATTAACACAAAGCTTGAATTAATCACAAATCAACTTTTCTAGATCTACCCCAAACCTTAACTCAAGGTTTGAACAAATCAATCAATCAAATATGCTCACAAGTCTTCTCAAATACTTCTCTTAAATCTGCCTTATAAGCTTTCACAAAAGCTCACACTAATATATCCACAAGTCCTCTCTAGAACTTGTCTAATCTGCTCAATAAGTCCTCACTAGAACTTGTCCAATTTGCTCAATAATATCTATCCTCAATTCTGTATTGTAAGCTTCCATAAAAGCTCACACCAATCTATCCACAAGTCTTCTCAAAGACTTACCTCAAATTTCTCAACAAGTCCTCACTAAAACTTGTTTAATCTCATAGAAACATAAAGAGAATTATTAGAGACTCAATATGCTTCACATTCACCACAATGCTCAATCACTTTCAATCTCTCTTTTTACCATAGGAATATATAGAGAATTTTTAGAGACTCGATATTTTTCACACTCATAAATACTCAACCTCTTTCTCAAATCAATTTAGAATATAGAAAAATTTGTTTCATAGAACTTGAACTATCACTTCAATACATCCACTCAACCAAGCTCAATCACTTCCACTCAACCAATCACTTAAAAAAAATGCTTATCTATGAATCATAACAATGATACTCATGATCTTGCAAACCCTAGTTCAAGTTCTTTACTCAACCACTCACTTCAACAACAATGCATATCAAGTAATCCTCACATAACAATGATACTCATAATATTTACAAACCCTAGTTCAAGATATTTCACCAATTCACATAATAGTGGTACTCATGATATTTCAAACCCTAGTTCAATATTCAAACTCAACAACAAGGGATTTCAATTACACAACAATGATATATGCATTCACTCACTCAAAATATCCAAAAATGCTTATCAAAAAAGTTTTATAGCATTTACTTCCATTTTAGAAAAATCATCAACTCAAAAAACTCACAAAGGAAAAATTAAGCAAATCCTTTTCACTCCAATCTTATTTTTAGAAAATCTCAATAAATTATTTCAGCCAAAGAAGAATATGCCCATACCTTTTACTTGATGAATATTAGACTTCAAACCTATCTCAATTATAACCACTTTCCTTGCCAAAACACAAATGTTAGATGAAAAGAATTATCACCCTAACACTTCTTCAAAATATTTCTTCAATACAAAAATAATATCCAAATACACCTTATAATATCGAACTTTTAAAATAATATCCAACACCCTTGAATCTCAAAAATAAAATTTCTTTACTCCCTTATAACTTCTTAAACACTTAAAATTCAATTCGAGAAATCAAAGTTTGGCATTCCCTTTTAACTCCCCTAGCAACTTATAATCAAATTAATTATGAAAAAACTTTAATCAAAATAAGCCTTTGAAACAAAATATTTTCCCTTTTATTTTTTGCAAGCCAAATCAAGCATCACAATGTGCATACCTCAATAGTGTTGCCCAAAAGGCCTTGGCGGGATTTGAACCATCATTGGTTCTCCCCCAAGCACTTTCGTAGTGCTCGCACCCACCAAATGGGCTGCATGGCTGCACAAGAGCCAAAAGGAACTAGCGTGCCTTTGACCTTCTCCCTCGAATGGCATAACCTTAAAACGTGAACCTTCCTTCAACCAAAATGGGTTGCATAGAATTCGAACCTGTGCCAAGCACCTAGCATGCATCTTACACAACCCTTGGATGCCAACTCAGCTATGAGGGTTTCAAATATTTTTCGGAGGCTTGTCACTCTTGTACTTTTCCTAGATCGAATACACATGCAAAAACACTTCTCTTTTGCATGAGCCAAAAACTATCACATGGATGATTTTCCAAATACCAACTTTGGCATTATTTATATGCAAAATTTAGCTTATTTCAATGTTGATGATTATTCGAATTTAGTTGTAATTCTAATATTAAAGTTAATTTTAAATATTAAATAAATATTTAAACTAACCTTAGCACCCATCATTTTTTAAATTAAAATTTTAATCAAAGATTAAAATATTTAAATTTAAATTTAAATCTCTTTGTGTGTTTTTCCAACTTGTTCCTTGATCTTTTTAAACTCAATTTTTGATCCAAAATAATAATAATAAAATATTATTATTTAATTTTGAACTTGCTTCTTCTTTTGATATTCATTATTTGGACCCTCTTTGCTATATAATATTTAAAATTAAATATTATAACCTACTACTTTTCAAGACCTTCTTGCTCTTGGAAGAAACACTTAATGTCCTCAAATATGACAACATAGCACAACAATGCTTTTGACATTAATGACAAAAAACACTCCTCAAAATGTCCAACAGATATATCACATATTTTTTTGACGAAGGAGACACAAAATTATCTCGATTCATGATCAATGTAAGATACCCTGATTTTAGAAGGGATGAGTGAAACTTTACCTTTGACAAGCTTTTGAGCTTGATTTGATTTGGTAAGCCATCCAACCATTTGTAGGTTTCCTCGTGATGCTTCTATAATAAGTGGTCCTATGCTCTCCACCTCAATGAAGATAATTCATGATTAACCATATAGTTATAGGCATTGGGTGTACCAAATATTTGTTTTGAATTGGAGTTTTGATTGAGAATAGAAAATTTGCTTTTGTTTGCCCCAAAAAATGAGGATTTGTAATAGTCTGAGGTAAAGGTTCTTGGAAAAACACAATTTCTAAGATTGAGTTTTGGATTATTGATCATGTGCAAGGAAAATTTTGTATATGATGTCTAACCCTTCAAGAAATGAGTTGATGGGTGAAGAAGCAGAGAAAAATGGTGAATCACTTGATAAAAATGTCATTGGATGAGTGAATAGTGGTTAGGAATGATGAAAATAATGAATGTTAAGATAAATTAATGGAAATTTGAAATTTTTTTGGGATCATACCCCTAGGTATGAACCTATGGTTTGTACTCCTCCATACAAATGTCAAATTCATACCTCTTCGTGCAAATATGACTATGTGACCCCAATGCGATTTTTTGGTATTTTGGGGGACCAAATGATGTTAGAATTTGGAAAAAATTATATCCTTGAAAAGATAATTTTGAGCTTGATCTAGTGATATGTTGTTTTTTAATTTAGAGAATATGTTGGAGGATAAAAGTGGGTTGAATATGACCTTACTTTTTAAATCAACGAATGCTCAATTTTAGGTTTATGGAAAGGAAATTTGGCTTGGTTGGTTAGAGGGTCAATGTATGAGGATGAATTGATGACGGTTGATGAAAAGTGGGAAATTTTGAGTGTCTATAGAGATGATGGATAGGAGGGCATTGGAGATACTCCAAGGGATTAGAAGCAGTGAATTGATATCTATGTTGTAGAAATATTTTTGGAGTGGTGAATGATCCATGATTTATTGTGGGATTTTTTTTGGTGAGATGATCATAGAGATGTATATTGCGACATATGTAGATGATATATGAAGATGACCACTATGGGAAAGGTGAATATATCCCAATATTTGAAATAAATATACACCTTATTCATAAAAATTCCAATATTTTGAGGTGCTTGATCAAGAAATATACACACCTTATTCATATTTGAAAGAAAAACAAGAAACTAAAACACATATTTAAAATTATACTCCTAAGGGAAGGTGAAAATAGACCAAAATTTGAAAGAAATATATGCACCTTATTCATAAAAATTTTGATATATTTTTTTTATTCGATGTCTATGTTGTAGTAATGTTTTTGGGGTGGCGAATGCACAATGATTTTTATGGGATTTTTTTGGTGAGATGATCATAGATATGTATATTGCAACACATGTATATGATCTATAGAGATTGTCTATAGCCTTGATGAAGGTTATCCCCATAAATATGTTGATTTTCCTCCACTACCATCCAGGCATCTATAGCCCTGGTGGAGGTGTTTAAAATACCTTAGGATACCAAGGATTCAAGATGTTTGGTAATTCTCTTTTTGTTCTTTTCTCATTTGAGATTTTTGTACTTTTTTATTTTTCTTTATTTTCTTTTATTTCATTTTTTTGTCTTTGTAGCTTATCTTTGGCTATATCCATAGGCTTGAATCATGCAAATTATAGGATGAGTAGGGGAAACCATTTGTTTTATGCAAAGAATACTCATAGCATTATCCTCCATAAACTCAAATTTTTTTTAGTGCTTATTGCACATTTGGTTCATGAAATAACTTAAGTTAGCTAGGGGAAGCATTTGAAATGCTTTAGAATTTGCTAATATTCAATAAAGGTTGACTAGATCAACTAAAATGTTTGAATGACATAAGAGATTTATTTGTACCAAGCCACCTAGGAATAGGATTGAAAATCACTATAGTTTCACTAACTAGTGTGTGTTTACCTCTTATTGTTTATTTTTTTGTAGTTTTTGTTTTGTTTTTGTAGGGTGCCTATGTACAAGCTAAATGACATGACAATGTGACAAAAAAAAATGTAGTGTAATGATATGTATGATGGTGTGATATGACATAATCCTATGGATATGGATAAATACATGCGACCAATGTGGCATTGAGTAACCCAAATGTGGTAGGTTAACGCATATGCGTGCATCCAAAATTTTGACCAATGGAACATATTAGTTGCATTTATTGTTAGTCTCACAATAACACTGAGAGGGGGAGGTGAATCAGTGTAGCTTTTTAAAACTTAAATATTTAACTCTTAAAACTGAAACAATGAGAACTTAAAACCAAATAAAAAATATATAACAAGAGAGCATCACACAACACAAGATGTACTGAGGTTCACCTATTTGGCTACTCCTCAAAAATTGACTGTTTGGACTCCTATCCAAATCCAGCCTTTGCAAAGCAACAAATTTATAATAAATTTACCAGCACCCACTGGAAGGAGCACCAAACCTGATTTACTAGCACCAACTGGAAGGAGCACCAACCCTTGATTTACTAGCACCAACTGGAAGGAGAACCAACCCATGATTTGTCTGCACCAATAGAAAGGAGCACCAACCCTTGATTTATCTGCACCAACAGAAAGGAGCACCAACCCCTGATTTATCTGCACCAACAAAAAGGAGCACCAACCCCTGATTTATCTACACCAACAGAAAGGAGTACCAACCCCTGATTTACCAAAGACCAACTGGAAGGAGCACCAACTTGGACTTCAATTATGAAACTTGAAGATTGACATATAAATGCCTTCACTTTTACAAGACCCTGACTGGTCTATTGCTTTCTCAACATCGCCCACAATTCACAAAACACACATCCTTCTCACTCGCCTCTCGCTCACCTCTCACTTTCCTCTCGCGCTCCTCTCACGCACTTCCTCGAATAAAATCACCGATCAAATTCTCCAAGAAACACTCCTTTTATAACCATCCTTTCTCTTTGTAACTCCAGTTGTAATTCTAGTTGTATATTTTGAGAAGGCATTTCGTCAAACACGTCACATGCAAATAATTGACACCATGTTCTCCTACCATGACTGTTCATTTTCTCGGTCATGACTATTCATTTTCTCCTTGCATGATTGTTCATTTTCTCTTTGCATGTCTGTTCATTTTCTCTTTGCATGACTGTTCATTTTCTTCTTCATGACTGTTCATTTTCTTTTCCCTTGTGCATGCATTTGTTTTCTCCTTTGATGACTGTTCGTCTTCTTCTTCATGACTGTTCGTTTTATTTTCCATGACTATTCATTTCTATTTTGAGGCTTTTCTTGAGTCATGAAAATGCGACATGTCACGATATCATGACACTTTTGTTACTCTGCATGCTTGCCCTTTTTGAGTTGCGAAAATGCAACATGTCACGATATCGCAACACTTTTGCTTCTTTGCCTGCCTGCCTGCCCTTTTTGAGTCACGAAAATGTGTCATGTCATGATATCGCGACACTTTTTCTTTCTTTGCTTTCTCGTCCTTTTTGAGTTGCAAAAATGCAACATGTCATGATATCGTGACACTTTTTCTTTCTCTGCCTACCTGACCTTTTTGAGACGCGAAAATGCGACATGTCACGATATCGCGACACTTTTTATTTCTCTTCCTTCCTGCCTTTTCTAAGTCACGAAAATGCGACATGTCACGATATCATGACACTTTTTCCTTCTTGCTCTCTCTCTTCGCTTTGGACCACAAAAATGCTACATGTCACAAAATCATGACACTTTTTCTTCCTTGCTCTTTCTCTTCACTTTGGACCGCAAAAATGCTACATGTCGCGATATCGTGACACTTTTTCTTCCTTGCATTTTCTCTTTGCTTTGGACTATGAAAATGCTACATGTCACGAAATCACGACACTTTTTCTTCCTTGCATTTTCTCTTCGCTTTGGACCGCAAAAATGCTACATGTCGCGATATCGCGACACTTTTTCTTCCTTGCATTTTCTCTTCCCTTTGGACCACGAAAATACAACATGTCGCGATATCATGACACTTTTTCTCCTTGCATTTTCTCTTCTCTCTTGGCCATGAAAATGCAACATGTCACGATATCGCGAAACTTTTTTCTTTTGTTTTTTTTTCGCTTCTCTTTTATCTTTTGCATATGGGCCACTTCGGTCTTCTTGGACAACCTGTAACAACTTCACCCAAACATCAAAAACATCCTCATAAGCATTTAACTTCACTTTACATACTCTGAGTAACCTCTGAAATCTTGTCCACTGCATCAACCGATCTATCTGACTGTGTTGACAACAATGACAATACTGTCGTTGCACCTTGCTCAACAATCTCCTCCTTTGGAATTATTGGCAACACATGTGCAATTTCCTATACCTCTTCTCGAATTTCCTATAACTCTTCTGCAATTTTCTATAACTCTTCTCAAATTTCTTGTAACTCTTCTCCCCCTTTGACAACAATACCAAAGGGCTACTGTAAACTCCCCCTAAGTCCATGCACAACATTCTCAGGCAAAAATTATTACAGTTAGCAAAAATCACAAATATGAGCAAAAAGATAAACAAATACACAAATGCTCCCCCTGCATACAACACGCTATCGCTACAATATATTCTACCTCTACTATGGATAAGGAGACTGAATCTGGTTTCTTACTATGCCATGCGACCAACCTGTCTCCTAGAATGCACCTCCATTGGTACTCTTTCTGTTATAAAGTCTTCTTGGATAAGCACTCTAATCTTTGATCATCATATTATAATTCATGTTGTACCTTGCTTTTACTTATTTGGTATAGTTTGATCAACACGCAACTCTTAGCTGCATAAAATTTACTCCCAAATCAAAAGTGATCGACTCTCCAGGAAGCCTGTGCGTAATTTCTTCAGCATTTTGACTGCCACCTCCTCCGTGACTAACAACTTTGCCTCGCATCCTTTGTGCAGCTCAATGTCTCTGGTTTCTAATGGCTGCTATGAATGTTTTCATCATCTGCATAGGTATTAACAGTGGACCGTTACATCTAGCATTGGAACCTCATTCTGCGTGCAGTCATCAACACTTAGTATTTTACTTCTTGATAGGGCATATGTCAGGGCTACTCAATGTCTTGGACGAACGTTCTTCACATGATTCCAAGGAGTATTTCTCCTTGTTGCGATCAAGGGATTCCTCAGGCAATATCTCACATTTCTTAAATAATGCAAGACTTTCTTAGGTGCATAGGCATCTTGTCCTCCTTGGTGCTTCACCACCTGGGTGCTATTCTCTCAATGTATCTGCCTTGCATGTGCCACTCGACACTCTTGACGAACTGGGTGCTAGTGCCACTGTTTGCTTTGACTCTGGCATCTCTTTGATAACGTCTACTTCTTTAGAGAAAATTAATGCTCTCTTATACCAAATGATGTGTTGTATTTTTGGTTAAGAAACTCACACCTTCCCACCTACACATTGGCAATAATTTTCATAGCGATCATGAATAGCTTTACCATAGTCCTCCCTCGATATTGGTAGATGAATTGAGACATACTCACAACATAGATTATATTTTATCTATAGATTGGGAATGTTATAGGCTTTAAAACCAGCACCTACCAGCTTATGCTTCCATGACACATTGACCTATGCTACATGTTCTATCTCAAATAATGCCTATCAGCTGCTGCATCAAAAACCTAGCTGTTCACCATGTTGTTCTGTTGAAGCACATCAGATTGACACTATCTGCTATTGTAACTGCCATCACCAAAGAGATTTCACACTAATTGAAAAATGGCTCTGCCAATCCAACGTCTCATGCTCCTTCTTATTACCTCCACAAACAACTACATGAACTAAAACACATTTTTACAACTATACGATAACTCCCCCTGACTACTTGCCTTTCATCCTCAGATAACCAAACAACATAGGAGCATTAAAATAAAACTTTAAGATTGCTCCCCCTGAGGATGTGCTACCTGGAGTTGCTTAGTGCAATAGAGGAGTAGTCTCCTTCAGTATAAGGAGACACAATTTCCTTTCTTCTTTCTTTCTCCACTCTAGTTTGATTATCATTTTGGGCTCTCATTTTGACTTTTCATTTTCAGTAGCTTGTGCTTGTTTTTCGAGAAATTTTCTATTTTGTCTCATTCCATTTGGTTGAAATTTTCTTCCCTGAAATTGATTTGATGCAAAAGTACTTCGACAATTTCTTGCAATGTGCCCAAAATTATGATAGTTATAACATTCTACTGCATAATCCATCAAAGGTGAAAAAACATTTCTACTGGGTGGTTGTCTCTTGTGCATCCTTGATGGATGATTATTTTCCTTTCTTTGATTCACATGATTTCTTCCTTGTCTGTGTTGCATTCTTTGTGTCTGATGAAATCTGTTTTCTTGCCTTAGATTAGATACAAAAGTTCTAATGAGCAAGGTGCAGCAAAAGTATTGTCATTGTTGTCAACACAGTCAGACAGACCAGTTGATGATGTGGACAGGAGTTAAGAGGTTCTTCAGAGTATTTGTTGAGCAAGGTGCAGCAAAAGTTGATGAAGTATACAGGAGTTAAGAAGTTCTTCAGAGATCAGTTGATGAAGTATATAGGAGTTAAGAAGTTCTTCAGAGTATGTACAATGATTTTCCAAAAGATAGAAGTGGCCCATTTGAGAAAAATCAAAAGAAAATCACAAGGAAAAAAACTGTCATGATATCGCGACATGTTGGCAAGAAAGAAAACTGTCGCGATATCGCGACATGTTCGGAGAGAAAGCGCAAGCAAGAAAAACTGTCATGATTTCGTGACATGTTAGAAGAGAGAGAAGAAGAAAGAAAAACTATCACGATTTCGTGACATGTTGGAAGAGAAAAAGACAAGTAGAAAAAGTGTCGCGATTTCGTGACATATTGCAAGAGGAAGAGGAGAGAGAAAAAGTGTCGCGATTTCGTGACATGTTTCATTTTCGTGATCCAAAGCGAAGAGAAATAGGAGAGAGAAAAAGGTGTCACGATTTCGTGACATGTTTCATTTTCACGATCCAAAGCGAAGAGAAAGAGGAGAGAGAAAAAGGTGTCACGATTTCGTGACATGTTTCATTTTCGCGGTCCAAAGCGAAGAGAAAGAGGAGAGAGAAAAAGGTGTCGCGATTTCGTGACATGTTTCATTTTCGCGGTCCAAAGCGAAGAGAAAGAGGAGAGAGAAAAATGTGTCACGATTTCGCGACATGTTTCATTTTCACGGTCCAAAGCGAAGAGAAAGAGGAGAGAGAAAAAGGTGTCGCGATTTCGCGACATGTTTCATTTTAGCGGTGCGAAGCGAAGAGGAAGACAGAGAAAGAAAAAGTGTCATGATTTCGTGACATATTGCAAGGAAGGTTGTACGGATGAAAAAGTGTCATGATTTCGCGACATGTTGCAGGAGAGAGAGTCCGAAAGAAAAAGTGTCACGATTTCGCGACATGTTGCAGGAGAGAGAGTCCAAGAGAAAAAGTGTCACGATTTCACGACATGTTGCAGGAGAGAGAGTCCGAGAGAAAAAGTGTCGCGATATCGCGACATTTAGAGAGTAGAGTGTCATGATGTAGGAGAGAGAGTGCAAGAGAAAAGTGTCGCGATGTACATGAGAAAGAAGACAAAGGAAGAGAAAGAAGGGAAAGTGTCACGATATCGCGACATTGAGAGTTTTAGGGAGGAGAGAGAAAGAGGAGGAAAGTGTCACGATATCGTGACATGTTGTGTTTTTCTGGGTATGAACCAAGTAGGAAGAGCAAGGAGGCGAAAGTGTCGCGATATCGCGACATGTGTTTTCGCAGGTGCAAAGCCGAGAAGAGGACAAAGAGGTAGAAGTGTCACGATTTTGCGACAGGTCACTTTGGTGTAAGCTAAGAATAGAACCCAACCGAAATAAGATATGTAACCGTTAACTGAAGTTACACAACAGTTATAGGGACGTTACAAAAGAAAATCATGCAGCTAATAATAGAACAGTCAAAGTAGGAGAAATCTAACAGTGTATAAATAGAATCGAATAGCATGCATGCACAGAATATGAGAAGACGAACAATCATGGTAAAGGTATATGTGTCAATTCATTGCATGTAACGTAATGCCCACTCTATATATACAAAAGAAGTTATTGACAAGTGGTAGATGAGAATATGAAAGAAATAGTTACAATTGACAAGTGGCGTATGAGAAATAAAAGGAGTTATAACTGGAGTTTCAAAGCGAAAGGATTGTTATAAAAGGAGGTCTGTGTGGAGAATCAAAAGTGTGGTTGAAAGAGAGCGAAAGCGCTACTCAAACTAGAGTGAAAGTGCTGCAAGAAGTGGGCTAGAAGAATGCTGTAAGAGAGCGTTAAGCAGAGCCGTGAGAGCCGTAAGAGTGTAGTAAGAAGCACAACAAGAGGGTTGTAAGAGGGCCGCCAAAGTGCAGTAAGCAAAGCCATAGGTATGTGTTGTGTGAACTGTGGGCAATGTTGAGTGAGCAATAGACCAGTCAGGGTCTTGTAAAAGTGAAGGCATTTATATGTCAATATTCAAATTTTAGAATTGAAGTCCAAGTTGGTGCTTGGAATCAGGGGTTGGTGCTCCTTCCAGTTGGTGTTGGTAAATCAGGGTTTGGTGCTCCTTTCTGTTGGTGCAGATAAATAAGGGGTTGGTGCTCCTTCCAGTTGGTGCTAGTAAATCAAGGGTTGGTGCTCCTTCCAGTTGGTGTTGGTAAATTGATTGTAAAGTTGTTGCTTTGCAAAGGCTGGATTTGGATGGGAGTCCAAACAGTCTATTTTTGAGGAGTAGCCAAAACTGGTGAACCTCGATACATCTTGTGTTGTGTGTGATGCTCTCTTGTTATATTTGCTTTATGTGGTTTTAAGCTTTCATTGTTTTGGCTTTAAGAGTTGAAGTTTTTAAGTTTTAAAGAGCCACACTGATTCACCCCCCCTCTCAGTGTCATTGTGAGACTAACAATTGGTATCAGAGCCAGTTTCCCTTATCAAGCTAAATCAGCTAGGGTTGATCTTGGATTAGTACGCAATGGGTAAGAAGAATAGATCCTCCTCAAATAAGGCATCTCAGTCAGTTTTAGTTCCTGTGGAAGAGAAGATTGAACTAGAAAAGATAGAAGAAGTGAATTCTAAAGTATGTGATGAAAACCTTGAGGGTGAAGTATATCTAGAAGGTGAGTTGATCGTTGCACTTGAAGAGTTGAATATAGAAAGGAAACAGAACAAAATACTGTCCAAGAAGTTGGAAGAATATGAGGATAATATTGAAGATCTCTTCTTGCAAATTCATAAAGCCAAGAAAATAGAAGAAGCTTTGAAGTCACACCTGGATGATAAAAGTGATGTTTGCAACAAACAAGAAGAGGAGATTGTTTTATTGAAGAAACAACTAGAAGAGGCCAATACAAATCTCAAATTTGAGAAGAGCACAGAGTTGCTAGATAAAATGATAAGGCAACAAAGAAACCCCATGTCTAAGCTTGGTCTTGGATATGAAGCTGAACAACCTTCATCTTCTAAATCTATAGAGAAGAAGAAGTCCACTGCTGATGGATCAAAGCAAGAACAGTTTGAAGCTGAAACTTCAAAAGGAAGAAAATCTCGAAGGAGATCTACAACAAAGCAACCACAACAAAAGAGGTTCTATCACTCTCACTCTATTCATAATAATGCTTTTAATGGCTATTGTTTTAGATGTAACCATTATGGTCACAAGGCAATTTATTGTGGATTGAATAAAAGATCAAAGAGTTATGCTGGTAGAAATACATCTGTTGAACACCATGTGCAATGTTTTAAATGTAATGGTCATGGGCACATAGCAAGGTTTTGTCCAAGAACCTTTTTATCCAATCTAAGGCAAGACAACAGATTTCATCAGACACAAAGAATGCAACACAGACAAGGAAGAAATCATGTGCATCAAAGAAAGGAAAATAATCATCCATCAAGGATGCACAAGAGACAACCACCCAAGAGAAATGTTCAAGTTTACGAAAAGGTTCAAAACTATGATGCAGTTGAGAAACTCAAGCCCAAGTTCAAGAAAGGTTGGAGAAAGAAAGAAGAGAGGAAATCGTGTCTCCTTGGACTGAAGGAGATTACTCCTCTATTGCACTAAGCAGCTCTAGGTAGCACATCCTCAGGGGGAGCAATGTTAAAATTTTATTTTAATGCTCCTATGTTGTTTGGTTATCTGAGGATGAAAGGCAAGTAGTCGGGGAGTTGTCGTATAGTTGTCAAAATGTGTTTCAGTTCATGTAGTTGTTTGTGGAGGTAATAAGCAAGAGCATGAGACGTTGGCTTGACAGAGCCATTTTTTTTTTTATTGTGAAATCTCTCTGGTGATGGCGATTACAATAGCAGATAGTGTGTGGTTGAGATTTTTGGCTTGATTGTTGAGTGAGATTTGCTTAGAAGCTATTATTCCTTGAGCATGGTTTAATTAATTTGGAGAAATAAGGTGTAAAAGGATATATTGTTTGTATGCTTTATATTTTTTTGGTAGTTGACTTCTAAGGATTGGAGTCATAAGGTGTTTTATGGAATAAATATTTTTGTGGTTACTTTTATGATCTAACCCTAACTTGGTGGCAAAGTTGAGGGTGGTGTTGGTAATAGGTTGAAGAACTATTCTCTTCTTCCTCAAACAAAGGTATGGGCAACTTCTTCCATGTATATTGTTGATGGTGTATTTTCTGAAATTGAGTTTGGAGTGAAAAGGTTGTCTACTAGGTATTCTTGTTGGTGTAAATCCCATTTTTTGGATATTGAAGATTGTTTATGCATTAAAATCATTGATGAGTTTTTTTTGGGTGAATGCATAATTCTGGTTGAGGAAGAGGAAGCATTTTGCACTAGGGTTTATGTTAGTAAGTCTTGCTACTTGCATTGAGATGGTGAAACCCTTAGTTGGCTGTTTTGAGATTGATGGTTGAGTTGCTTTCATAGAGGTTGTTTTGATCAAGTTAATGCTTTACTTGATACATGATTTGGGCTTACTCCATTGAGATTGATTTGAGCAAGTTATTCTTTGCATTGGTGATTTATGTTGGTGGTTGTTTTGTTCAAATACCTTTGGAAGGAAAAGGATGTCTACTAGTTTCCTTTTCATGTAGTGATTGGTTGAATGCTTCAAGGTTAATCTTGAGTTGAATGATGTTGGTTAAACCTTGTCTATAAGCATTGTTGTTAAAGCCCTAATTGGTTGAGAAAATATATTGGTTGTGGAAAGAACATGAGTATCATTGTTATATGAGTTATTGCATGGTTGGCAATTGTTGGGTTGTGTTTCATGTTCTTGAGAAAAGCATACTACATCTATCTTATTCTTTTGAGATTGAGATTGAGTTGAGATTGAGATTGGGAGTTAAGTATAGAACATATTGAGTCTCTAACAATTCTCTTTATGCTTCTATGAGGTTGATGAATCACATTGGGTCTCTAACAATTCTCTTTGTGGGTTCATGCTAAGCAAGTTTTTCTTGATGAACTTGTGAGCTGATTTGGATAGGTTCTAGTGAAGACTTGTGAGCTGAATTGGATAGGTTCTAGTGAGGACTTGTGAGCTGATTTGGACAAGTTCTATGTGAGCTTGTTAAGCAGGTTCTATGTGAGCCTATTGATAGAGTACAAAGAATAGAGTCTCAATGGATAGAGATCCAACAGCCAACACAGTTGAAGATAGATCTGAGTGAGGATTCTTCAAGTGGAGAGAGGTCCACCAATCGGTGCAATAGAGTGACAGAGTCTTCTATAATATAACAATTGAAGGAGAGGTCCACAATGAGCAGCGGATGCTTTCTATGGTGATGATTGGTGAGTTGATGATTAGCCTTGAAGAAGGCCCTTGGGAAATTTGAGGAATGGGAAGTTTAGTGAATGGGGGATGTGAGATAGAAAGAGTAGTGGAGGTGCTTCTATCTTGGAGTAGTTGGTACGTGGAACAGTAAGAAACAAGAGTCGTTTTCTTATCCACAATAGAAGCAGAATAGTATTGCAGTGACCAGATGTGTTGTAGTGGAGGAGCATTTATATATTTGATTATCTTTTTGCTCTTGTTTGTAATTTTTGCTAACTATCATAACGTGTGCTCGAGAATGTTGTGCATGGACTCAAGGGGAGTCTACAGCAGCCCTTTGGTATTATTGTCAAAGGGGGAGAAGAATTATAGGAGATTGCATGTGTGTTGCCAACAATTCCAAAGGGGGAGATTGTTGAGCAAGGTGCAGCAAAAGTATTGTCATTGTTGTCAACACAGTAAGATAGACCAGTTGATGAAGTGGACAAGAGTTAAGAGGTTCTTCAGAGTATTTGTTGAGCAAGGCGCAGCAAAAGTTGATGAAGTATACAGGAGTTAAGAAGTTCTTCAGAGATCAGTTGATGAAGTATACAGGAGTTAAGAAGTTCTTCAGAGTATGTATAGTGATTTTCCAAAATATAGAAGTGGCCCATTTGAGAAAAATCAAAAGAAAATCATAAGGAAGAAAAATTTCACGATATCGCGACATGTTGAGAAGAAAGAAAAACTGTCGCGATATCGTGACATGTTCGGAGAGAAAGCGCAAGCAAGCAAAACTGTCACGATTTTGCGACATGTTAGAAGAGAGAAGAAGAAGAAAGAAAAATTGTCACGATTTCGTGACATGTTGGAAGAGAGAAAGACAAGTAGAAAAAGTGTCACGATTTCGTGACATATTGCAAGAGGAAGAGGAGAGAGAAAAAGTGTCACGATTTCGCGACATGTTTATTGTGAAAGAGAAGAAAAGAGAAGAGAGAAAAATGTGTCACGATTTCGTGACATGTTTCATTTTGGGTCAAAGCGAAGAAAAGAGGAGAGAGAAAAAGGTGTCGCGATTTCACGACATGTTTCATTTTTGGTCCAAAGCGAAGAGAAAGAGGAGAGAGAAAAAGGTGTCGCGATTTCGCGACATGTTTCATTTTCGCGGTCCAAAGCGAAGAGAAGAGAAGAGAGAAAAAGGTGTCGCGATTTCGCGACATGTTTCATTTTCGCGGTCCAAAGCGAAGAGAAAGAGGAGAGAGAAAAAGGTGTCGCGATTTCACGACATGTTTCATTTTTGCGGTCCGAAGCGAAGAGGAAGGCAGAGAAAGAAAAAGTGTCACGATTTCGCGACATATTGCAAGGAAGGTTGTACGGACGAAAAAGTGTCACGATTTCATGACATGTTGCAAGAAAGAGAGTCCGAAAGAAAAAGTGTCACGATTTCGTGACATGTTGCAGGAAAGAGAGTCCGAAAGAAAAAGTGTCACGATTTCGCGACATGTTGCAGGAGAGAGTCCAAGAGAAAAAGTGTCGCGATTTCACGACATGTTGAAGGAAGAGAGAGGAGAAAAGTGTCGCGATATCGTGACATGTTGGGGAGGGAGAGAGAGCTAAGGAGAAAAAGTGTCACGATATCGCGACATGTCGGGTTTTCGTGACTCGAAGGCAAGAGAGAGTGCTAAGGAGAAAAAGTGTCGCGATATCGTGACATGTTGGGTTTTTGTGACCCAAAGGCAAGAGAAAGAGCAAAGGAGAGAAAGTGTCGCGATATCGCGACATGTCGCATTTTCACGACTAAAGGAGGAGAGAGAAATAAAGAAGGCAAAAGTGTCACGATATCGCGACATGTGTTTTCGCTGGTTGAAGCCGAGAAGAGTAGCAAGGAGGTGAAAGTGTCGCGATATCATGACATGTTGTGTTTTCACTGGTTGAAGCCGAGAGGAAGAGCAAGGAGGCGAAAGTGTCACGATATCGCGACATGTGTTTTCATGGGTGCAAAGTCGAGAAGAGGACAAAGAGGTAGAAGTGTCACGATTTCGCGATAGGTCACTTTGGCGCAAGCTAAAAATAGAACCCAGCCAAAATAAGATATGTAACCGTTAACTAAAGTTACACAACAGTTACAGGGGACGTTACAAAATAAAATCATGCAGCTAATAATAGAACAGTCGAAGTAGGAGAAATATAACAGTCGTATAAATAGAATAAAATCTCCATGCATGCACAAAATTGAGAAGACGAATAGACATGGTAGGGGTATATGTGTCAACTCGTAACATGCATCGTGTTGACGTAATGCCCACCCTATATATATACAAAAGGAGTTATTGACAAGTGGCAGATGAGAATATGAAAGAAACAGTTACAATTGACAAGTGGCGTATGAGAAATAAAAGGAGTTATAACTGGAGTTTCAAAGTGAAAGGATTGTTATAAAAGGAGGTCTATGTGGAGAATTAAAAGTGCGGTTGAAAGAGAGCGAAAGCGTTGCTCAAACTAGAGTGAAAGTGCTGCAAGAAGTGGGCTGGAAGAATGTTGTAAGAGAGCGTTAAGCAGAGCCGTGAGAGCCGTAAGAGTGTAGTAAGAAGTGCAGCAAGAGGGCTGTAAGAGGGCCACCAAAGTGCAGTAAGCAGAGCCATAGGTATGTGCTGTGTGAACTGTGGGCAATGTTGAGTGAGCAATAGACCAGTCAGGGTCTTGTAAAAGTGAAGGCATTTATATGTCAATATTCAAATTTTAGAATTGAAGTCCAAGTTGGTGCTTGGAATCAGGGGTTGGTGCTCCTTCCAGTTGGTGCTGGTAAATCAGGGGTTGGTGCTCCTTTTTGTTGGTGTAGATAAATCAGGGGTTGGTGCTCCTTCCAGTTGGTGCTGGTAAATCAGGGGTTGGTGCTCCTTCCAGTTGGTGCTGGTAAATTGATTGTAAAGTTGTTGCTTTGCAAAGGCTGGATTTGGATGGGAGTCCAAACAGTCTATTTTTGAGGAGTAGCCAAAACTGGTGAACCTCGGTACATCTTGTGTTGTGTGTGATGCTCTCTTGTTATATTTGCTTTATGTGGTTTTAAGCTTTCATTGTTTTGGCTTTAAGAGTTGAAGTTTTTAAGTTTTAAAGAGCCACACTGATTCACCCCCCCCTCTCAGTGTCATTGTGAGATTAACAAGTTCTTGGAAAAAACCTTGCTATGTGCCCATAACCATTACATTTAAAACATTGCACATGGTGTTCAATCGAAAAAGCAGATGTATTTCTATCATCATAACTCTTTGATCTATTATTCAATCCACAATAAATTGCCTTGTGACCATAATGGTTGCATCTAAAACAATAGCCATTAAAAGCATTATTATGAATAGAGTGAGAGTGATAAAACATCTTTTTTTGTGGTTGCTTTGCTATAGATCTCCTTTGATATTTTCTTCCTTTTGAAGATTCAGCTTCAGACTTTTCTTGCTTCGATCCTTCAATAGTGAACTTCTTCTTCTCTGCATATTTGGAAGATGAAGGTTGTTCAACTTTACATCCAAGACCAAGATTAGACATGGGGATTCTTTGTTGCCTTATCATTTCATCTAGCAACTCTGTGCTCTTCTCAAATTTTAGATTTATATTGGCCTCTTCTAGTTGTTTCTTCAATAAAACAATCTCCTCTTGTTTACAACAAACAATCTCTTTCTTATTGATCTGTGACCTGAGAGTTTCTTCAGTCCTTTTGGGCTCTTCTTCTTACAGATTTAGATCACTAATAACTTTGTTATATTCCTCTTCACGTTTTCTACATACATCGACTTTATCATCTAGGTGTGACTTCAAGGCTTCTTCTATTTTCTTGGCTTTATGAATTTGTAAGAAGAGATCTTCAATCTTATCCCCATATTCTTCCAACTTCTTGGATAGTCTTTTGTTATTTTTCCTTTCTATATTCAACTCTTCAAGTGCAGCGATCAACTCACCTTCTAGATATACTTCATCCTCAAGGTTTTCATCACATACTTCAGAATTCATTCCTTCTATCTTTTCTAGTTCAATTTTCTCTTCCACAGGAACTGAAACTGACTGAGATGCCTTATTTGAGGAGGATCTATTCTTATTACCCATTGTGTACTAATCCAAGATCAACCCTAGATGATTTAGCCTGATAAGAGAAACTGGATTTGATACCAATTGTTAGTCTCATAATGACACTGAGAGGGGGGGTGAATCAGTGTAGCTCTTTAAAACTTAAATATTTAACTCTTAAATTTGAAACAATGAGAACTTAAAACCAAATAAATAAAATATAATAAGAGAGCATCACACAGCACAAGATGTACCGAGGTTCACCGATTTGGCTACTCCTCAAAAATTGACTGTTTGGACTCCTATTCAAATCCAGTCTTTGTAAAGTAACAACTTTACAATCAATTTACCAGCACCCACTGGAAGGAGCACCAACCCCTGATTTACCAGCACCAATTGGAAGGAGCATGAACCCCTGATTTACCAGCACCAACTAGAAGGAGCACCAACCCCTAATTTATCTACACCAACATAAAGGAACACCAATCCCTGATTTATCTGCACCAACAAAAAGGAGCCCCAACCCCTGATTTATCTACACCAATAGAAAGGAGCACCAACCCCTGATTTATCTACACCAACAGAAAGGAGCACCAACCCCTGATTTACCAGCACCAACTGGAAGGAGCACCAACTCTTGATTCTTCAATTATGAAACTTGAAGATTGACATATAAATGCCTTCACTTTTACAAGACCCTGACTGATCTATTGCTTTCTCAACATCGCCCACAATTCACAAAACACACATCCTTCTCGCTCGCCTCTCACTCTCCTCTCGTGCACTTCACCGAATAAAATCACCACTCAAATTCTCCAAGCAACACTCCTTTTATAACCATCCTTTCTCTTTGTAACTCTAGTTGTAACTCCAGTTGTATATTTTGAGAAGGCATTTCGTCAAACATGTCACATGCAAATAATTGACACCATGTTCTCCTACCATGACTGTTCATTTTCTCGGTCATGACTGTTCGTTTTCTCCTTGCATGACTGTTCATTTTCTCTTTGCATGTCTGTTCATTTTCTCTTTGCATGACTATTCATTTTCTTCTTCATGACTGTTCATTTTCTTTTCCCTTGTGCATGCATTTGTTTTCTCCTTCGATGATTGTTCATCTTCTTCTTCATGACTATTCGTATTCTTCTTCATGACTATTCATTTTCTTTTCCATGACTGTTTGTTTCTATTTTGAGGCTTTTCTTGAGTCGCAAAAATGCGACATGTCACGATATCGTGACACTCTTGTTACTCTACCTGCTTGCCCTTTTTGAGTCACGAAAATGCGACATGTCACGATATCATGACACTTTTGCTTCTCTGCCTGCCTGCCCTTTTTGAGTCACAAAAATGCGACATGTTGCGATATCGTGACACTTTTTCTTTCTCTGCATTCCTATCCTTTTCGAGTCACAAAAATGCGACATGTCGCGATATCGCAACACTTTTTCTTTCTCTGCCTACCTGACCTTTTTGAGTCATAAAAATGCGACATGTCGTGATATCATGACACTTTTTCTTTCTCTTCCTTCTTGCCATTTTTGAGTCACAAAAATGCGACATGTCGCAATATCATGACACTTTTTCTTTCTCTTCCTTCCTGCCCTTTTCGAGTCACAAAAATGTGACATGTCGCGATATCGTGACACTTTTTCCTTCTTGCTCTCTTTCTTCGCTTTGGACCACAAAAATGCTACATGTTGTGAAATCATGACACTTTTTCTTCCTTGCTCTTTCTCTTCGCTTTGGACCGCAAAAATGCTACATGTCACGATATCGTGACACTTTTTCTTCCTTGCATTTTCTCTTCGCTTTGGACCGCGAAAATGCTACATGTCACGATATCGCGACACTTTTTCTTCCTTGCATTTTCTCTTCTCTTTGGACCGCGAAAATGCTACATGTCATGATATCACGACACTTTTTATTCCTTGCATTTTCTCTTTGCTTTGGACTGCGAAAATACAACATGTCGCGATATCACAACACTTTTTATCCTTGCATTTTCTCTTCTCTCTTGGCTGCAAAAATGCAACATTTCATGATATCGTGACACTTTTTTCTTTTGCTTTTTTTTGCTTCTCTTTTATCTTTTGCATATGGGCCACTTCGGTCTTCTTGGAAAACCTATAACAACTTCACCCAAACATCAAAAACATCCTCATAAGCATTTAACTTCACTGTACATACTCTGAGTAACCTCTAAACTCCTGTCCACTGCATCAACCGATCTATCTGACTGTGTTGACAATAATACAAATACTGTCGTTGTACCTTGCTCAACATTTATTATATATGTGTATACATGTGATGAGTGAATTAAATATCAATCATTTGGTAGCATCAACATGAACAAAGAATGAATAAGAATTACAAATGTTTTCTTGAAGAGAATTTAGGTAGAGGGAAATATAGAATGAAGATAGAATAAGGAAGAAAAAATATAAGAATGAAGGAGAGAGATAGAGAAAGAGAATAGAAAGGAACCAATCAAAAGTATGTAGCCACTCATGTGTGACCATACAACATTGATAGAAGACCTGAAGAAGATTTTGAGGGAAAGGGGTAGGAGAAATATATGAAAATTAAGGATGAAGAGGAAAATGGAATGCAATAAGAGTATTACTGTATTAGAGAGTTTTTTGTTTTCATTATTGTTGTTATTGTTTTTGTATTTTTGGTGTTTTTATGTTGAATGTACAAGGATTTGAGTTGATTTGATGATAAGGGTATTAATGTCCCCCAATAATAGGATTTATTTGAAAATCTAATTAAAAGTAATTTATAAATCCTGGCGATTGATTTTATGAGTAAATTTCCTCGTGGGGAGAGCAATGTATCTGCTAAGGGTATGGAAAGTAAATGTCTATACTAGGAACATGTGAAAGTAAATGTATATGCTAGGAGCATGGTAAAGTAAAGGTCTATGCTAAGAGCATGTGAAAGTAAATTTCTATACTAGGATCATGGGAATGTAAATGTCCATTCTATGAACATGGAAATGTAAATGTCTATGCTAGGAGCTTGGGAAGGTAAATGTCTATGCTAGGAGAATGGGAAAGTAAATGCCTTTGCTAGGAGTATGGGAAAGTAAATTTCTATTATAGGAGCACATGAAATTAAATGCCTATGCTAGGAGCATGGGAATGTAAATATCTGTGCTAGGAGCATGGGAATGTAAATGTCTATTCTAGGAGCATGGGAATGTAAATGTCTATGCTAGGAGCATGTGAAAGTAAATGTCTATTCTAGGAGCATGGGAAAGTAAATGTCTATGCTAGGAGTATGTGAAATTAAATATCTATGCTAGGAGTATGGGAATGTAAATGTCTATGCTAGGAGCATGGGAATGTAAATGTCTATGCTAGGAGCATGTGAAAGTAAATGTCTATGCTATGAGCATGAAAAACCTGACCAAATGAATGGTTCCTTTGATAAGAGCTTTTAATTGGAATTTTTGGTTTTGTAAAACCTAACCAAATGAATGGTTCCTTTACTAAGAGATTTTAAAAACAATTTTGGTTTCTAAAAACCTGACCACCTGAATGGTGCCTTTTATAAGAATAGTTGTGATGGTAAGGCAAAGGGTGCAACCTTTGACAAAAGGACAAAAAAATTTGAACTTGGAAGTTGATTTTTTTGTGAAAGTAAGGCAAAGAGCACAACCCTTGAAAAAGAACACAATATTTGAGAACCTGGTAGTTGATTGGATTGTGAATGTGAGGCAAAGGGTGAAACCTTTAACAAAAGAATGCAACCTTTTGAACCTAGAAGTTAAATTGTGATTGAGATGTTGAGTGGCACCATATTGATCAGATGAGAGGTGAAAGACTTGGTGTGGAGAGAGGGATAGCTCCCCTATACATGAAATTGGTTGGGAGGTATATCAACCCCACTAGGCAGAAATGTGGCTTGAAAGAGGGGTAGCTCCCCCAATCATGAAATTGATTTGAATAATATGGAGAAATGATGATGAAAATAAAGGGAGGGAGAAAATAAGGAAGAGAAAAATAGGTGGAAAAGAGGAGAAAGAGAGAGAAGAGGAAAAATGACCAACCATAGGTATGTAGTCGCTCATGTGTGACTCTACAACAATGTCATGGAATTTATTAAAGAAAGAGAATAAGAGGGAATTAGAGAAGTAAGGAAGGAGTAGTTAGAGGATATTCAAGGAAATAATGGATGATGATTGTAGTGAAGAAAAAAATGCTATTTGTTTCAGGGGTATCGTCATAGAGGTCATGGATTGTTGGGCACAATATTGGTGTGGCTAACATCTTGGTAAGAAGTGAAGCCATTGACATGATGAAATTGTCAGGGCATATGTGGAGAGGCTAGGTTGTCAGCTTACGGTTGTGGTAGAATTAGTTAAAGGAATGGATTTGGATATGTGCTCAAATTCCCATCAGAATATGAAATGGGATCATTCTATTGTATTTGCTCCTCATTAGTCATATCATGGAATAGTTTCTTGAAGAATCAACAGTTGTTAATATCATGTCTTTACTAGTGATGATAGACTCAAAATTGATGTTCCTTGTACCCTCTAGGTTTTTGTCAATTTGGATCATTTGATTTGACTTTGGATAGAGATATGGATTCTACATCATACAAATATTAAAAAATGTGAAACAAAGGCTTAGAGAGATGGGTTTCATTACAGAGGATATTGTTCATGAGTGAGAGGTTTATTAGATGGCGATGGGGTGATTTATTTCCCAAGTTGTAGATAACCCTTTCATTGAGGATGAGGATTTTGTTGAAGTGGATGTATTTTATGATCTCTAATGGATAGATTATGGGTGGGTGTATGAAACCTACAATTATGCAACCATAGCTCAAGATGATCAAGGCATTGTAAGATATGTTGCATGTCAATTGCAGGAGTGGAGGTTGTCAAGACAGTGTTGACATGGATGATAGGAGGGGAAGAGGTTTATTGATATGGGTAGTGTTGAATGGTATTTTCACCCAGTTGTGAAAGTACACTCTCCTTTAGGATTTGGGTTCCAAATCCCCTCTTGCAAAAAATTTAAACAAACAACTTCTCCAAGGTCTCTGTTGTATTAGCATTTACATATGTGTATTAGTGATCTCAAATAAAGATATTCAAATTAAATGCTTGGAACACCTTAGTGATTGCAAGTAACTGTAAACAAGGGGCAATGTTTGTTTATTTCATCATGAAACTTTAGTGATTTTTCATTGTTTTTTTTGGATTTTGAATTTTTTTTAATTGTTTATTTTAATGCTTGAAAATAAATTAAAATTTCTGAAAAAAAAAAAATGCAAAAAATGAAAATGAAATGCAGAAACTGAAAATAAAACGCATTTAGTATGATGCTATCCTATTTCGAAAAAACTAAAGATGTGAGGTCTCCATGCATGCAACCTAACCTATTGGACTTGCAAAACATGCACAATCCCCATAGACTAAGTGCTGGTTCCTAGGGTACGAAATAAAATTTAGATTTCAAATATTCGCCTAATGTAACCCAAAAAAATGGCATTTAACATTATCTATAAATTCAAAATCTGAAAAATGAAAGAATAAACATTAAATCCATAGCATGCAAATAAAATCTCCTTCTTTCTTGCCCACAAGATGCAAATTTCTAAACACTTCTACATTAAAAATATGTCATTTTACAATAGCAGAATTTTTGGTTTTTCTAAACCAGTCTATGGAAGAAAAACAACTCAAACAGGTCCAGAATGGCCTTCCCGCTTTCAGCTCTGCAACTCTGCTTGCAACGGTTTTTGACCCCCTTCTGGCCTCTTTCAATGGCGTATTTAAACCTCTGAAAAAAATTGTTTCTCATTCCATGATGGTTTGTTTCATTTTCCAATGGTTGTTTGTTTCACCTTCCTTGAATGTTAGTTTCACTTTCCCTTGTATGCGTGTGCTTTGGTTTCCATTTTGTGGCCCTTCGTTGCGTTTCTCCACATGGGCTTGCATCTATTTCCCTCCGTGTGTAATGACCATCTTAAATGATCATGTAACGTTTTGTCTTATTCATTAGATTTTGTCCTTATGTCCACGTTGATGCAGGTCCGTTACCTTGGCGAAACTGGAACATGTCACGATATCACGACACTTTTGCCTCCTTGCTCTCTTTTGTTGCTTGTAGCCGTGAAAATGTAACATGTCGCGATATCGTGACACTTTTTCCCTTTTGGCCGTGATAGTGCAACATGTCACGATATCACAACACGTTTTCTCTTTTGCCTTCCCTCTATGCTTTGAATCATGAAAATGCAACATGTCACAATATCATGACACTTTTTCTCTTTTGACCGTGACCATGCAACATGTCACGATATCGCGACACTTTTTCTCTTTTGACCATGACCATGCAAAAAGTCGCGATATCGCGACACCTTTTCTTGTTTGGCAGCGAAAACGCAACATGTTGCGATATTGCGACACTTTTTCTTGTTTGGCCGTGAAAATGCAACATGTCGCAATATCGCGACACTTTTTATTTTTTGGCCGCGAAAACGCAACATGTCACGATATCGCGACACTTTTTCCTGTTTGGTCGTA
This sequence comes from Wollemia nobilis, assembly GCA_028583015.1. Classification (NCBI taxonomy): domain Eukaryota; kingdom Viridiplantae; phylum Streptophyta; class Pinopsida; order Araucariales; family Araucariaceae; genus Wollemia; species Wollemia nobilis. Next base: position 2,802,732 of record JAQPPZ010003047.1, on the reverse strand, counting down.
AAAATGCAACATGTCACGATATCACGACACTTTTTCCTATTTGGCCACGAAAACACATGTCGCGATATCGTGACACTTTTATTTTCTTGTTCTTTCTTTTCTCGTTTGGTCGTGAAAATGCAACATGTCGCGATATCGCAACACTTTTTCTTTCTAGCTCTTTCTCTTTGCTTTGAATCGTGAAAATGCAACATGTCGTGATATCGCGACACTTTTTCTTTCTAGCTCTCTCTCTTTGCTTTAAATCACGAAAATGCAACATGTCACGATATCACAACACTTTTCTCCTCTGACCATGACTAAGCAACATGTCGCAATATCGTGACACTTTTTCTCTTTTGGCCGCGATGGTGCAACATGTCACGATATCGCGACACCTTTTCTCCTTTGACCGTGAAACTGCAACATGTCGTGATATCGCGACACTTTTTCTATTTTGCTTTTTTCCTTGATCTTTAGCCTATGGGCCACTTCAGTATTCTTGGAACACATGCAAAAAATGTGGGTCCCAAATTTTGGGGTACGTTGTGGAGCAGCCACAACAAATGGTGACTCTGTTGGAAAATGCTCCTGAGCATTTCGGTGAGTACTCAACCTAAAAATAGACTCAAATACAAGCATCAAAAAATATCCCAAGAATAAAACTAGACGAGAAATACATGAAGCATTAGAATTATTAAGCATCATCTCGATGTGTGCAATGTTCTTCATTCCCTATCATTTAAAATTGATCAACATTCCATTGTCAGTTTCACTTATGATTCGTATGCAAGGCTATGAATGATTTGTGCAGGATTTGACGTATGAAAACTATGTTAGAGATATAACAACCTACTTTGCAAAGGCTCAAACCTTCTAGTATCATGAACAAACATATCAAAAAAGTCAAACCCTCTTAGGACCAAATATGTGCATACTGAATTAATTTATTAGATCCCAAAGTTGGTAATGTGTCATTACCATCTTGAACCCATGTGCAAGTGTAAGTGAAATCAAAGCTTTGGGGAATAGGATTCCCAACCTAAGCGAGATGGGAATTTAACCCTATCCTTACTACTCTGATCTGGAGTTCATTACAAAATCTTGAACAAAATGATTTAACTTGTTATGGATGAAACTGTCAAGCTAGCCTATCCGTTTGAGTAGTCAGTGGTCTTGTTTTTAGATAAGACATGTTGCCACACATGAGCATACTCCACTTCCAGCCAGGCATCTATAGCCCCGGTGGAGATTAACCCCATAATCCATGATTTGGCTCTACTTTTGATTTCTTGGACCTTGGGGATGACTAACCATCCTTGCAAGGGACATGTAGTACGATCCTTCCAATCCAATATTAATAAAGAAATGAAAAATATTTGCTTTGGAATTTCAAATTCTTGAATGGGTAAAATAGAATCTTTGGGGAATCAGATTCTCAACCTAAGCGAGATGAGAATTAGACCCTATCCTTACTACTCCATGAAGATCAAATCAGAGCTTTGGGGAATTGGATCCTCAACCTAAGTTCGGTGAAGATTTAACCCTATCCCTACTACTCTGATTTTAGGCTTTAAGCATTATGGGAGTGGTAAAAACCACTGATTAAGGATTATGTTGCATTATGGGACAGACACAAAATATTCCTTTCGCCTCACCATTTCTTCCAAGTATGGTTTTGACCATTTTAATCAAGGTCCTCTTTAATATGTGTAGACCATGCTTGGTTCAAGATAGTTCGGGCATTAGTTCCCAACCTTAGGATCCTTTTAATGTATGTTATGTAATAACCCTAAGAGGATTCGACACCTTTTCAATGATTGTACGTGAAATGAAGATGCAATTGAGCTGACATGTATATGCAATGCGGAATGTAATATGAGATATGAATGCATTGCTCCTCCTAAAATGTGGATGGAATATACCACCTACTTTGCCATAATTTATAATACTGACAACTTCATGCATCACAGGTTCCAAACGATATTCTTTAATGTGTTTGCGATACTCGTGGAGTTTTCTGCAACACAATTCCGATGTTTCATATTCTCCTAGTCTCAGTCAACATTCACAAGGACATAAGCTGACAAACCAAAAGTGTCCAAAGAAATCACACACCACTTTAAAACCAAAACTGAAATCAAATCCAAAAATGAAACTTGAAAACACAAACCAAAACTGAAAACCAAAATCTATATACAAATGTACAAAAAGTTTAGATTATCACTTTCCCGGATCCCAAACCTGATTGGAGTTCTTTAAAAGACGTATGACGTGATACGCATACCAAGTTTTGTAGGAATCCAAAAAAAACAAGATCAAACCAAACAGAGAAACAAACTTCCACTTGCCCCTCTCACCATACCAATTTGATTTAGTTTCATTGATAATCCTATGGTGGAGTTTCCATTTTTCAAATTGATTAGACAATGATTGATATTCAATTCCTTTATGTCTATTCTTTAAGATGTCATTTTCGAACTTTGATTCATGGTGTAGAAATATGCTTTCATTTTCATTCAATAAAGCCATAACATTAATAATATTTGAATCAAACCATTCATTAGGAAAACCTTCACTCGAACTTTGCATGGTGAAACCCAAAATATGAGATTTTACCTTTGGCATGTTTTCATTTGACCTTACTTGAAGAGGATTTGAAAATTCCTCTTTTCTCTCATGACATTCGTCATCCTATAGCACTTGTTCTTTCTCCATGACTTGTTTATCAAAGGCACCAAACTTAGGTACCCAATTGAAAATATGTCCATCCCTTTCAAACCATAAGTCCTGTCTATCTAGGGGTGGGTTAACTAACACATTTCCATGATCAATTACCTAGGTTGTTTTGGGTAATGTGATATTTTCAATCAGGTCGTCAATGATATCAAACCCAAATGATTCAGGTTTTGTAATTTTCTCATTTTGAAATGGCATAATAATTGTAGCACAAGTAAGTGGGTCAAGATTTTCTATTTCTTTTCCTCCAAAGGAATCTAAAGCAAGTGAATCTCTTTCTTGATTCATGGTTGTAGAATCCTTATCATGGTCCAAAATTTGATGAGATTCTAATTCCTCTTCCAAAAATTTCTCAAATTGTACAGGATTTATAGTATCCTCATGTGAGGAAGCAATTGAGTTATCCTGCATATTAATTGGCACAACAAGTTTATTAGAAGATTTAGATTGATAATATTCTTCCCGATTATTCCACAAATCATAGTAATCATCCTCCAAGTTCAAATTGTGATGCTCGAGTACTTCTTCATCTTCTGATTCATCAACATGTTTCCCATCCCATTCATCTTCAACTTCCTCATTCTCACTCTCTTGACGATATAGAGTTTCCACCACCAAAGCGTTGTCCACTCCTTTTTGATGTTGGGGTGGACCATTATTTGGCACAAGTTCCAAATCATCCACTTGAGCTTGGAGACAATGGGTATACCTAGCCATTTCGGGACAATTCCTTTCATTATGCTCCTTTGTATTATGCAATCTACACCCCTTTTCCCACGTAAAATCAGAAATATTAAGAATGGAACTAGAGTGACTCGGTCCTGTAGAAGTATCTATCTGATTAGCAATAGGGGAAGGCACACCCTCATTGTTTGTCTTCGTATTCCACTGTCTTCATCTATTGTTGAAATTTTGATTTGAGTGAGGGGCATGGGATTCATACTCCTATTTTTGAACCAAATCATTACTCAATTTGTGAATCATCTTTTTGAGTTCTTAAACCTCTAAATAAATCTCTTTTTGTTGAGCTATGTTATTGCTAGTTCCAATAGGATTTGCATAATCAGTGAGATCTTGACTTAACATTTGAGCTGGATTTTGAGCCACTTGATTTGCATAGGGATTCACACTTTGAATCAAAATTGGATTGGGGAAAGGAACTATAGCTTGAGAATTAGCCGGACTGGCTCCCTGCATAGTCTGCTGACTATTTTGCAAAAATGAAGGAATATGGGGGATGGATGTGATTGGTTGAATTGGAATGGGTGCGTAAGCGGGTGTTGATGAATATGGGTGTTGATAAGGCAAAGCATTTATGCCTAATATTTGTGGTGTCATGATCTGATTCATCATAGGAGCTTGACCATATGGACCATATTGTCCTACCATAGGCATCTGGGAAAACCCATAACCCTATGGTGTCATTTGTTGTTCAATGGTCATAGCTTCATTGTAGGCTAGAGCAAGCGTGGTAACTTGAGGATTTTGCCTTGCAAACATTGTTGTCATAGGATCCAATACCCCAAAATATATTTGCAAAGCTATTACGGGATCAATGGCAAAATGTCGAATTGCTCTATTATAGCACTTTTGAAATCTCTGATTAAAAGTTTGGATTGGCTCACCTTGGCCTCTTTTGCATGTAATGAACTGATTATAGAGGATTGTGGGATCTAATGGTGACCTGAATTGGTTGACAAAAGCATTCTCCATTTGCGTCCATGATGTAATAGAACCAGTAGGTAAGAAAATATACCATTCGTAAGCCACTTGGTCTAGGCTCATGGGGAAGAGTCTACAAGCCACATCTTCATGTTGAACGTGCAATCTTATCAAAACATCCCTATAGGCCTGAATATGTTCTTCTGCAGTCCTTGGGCCATCCGGTTTGTATTTGGGCAAAAATATCTCTATATTCCTAGGGATCTCATGAATATCCCCTGCAATATTCAAAGGAATGTTATGGGCTCCGTACCAAGGAGGTGGTGGAGGTTGGGCCATTTGATTCAAAATCGATGATGATAACCCTACAAGAACCTGACAAAACTCTCAGTACCTCAAAGAAAACCTGCGCCACAAAGAAAATCCTATAGTTAATGAAATTCAAAGAATAACTTCAACACCAATTTGTTAGTCGTAAATGAAATAAGGAACCATGACAAAGCAATATTCTAAAACAATGCACAATCAAAACACCTTATTCCAAACATCTTATTCTTGTATGAACAATAAAAAAACGTTAGGATAATGAAATAAACCGATTTGGCCCTCCTTCTAGCGCCAATCTATTGAGTGGTATTTTCACCCAGATGTGAAAGTACACTCTCCTTTAGGATTTGGGTTCCAAATCCCCTCTTGCAAAGAAGTTAAACAAACAACTTCTCCAAGGTCTCCATTGTATTAGCATTTACATATGTGTATTAGTGATCTCATATAAAGATATTCAATTTAAATGCTTGGAACACCAGTGATTGCAAGTAACTGTAAACAAGGGGCAATGTTGGTTTATTTCATCATGAAACTTTAGTGATTGTTCATTGTTTTTTTGGATTTTGAATTTTTTTAAGTGTTTATTTTAATGCCTAAAAAAAAATTAAAATTTCTAAAAATAAAAATAAAATGCAAAAAATGAAAATGAAATGCAGAAACTAAAAATAAAATGCATTCAGTATGATGCTATCCTGTTCCGACAAAACCAAAGATGTGAGGTCTCCATGCATGCAACCTAACCTATTGGACTTGCAAAACATGCACAATCCCCATAGACTAAGTGTTGGTTCCTAGGGTACGAAATAAAATTCAGATTTCAAATATTCGCCTAATGTAACCCAAAAAAATGGCATTTAACATTATCTATAAATTCGAAATCTAAAAAATGAAAGAATAAACATTAAATCCATAGCATGCAAAGAAAATCTCCTTCTTTCTTGCCCACAAGATGCAAATTTTTAAACATTTATGCATTAAAAATATGTCATTTTACAATAGCAGAATTTTTGGTTTTTCCAAACCAGTCTGTGGAAGAAAAACAACTCAAATAGGTCCAGAATGGCCTTCTCGCCTTCATCTCTGTAACTCTGCTTGTAGCGATTTTTGACCCCCTTCTGGTCTCTTTCAATGGCGTATTTAAACCTCTGAAAAAAACCGTTTCTCCTTCCATGACGGTTTGTTTCGTTTTTCGATGGTTGTTCGTTTCACCTTCCCTGACTGTTAGTTTCACCTTACCTTGTATGCGTGTGCTTTGGTTTCCATTTTGTGGCCCTTCGCTGTGTTTCTCCACATGGTATTGCATCTATTTCCCTCCGTGTGTAACGACCATCTTAAATGATCATGTAACGCTTTGTCTTATTCATTAGATTTTGTCCTTATGTCCATGTTGATGCAGGTCCGTTACCTTGGCGAAACTAGAACATGTCACGATATTGCGACACTTTTGCCTCCTTGCTCTCTTTTGTTGCTTGTAGCTACGAAAATGTAACATGTCACGATATCGCGACACTTTTTCCATTTTTGCTGCGATAGTGCAACATGTCATGATATCGTGACATGTTTTCTCTTTTGCCTTCCCTCTATGCTTTGAATCACAAAAATGCAACATGTCGCGATATCGCGACACTTTTTCTCTTTTGACCGCGATCATGGAACATGTCGCGATATCGCTACACTTTTTCTCTTTTGACCATGACCATGCAACATGTCGTGATATCACGACACTTTTTCTCTTTTGACCATGACCATGCAACATGTCGCGATATTGTGACACCTTTTCTTGTTTGGCAGCGAAAACGCAACATGTCGCGATATCGCGACACTTTTTCCTGTTTGGTCATGAAAATGCAACATGTCGCGATATCACGACACTTTTTCCTTTTAGGCCGTGAAAATGCAACATGTCGTGATATTGCGACACTTTTCTTTTCTCGTTTGGTCGCGAAAATGCAACATGTCGCGATATCGCGACACTTTTTCTTTCTAGATCTTTCTCTTTGCTTTGAATCGTGAAAATGCAACATGTCACGATATCGTGACACTTTTTCTTTCTAGCTCTCTCTCTTTGCTTTGAATCACAAAAATGCAACATGTCGCGATATCGCGACACTTTTCTCCTCTTACCATGACCAAGCAACATGTCGCGATATCGTGGTACTTTTTCTCTTTTGGCCGCGATGGTGCAACATGTCGCGATATCACGACATCTTTTCTCCTTTGGCCGTGAAACTGCAACATGTCGCGATATCGCGACACTTTTTCTATTTTTCTTTTTTCCTTGATCTTTAGCCTGTGGGCCACTTCAGTCTTCTTGGAACACATGCAAAAAAGGTGGGTCCCCAATTTTGGGCTACGTTGTGGAGCAGCCACAACAGGTAGGTATGTGGATATGGATGAGGTGAAGAAGGTGGAAAAGAGGGATAAGGAGGTTGTGGAATGCCAACCGATTGGGTGATTTGAAATGGAAATCAAGGTGAGGGAAGAAGAGGTGGATGACATGGCCCTTGATGGGGAGAGGGATGATAGGGATTAGATCAATGTGAGGAGGAGAGAGTGGTCCTTGCATGTGGGCTCATGGGAGGAGTAGTATGACTAGCTTGATACTTTATATCATGATCATAAAACGAAATCCTATTGCATAACTTGATACACAAGAATGATCTATGCAAAGAAATGGAGGGATTCTGAGAATGGATGGAGGTGGTTTACTCTTAGTGCCTTGATAAATTAGTTGGATAATAAGGTATAATAGGAGGAGCCTTCATAGATAGGTGTGCTTGGTCTCTAACTTAACCTCAAGCGAGGAACATGATGATGGGTGAAGGGTTTTGAAACTAGGATAATAGGATGGTTTAGCTAAGAGGTATGGCTATGTATTTTAGATGTTGCTGGATCTATCTATGTTATAGTTTAGGAAATCATACCTTTTGTATAAATTCTAGAATCATACCCCTTATTATGAATGTCATATTCATACTTATATATATGAATATATGCAAAATAGGTATCAAAGGAAGAATTATGAGGGAACAAACATAGGTAGGTGTTGAATTATGTTCAAGTCTATTTTTGTGGTTTTTATGATAGTTTTGTAACACAAAATTAGCTAATCATATCAAGGATATCACAAGTAATAAGAAAGTGTTTGGGCATGTTTGTGGCAACCTTTGACTAGCTATGCAATCAATGAATGATTCTTTTGCTATTTTATTTTGGAATTTTGTTTGATTTTTCTTGTTTTTGTAATGTTTTTTATTGTGTTTTCAATTTTGAAAAGCCTAGAGTAAAAATAAAAAGGATTGATAGATGCACTCTAAGAATGTGTGTTGATACACACTTTCCAATAATACCCAAAGGTAGAGAAGGAGTACTGCTATTGGTGGATGGCTCAGGGTAACCAAAATGGGGAATATAGACCTCTTATGAAAGAGGAGGCATTGTATAAGTGATGCAGGAGCATCCAGTGACATCTGATGTAGGAGAATCCAGTGGAAGCAAAGCCATTTTCGAAAAATTGGCTAAGGAGGGAAGACATCGTGATTTCACGACATGTCACGAAATCGTGACAGAAGAAGAAGAAGAAGGCAAATAGAAAATATGTCACGATATCGTGACAAAAAAAGTGTCATGATTTTGTGACACAAAGTGGAGAGAGGAGCCAACGGAGAAAACTGTCGTGATATTGCGATAGAAGATGTTTCGCGATATCGCGACGCAAGCGGAGAACAAAGCCAGTGGGGAGAAGCTGTCGCGATATCATGACAGCAAATGTGTCACGATATCGCGACACAAGTGGAGCAGAAGAGTCGACGAGGAGAAGCTATCGCGATATCACGACAGAAAATGTGTCATGATATTGCGACACAAAATGGAGAAAGAAGCCAGTAGGACCAACTGTCGTGATATCGCAATAGGTCTCATGGGAGAAGCAAAGATGCCAAGGGTTTCATGATTTCGTGACATGTCACGATTTCGTGACATGTCACAATTTTGTGACCCAGATAGGAAGGAGGAGGCTACAAGCAAAGATGTCATGATTTCGTGACATGTCACATTTTCGTGATCCGAAGAGGAGAGAGAAGGCAAGGGAGCTGGAATGTCACAATATCGTGACATGTCATGATATCGTGACAGGAAGAGAAGAAGACGAGGAAGAGGGAGGAGACGTCACAAAATCACAAGCGGTATTTCCAAAGACCGCTACAAAATGACACGTGGTAGCACAGAACAACACGTGGCGCGTGTAGTGAAAGTAGGCGAAGACAAAGAGTCATGCAAAAAATGTAACCGTAAGCGGGAGTTGGACGGTAGTTATAGAGGTTGTTATGGATTGCAGATATGGAGAAAATGAAGATGAACAGTCATGGCGGAAATGAATCGAAGGGCCGCCAGATGGAAGACGAAGAGGCACACCCAAAAATTTATAAAAGGATGAAGCAGAGGCATGTACAGGGGTTGGAAAACCTGCAGTTGCAGAGTTGCACAGTCGAGTTGCAGAGTCAAAGGCAGAGGGCCACTCGGACCGACTAGAGTGCGTTTTCCTTCCAGAGTTGCAGAGTTAGGGAATCTTTGCAATAGAGAGAACTATGCCTGTGCACCAGTTCTCGTAAATCCTACGGGCAATTATTGTAATATTTGCAAGTTAGTGAATAGAACATTGGGGTTTCTGTTTCTTGTAAAGTGTGTTTCCAATTTCTTGGGTGAAAATTTGGATTTGTGAGGGTGCAATTTTTGGTTCCCCATCACTAAGACCTACGTAGGCTAACTATATTACACTACACCCTCGGTAAGGATTATTCAATAGTGATAGTTGCACACTCACAAATTATGTATATCCCTATTAGTAGGGATATTTAATCCTAACCTACCCTAATAATATCTCAAGGGTAGGGATATTTCCTATTATGAAGTCCAAAAAATTACTTGAGGGGGCTAGTATGGCATCTAGGGAGCGAGCCAATGGTTGGAGATGAAACCTAACACTGTTAGTCTCGATTGGAGGTTGGTGATGAAATTCAACTCTACCAATTTGAGAACCATGTAGGTGTGTGCGTTTGATTTATCTTTTAGATAGTGAAAAGGAAACTAAGCTATGAAAGTAGTTAAAAGAGAATGTTTTTAACTTGATTGAAATGAAATTTGCACTTTGAAAAGATATCTAAGTTAAACAAAAGCTAAAAAAGATGCTTAAAAATTATATATATGCTTAGAGAATGTGAAGAACAAAAGCTTGTTTTGAGCGATATGTAAGCTAAGATTTGCTTTGTCACAAATATATCTACATTGGCCAAGATATACTAGTTAAGGCTATGACTAGATATATTTTAGAGCCTTATGTATGAGACAAATAAAAATTCTCCTAAGCTAATAAATATTAAGAGGTTAGAAGACCTCTTCGTACCTTATGCAAATGATTTAATCCTGTGTTATACAAGTGATATTCCAACTAATGTTTATGAAAGAAAAAAAAAATGAATTTGTGATTCGATCAGATATATTTGAAACCTTTTATATAATGATAAAAACAAGTTTATAAGATACCAAAGTATTTTGAAGCATTTTTATGAAGTTAGAAAGCAACATTAGAATTGACCAAAATAGTTTGGTACATTTTGTAAAGCATTAAAGTAAAGAAAATAAATTTTCTAAAATACCCTAAGCAATTTGGGGCTTTTGTAAAAGTGTTTAAATTAAATAAAATAAATATGTAGTTTAAACTAAATATATAGAGTTTTTTTATGCTTACCTATAGTCTTTAATCTATGAAATGTAATATGTTGGTTGACAAGCTCTAGACTGTGTATAAAATTTGGTTCATACACTTGGGTATGAATCTATATCTTAATGGGTTCATATATATCCATAAAAATTTGGCTCATTTGTGGGTTCGTACTCCTCTGTATGAATCTGGCTTGTTTGTGGGTTCATACCCCTTCGTATGAATTTGTATTTTTTGTGGGTTTGTACCCCTCTATACAATTTTGGATCATAGACTAGAAATGGCTTTTGACTTGGACTCAAGGTGTGTTTCAAGGTTTTAGAGAGTTATATGCTAGTTTGGTGGCACCTGTAACATAGAATATGATAAATTTATCAGTTAGAAAACTATAAAATTAGTAAAACATGAAATAAGTGGGTGGTCCCACCATGATCACCAGAATGAAGTACAAGAAAAGGTTGTTTTACATTTGATATTTAAAATGGGGTTACAATTGTTGTCCTTTTGAAAATTTTACCTTTGGAGGCTACAATATGGATTATTCCATTGTAACAACCCAATTCTATCCAACCTAGGAGAGGATGTTTTTTTTAAATCACAAGTAAGGTTCACCAAATATGTACCAAATAGATTCAATAGAAGCTTCTACCCACATTCTAAGTTCTAGATGCTGCAACATCCCTCAGGTGGATATGAGTGGCCAAAATCCCACATAAACTCTAGGTATTCACCTTGTACACTACCCATACATCTTAAAGGACACCTTCACATGGTCTCTCAATTTTCTTATATTCATTTGAAGGACATTCTAACCATGGAATAGAGATTAACCCTATCCCATTCTATTCAGAAGATATGCCAATTCCATTACTTATTTCATTCAATCTCCACTAGTACCAAGGTGCAAGCTTCTTATAGTTTTATCCACTACATTATGTGTAAAACTATCATGCTCAACTAAACCATCCCCTTGATAGTTTAATTAAGCAACTATCACCCATGTGACATATCTGAGTAGATTCCAATCGTCAGTCAAGGTTTCCAAGAACTTTCACACCAAATTAAATTCCTCATAGGTCTCCCACCGTCCATCAATTCCTTATGAATATCATTCTCATGACATCTCTCACATGGATACCTCACCATCCATAGTGGAATACATCATACAAATATAGTTACAATAGGATCTAGGCTTACCCCACATTTGGGTCTCACTTCGGTGGTCTATTATAGAAGTGCCAATTGTAACCCTAAGGGATTGTTACACCATAATTTCCTTAGTCCTAGTACTATCCTTTAGGGTCTAACTAGGATGGTTTCATATGGATAATACCCCCTAGGAAAACGCCCAACCCAAAAGTAAGCTAAGTACTAGCTTCTCTTTCTCTCTCTCTCTCTCTTTCATTTGTTTAATACATTTATATAAACCTTACTTTATTACAAGTGTAAAGAAATACTTAGCATTTATATTACTTTACAAAAGCACAAAAAACTTTTGATTATAAGCATGACAAAATTAATTAAGCAAATCCATTTTCTCTTCATATACATTTCATAGCAAATCAAACAATAAGCTAGATAATTTCATACATCTAATAATTTTAAAATCATATCCAAAGATGATACACACATAACACATTGTATATCCTGGGAAACCCTCTTGGAAAAAACCCAGCCATGAAATATCCATTTTCATTGCATACATTTGGAAGTAATTGATACAACTACATATAAATGAATCCCTTATTCCTTTACCAACACATCAAGTCCATTACATAGGAATACCATAATTATTATGTCCCTAAGACATTCATAACATTAATTTATCTTACAAAACAATAAAGGAACCACATAATTCCCTCAAATGAATTCCTCATTCATTCTTCCAAGCTTCTACTTAAGGACCCCCATAAGTCCTAATCTATCTATTAGGCACCAAGCCCTATTTATAAGACATATATTTTATCTTTAAAATATATTTGTATGAATTTCGACAAGAATAATAATCCATCTAAATATTTTACTTACTTTCCTAAAGTATACATATTAAAAAATACAACATTAATATCCTTCTCTATCACCGTACAAAAATAACTTTCTTTATCTTCTAAGGATACATATATCTTGTCATATTTTGATTACCAAAAACAAACTAAACAATAAATCAATTAATCCATTTATAACTCAAATAATATTTTAGTTTTCCATAGATTCTACACAACACTTCATCCACATTATTGATGTTTCAAAGGAAACTCTAATCATTTAATCATAATGCCATAATCATGTTTAAAATTTCATAAAATTAAATGATGTGCATATAATCATTTAGTAATCCATATTATCTTTAGAGAAGTCACTCTAATATCATTTATCTATAGTCCTAGAAATAAGCAATATTTTTAATGAAGGAAAATACAAATAAAACAAACCCATTTGCAATATCTTCCTATATTATGAGGACACTCCAATTCATCCTTATCAATTAGGTTTATTAAAATAAATCACAAGAGAAATGATCATAAGCTAAAAATACCCCATCACAAATATTATGTTTTACAATATGAACCATAAAACATAATCTAAATCAAACCTTAATTAATACCCTATATCCCTATATCATGATTTAATGGTCTAATCACAATCTGAATGAATTATATAAATCATTTCATGCTCTACATACGAAATTTTTTTTTTAACGAAGTGGTACCTTTTTTGAGGGCATTCAATCCTCATAAACACACAGGAACCAAGGATTTAAATTTGGGTTAAATAAATCAATTTACTTCCTTCTTATGCCTACAAGAAATTGTGCTAGAAAAAAAATGTTTCACACTCGGGAATGAACATTTCTCCTATGGAAATGAGAAAGCACATCATGGTGAAAACTAGAATAAGTATGGCTTCTATCTGGCAATCAAAATATCACATGCCAAAGTGATTGGACATTAGCATCTATGTCTTCAACATAAAGTAGGGTTCAACACACAATTTGACTTAAGATCTTGGTGCTCATCCATATTCTACATGGCCCCTCCATGTAAGGCAAGAATGGTCATAATAAAATCTTAAATATCTTTTGTTTTCAATTTTGTAAGGTACAAACCATCATGTAAAACACTAAATGATGTTGATAGAATGACACTCTCAACCACACTTGTTATAGATATCATAGTCCTAAAAATTAATACCACTACCATTGGTTGATAAAAATGATAAGTATAGAGAGTCTCAATACGTAGTTCTATATGCATTCTAAACATAGTTTGGGTAATACAATATAACATATTTGTTTTTTTTTAAATCCAAGCAATACGGTTTTCAATAAGCATTTTCTAAAACATTGAGACAATATCATACAGACGAAGATGCTTATAGAGTACCTTCTTTGTTACAAATTTATTTGTCTAGAGAGGATTCATGTTCTCAAATTTAGTGTAATTATTCAATGTTTGAGTTTCTGCAAACCTCCACAATCTCTCTGTATCTACCATCTTCAAGAGAAGCAATCTCTTTTTAATATACAAAAGCAACCATTTTCCTTCTTCTCCATAAGGTTTTAAAGGAAAACTAGATAGAATTTTCTCAAGGAAATGAACTCACAACTACCTGCAATAAAATTTCATTAAGTTAGGTTTCAATTTGAAGTTATTGTAATTTTATTTAATAAATATCATTATTTTCATTTATTATAATGTTTAACACATTAGTTTCCTTTCCTTCTTATTAATAAGTATTTTTATTAAATACAATAGACATTCCTTCCATATTCCAACACAAAGCACATTAGTAATGCCAAAAATATACCAAAAAAAATGCAAATTCAAAAATGACATATCAAAATGCAAAGGCATAAACTTGGTCTAAAATGGATATATCATGTGTCAGATCATTTTGATTATTTTAGGCATCAATTGTTTTCCCACTTGTGAAGATGCATATTCCTATAAACATATAAATATATTAGTAGCATTCTATTCATCATAAAATCATCATAAAGCCATATAATATACATTTAAAACAACATATAAATTCATAAGCCCATCATATGAAAAAGATCGCCAAAGGAGGGTCATGACATACTACACCCCATAGACTAATAATTTCCCTCTATGTTTCATTAGTATCCTACAATTAAAATAAAATTACATTTTATTTTCAAATAAGTATGGAAAATGTCTCTACATATCAACCACTTTCTCCCAAGTGGCATTCTTCTTGAAATATTGGTCCTATTAAACCTAACACTACTCTAGAGTATGGTTCCTCATGATATTGGAATGAAACTCCAGAATCTTCATATATTTCACTGCAATCACTACAGGATCGACTATATGCAAGTTAGAAACATTCCATATATGGTCAGGATTAACAACATATCTCCTAAGCAAAGATACATGGAAAGTATCATGGATCTTGGATAGGTTGGGTGGCAAGGTGAGACAATAGACAACTAGAATTATCTTCTCTGTGATCTCAAAGGGCCCAAAATATTTGGGATTCAAATTGTTATATTTTAAAATATTTTTCATGGGTTTTACTTATAAGAATACTTTATCCCCCACAAAGAGTTCTCTAGGTGATATGTTTCTATTAGTATAACTCTTTTGATGATTAGAGGTTTTCTTAAACTTTTGTTTGATCGTCTTAAGTTTTTTCTCCATCTCTTGAACCACATCTAGTTTAATGGCAATTCGATCCACTGGATTATCTTATGATAGAGATGTTTTGTATTTTCTACCATACAGTACTTCAAAAGGATCCATTCCCAAAGAAGCATGATGAACATTATTGTAAGTAAACTTAACCAGGTGTAATAAGTCTTCATATTTTGACTTTTGGTCCATACAGTACATGCAAAGCATGTCTTCCAAAACCTAGTTGATTCTTTCAGTTTAACCATCAATATTTGGATGGTAATCAAAATTTATATTCAAATTTATGCCTATTACATTATGTAGAGCTTGCCAAAATGTATAAGTAAATCTTAAATCTCTATCTAAAATGATTACTTCAAGAAACCCATGTAACCTAAATATATCCTTGGAAAATATGTTGGCCACCATAACTACATCATATTTTGTACTCCCTGGTATGAAGTGTACAACCTTGGTTAGTTTATCAACCATAATAAGGATTGTGTCATGTTGAAACATATTCTTGGGTAGTCCTACAATGAAATCCATAAATATAAACTGTCACTTCCTTATAGGTATATCATGTGGGTATAGATATCCTACTTGTAGCACCCTAAAAATGACTCATTATAGTTTGCATTAAAAATGAGCTTATATCTAATTACCTCAATTTTCATGCCCCCTGGTGAACTCAAGAAATTTGGACAAGATCGTACGATACGATCTTGAATCGTATGATACGATCTTGCATCGTCCGATACAATCCTTGATTGTATGCATACAATTTTGCTCAAAACTGAAAGGCTTAACTCAGCAAGGTGACAAATTTTTTTTTAATTACTTTTGTCTTTATCTACGTAACCGTACGACGGTTGCGGGATTGGATTTGTCCGATCAAGCCCAAATTGGAAGGAGTTATAACCAAATTATTCTCAACCCATTTTGGATGATTGGATCAAATTATTTAAATAGAAACTCCTCCTCTCTGATTTCCCCTAGCACAATTAGCATTTTTACTTCATTTTGCATTCGAAATCATAGATATTTTGGCATTAGTCCTAGGCATTTTTATGTTTCATGTAGGATCGAAAGGTTACGATCAGCAATCGAACGATACGATTTTGAATCAGAGGCATACGATTTTGCATAGACGGTATGATTTTACTTTGAGGTCACTTGGGGGTAATTTTTGATACTGGTTTGCATTTTCTAAGATTGATTCTTCATACTTAGCATAATTTGATCATTTCCATTTGCATAGGGTATCAAATTTAATTATTTATATCCTTGGAGTTCATCGATTTACACATAATTGCATATTTCATATAGTTTGATGCATGCATATGTTAATTCCTTTCATTGTGATGTTCAATAGCCAACATATAATATAATTCATGCTTAGAAACAACATTTGCATCTTCTATTTTCTATTTTCTGCATTTTACCCATGAAGTTGCAGGATTTTGTCAAGATCGGATCATTCGATCAATGATCGTATAGTATGATTCTGAATCGTATCCATATGATCTTGCTCGATTTGTACGATTTTTCTCTACTATGTATGATCTGGACTATAATAAAAAATCAGAACCTCCATCGAACTCCTGGATACAAGTAAGGGTCTTTTTATCTTTTTTAAGTGCTACATCATCCATTAGGATTTTGTTTTCTATTTTTTTTTTGTTCACATATGAAATAAAAATGCATATAGATTAAAGTAGTTGCATATTGGCCAAAACTAGGTGTATTTGAGATTTGGTAAAAGGAACACATCAAAACATATTCCAAAACCTAGGTGTGGAAACTACCATAAAATATTTCTTGGTGAACCCTAAACAATTCATCAAAAAATCATCATAAGAAGGTACAACCAAGTGCCTCTCTCTGAGGTGTAGACCATCCATTCTTCCATTCCCCTATAAGGAATGGTTCCATCAGCCTTGAGGAAATGAGTGCGAGAATTTTTTGCCTACAACAAAAAAAACAACAAAATCAAATAAAAAAGTATTAGTTTAAGTCACATAGTTTTTGCATTTTATAGATGGTAGATTATAACATAAGGAGAGTTGTTCAAATTAATGTTAGTACAGTACTAGAAAACCAAGAATTTTCTTCATTAGGTAGTGTGCCATACCCTAATATTTGGAGAAGGTTAGAGATTATAAGAGCTAAAGAACTTGAACTTAAGAAGATCATAAGTTTTGACTTGTCCAAAATCCTGGATCTCGATAGTGCACCTTTTTACATTGACCTTCAAAGAGCCTATAGGTGGCTAGCAGATAAGAGAGCTGTAATTTCTCCAAGTCTTTATTCCTTTGAAGATCATCTTGAGAATGCAATAGTAGTACATAAATTTCTATCACAAGTAGAAAGTCAAGAGATTGTTTTAGACGATAAGAGAATATTTAACAGAGTTCCTAGAGTTGTGCTTTATCAAGAATACTGTCATGAATTATAATTTTGTACATCAAATTATGAATTTGATTGCATTAATATAGCATATTTCATAAAATTTCTAAAATCCAATTTCCAGTTTGAAGAAGAACACTACCTGTCACCAGACGAACTAGAACCTATTAATGATATCTATAGGCTTTTTCAAGAAAATTAAAATATATCTATAATATTATAGTTGTGTTTACTTTGTTGTTTACAATCCAAAAAAAATAAATATAAAAATACAAAAATGTACTATAATATATTAGTTAGGTATATATCTAATATATCTCAAACCATTAGGCACATATATATAATCATATATATATATGCAAGATAAAATATTTTAAGTAAAATTCCTAAATTAAGAAGTGGAAAACAAGCAGAACATGAGCATATAGGAGAACAAGATCAAGAAAATATTGAGGATGAAGTTCAAATTAAAGATTATGTATCATAAGAATCATATGAAGAAAATCATGATAAATAAGAAGAGGTTTTCTATCATAAGCCTCAAGTAGATGAATAAGGAAACCTTAAATTTACTTCCACAATTCATTTCACTAAGTTTCTAATAGATAATATAGATGTCATTAACCATGTCATACAAACAGAAGCTCAATTCCCTATGGGATATTATTCAATGGAGGCTTCCATAGAGGTTTCTCTCTGATTGAATGGAAATCCTTTAACATACATGAACAAAAATAAAAATCAAGCTGGCACATCTCAAAATGTAAATCAGAATTTGAATCAGAATATAGCTCAACCACCACCAGTAACAAATTTAAATTCTAAACAAAAACAACCATCTTCTGCTTCATAGAAAGTAGCACAGAGAATCAAGAAGATGCGCAAACTTAGTAAGAATAAAAAAATTGTTCAACAAAACCAAATTCCCTATCAGCTTCATAATAATCCTCCTAGTAACACTTTGCATAATAGTGTTTCACTTGGAAATCAGTATACAACAACACCAACATATTATCAAAGACACAATAATATGATACAACAAAACCAATTTGGTGTACAACAAGACCTTGAATCCATGGTTAAAAAATTAGCTTCAAGACTAGATCATATGGATCCCTACCATCCCTCATATAGTTATCGTGATATGTGTAGACAACCCCTAGATCCCATTGTGGTAGCTCAACCTTATCCTAAGAATTTTTCTATGCCTGTTCTCTTGATATATAAAGGAACTGAAGATCCTATTGAGCATCTTCGCATGTTTAGGACAACATATCATGATGTCTCTCATGATGATTTTTTGTTGTTAAAGATATTCTCTAAATGTTTGGGAGGCATGGCCCTAGAGTGGTATTATCAGTTACTGACTAACTCTTTAAGAAATTTTGAGGAGACAACATAAATGTTTGTCCACCAATTTAGTGCCTACATAGAGAGGCATGTGACTATTAAATATTTATACAACTTGAAACAAGGAAAATATGAAAGTTTTGCTGAATTCTTGCCTAAGTAAAGATAAATTTGGGGTAAATTGCATTTTGCATTACCTCATCATGAAATGTTGGACATATTCATAGGTAATTTGTAGGAAAAACTATCTTATGAACTTTCTACTACTACAATAACATTCTTTGATCAAGTTATTGATTTAACAAGGAGGGTAGAAGATGCCCTCATTAGAAGAGGTCAATCTAAGAAAAAATATGAAGATAAAACTTCTAAGAATCAATATAAGAACAAACAAGTAGTGGGTAATGGAGTTACTGACAGTAAAAACAATTTAAATGTTAATCTTGCTAAAGTTGTAAAAAAATTATATTAAAATTTCCTGATAAACCACCAAGATAATTTACAAGATTAAAACAACCATTAACTATGATTTTAACTCAACTATTGGAACAAGGCTTGATAAGGTTACCTGAAGTAAGACAACCTGATACAATCGTAGATGGATTTAGAGCTGATATACATTGTAACTTCCATAGATTTGATGGTCATGCAACAAACTCATGTAAAATATTGAAGCACATGATACAAGATTTAATTGATAATGGAAAAATGGAAGTAGAAAAAATCTCACCAAGAGATGCTCAAAATAATACACAGAAACCTCAAAATCAAAATGCAAATCAAAATTTGGATATTTTTCAACACCCTTTACCAAAGCATGGTAAAGAAACTATAAATTAAGTAGAACATCATAATGTTCCTTATCCAACTCAATATGTGGGAACTATTAGCAGTTTTATACCACATCAATATTTGTAAAAAAAATGTCGAACAATTGAATCCCTAGTCACTATTAGATCTCTAAAAATTTGCCAAAATGCATCCTTAGAAAGTGACATAGAAAGTGAAATAGGAAGTGAATTAGAGATTGCTTCAAATAGTTCTAAGTATGAATTAGATCAAGTCACGCCTGTTATAGATTCATTAGTTCCAGAAGAACTATTCCCAAGAAGGGTAACTACTAGACCATCATCTCAACAATGGTTTTCAAATGAGCAAGAAGAAAATGCTAGACCCTATTTTGGTAACACATGACATAGCAACATTGTAGGTACCATCGGAGTTGTTACAAGATAACAAGCACAAAACCAAAATTATCAAGATCAAAATCACAATGAGAAGACAAATGCATTTGTATTAAAATATTCTACTAAAGAAAATAATGTGACAAGTTCACAACAAATATCTCCATATGATATTAATGAACAATTAGCTACCATCACAACGAGAATATATCTTTTGGATCTCTTAATAACTTCTATACATAGGTAAGAATTAATGATAACTTTAAGCAAGATGATGGTACCTGAATATATTGAACCTAATATTGTAGTAAATGCTATAACTTTGGATGAAATAAATTTCATATATTTTCGTGATAAAGATATTCCTCCTCAAATCTTGTATGGAGATAATCCTTTATACATTACAACATTGATTGGATATGTAGGAGTTAAAATATACTTTATTGATAATGGATCATCATTAAATATATGCACCTATAATTTCTTTTAAAGGTTTGGATTTAAGAAAGAAGATATGAAAAATACTGAAATGATCATCAAAGCATTTAATGATGAAACTCAAGAAACATGTGGAGTCATGAAGATCCCATTGCAAGTTGGTCCAAGGATTTTGGATACAACTATGTTTTTTGTACCTATTTTTGCATAGTACAACATTCTTTTAGGTCGAACTTGGATCAATGCAATGAGAGCAGTGCCTTCCATATTATGTCAATGTGTTAAATTTGAATTTAAAAATTAATTAGTTACCATTCATGGCAATCCTAGGCCATTTGATATGTGTGTTACGATGGAGCCTATAGGAGTTTTTCTCTTTCCTCCTATGTCTTCTGTTCATCCTATTACACCCTCATCATCAAAACCTTCCAAGTATAAATCATCATCACCTTCTAAATCCACATCCTTAAAAACATAATCTAAAACATCAACATCAATAAATTCTACATCATTATCATCACCTTATGAGCCTATATCTAATCCATTTCCTAAATCTGTAATAGCAAACTCACCTCTCGAGTCCACAATATTTAAATTCATAACATCTAAAAAACCATTTAAGGAGGATAGTCCATCTACTTCATATGCCACTTTGGATGAAGTATTACCGGATTTGTATTTAGTACTTGCAACTACAGAAGAAGTTAATTTTCATACCCAATATTCCTTGGTATTATCTAAGTTACCACCATATCCCTGAACATTAGGCTTACCAAAGAAAGGAAGCATTTATCGTATCGAGAATTGTGACTTTGTATATGCAGGGTATGATTGGGGTAAAATTACAATTGTAGAACTTACAGTTGATCAAGATGGATTTTCTAAGTGTTACTTCTCTAATGGATATATAAAATCAAAACTAATGATGTGTAATATGGGTTATAGAGGTAAAGGTTTAGGACCTCATGAAAATGGTATAAAATAACCTTTGTAGGTCGAAGAATGGCCTGCCCAATGTGGTCTTGGTTATATTCCTACAAAAACATAACCATTCCCATATGAATATGATGACCACCTTATAACATATCAAGAGTATATGGAACAAAAATAACTTCTTAAAAGAACACATACTTGTAATATTTTGACTATGGTTTACCTAGAAATGATTGCTTCTATGGATGAATGTTTAGAAGGAGATATCTATCATGATATATCTCTTGATGAAGTTCTAAGAAATAAATTCTTCTTTGATGGATCAATGCCATGTATAGCTCATATAGAAGATACTACAAGAATAGTTAGCTAAATGCATATTAGAAGAATTACAAGAAATGGGGGTATCACCCACACCACCCAAATTTGAAAGAGAATTAAATATTGTTGTAGAAAATTTTATAAAAATTAACATTGGAATAGTAGAAAACCCTTGCATGGTCAAAATTGGATCTGAATTAAGTGAATAAAAACAAAATCTATATGTTTAATTCCTTACAGAATATTTTGATGTTTTTTCTTGGACATACGTAGATATGCCAGGCCTAGATCCTTCTATAATTATGCACCATTTAGGAGTGTGCCCTGATGCTAAACCTGTAAAGCAAAAACTCAGAAAAATGCATCCTAAAGTAGCACTACTAGTTAAAAGTGAGCTAGAAAAGCTTTTGAATGTAACTTTTATACAAGCTATTGACTATGCTGAGTGGATATCGAATGTTTTTCCAGTAACTAAGAAAGAAGCTACTAAAATTAGAGTTTGCACAAATTTTAGAGATATTAATGCTACATGCCCTAAAGACGACTTTCCTCTCCCTAATATGGATCAAATCATAGATTTTATAGCTAGGAGTAGGATGTTGTCCCTTATGGATGGTTTTTTAGGATACAAATGAATTATAATAGCTTCTGAAGACCAAGCTAAAACAACCTTTATTACTCCTTGGGGAACGTTCTGTTGGAAAGTAATGCCTTTTGGATTAAAGAATGTTGGTGCAACTTATCAGAGAGCTATGACATATATTTTTATGATATGATGTATGATATCTTGCATGATTATATAGATGATATTATAGCTCATTCAGCTAAAGAAGATAATCACATTAATGGTGAAAAAGAACTCAGCTCCTACGAGTTCAGTTTAAACACCATGTAATAGTCTTTGGAACACTATGTAACCACACAATATCATCAAATAATAAGACTGCAGTCCTATTTTCATAACTTGTCTTTGGCAAGTGATGAAATGCACCATTTTTAAAATATTTCTACCACAAAAAAAATTGAATCCTTACCCCTCTGTGTCTTGGGCAACCCCAACATGAAATCCATACTTAGATCGGTCCATGGACCTTTAGGAACTAGCAGTGGCATATACAACCTTGTATTTTGTGCATGGCCTTTAGCCATCTAACATACTTTGCATCTAGAGACAAAACTAATTATGTCTCTTTTCATTTTCAATCAATAGTACTTCTCTACAAGAGTGATAGTTTTGGCTAATCCAAAATGACCCGCCAAACCCCAACTATGTATTTCCCTCAATATGTTCTCTCTCATAGAGCCATTGGGAATGCATAACCGATTACCCTTAAACAAGTAACCATCCTGTAAAAAATACTCTTCAAAAATAGTATGGGACTCACCCTCTACCGCACTTTTACACTACTGCACAATATTTCCAAAATATACATCATATTCATACATATATTTAATGCCCTCAAATCCTACCACTTCATTCTTCATAGTGGTCAACAACACGACTCTCCTAATCAATGCATTAGCAACCTTATTTTGTTTTCATGACTTGTGCTTTAATACAAATGCATACTGTTGCAAAAATGAAACCCATTTGACATGCCTACTATTTAACTTTTTTTGAGAGTTGACATACCTCAATGCTTCATGATCAGTAAACAACACAAACTCCTTTGAGAGTAAGTAGTGCCTTAAATGTTGCAATGCTTGCACAATTGCATAAAATTCCACATCATATGTAGAATAGTTCTTTCTTGCATCATTCATCTTCTCACTGAAAAATGCTATAGGTCGGCCCTCTTGACTTAATACACCACCAGTTCTAACAAATGAGGCATCACAATAAACCTTAAGCACCTTACTAAAATATGGTAACACTAGAACAGGGTCTTCTGACACCTTTTTTAAGATTTCAAAACTCTTTGTTGTTGCCATAGTCCATACAAACTCTTTCCCCTTCATGCACTTAGTTATAGGGGTAGCTATACTACTGAAGTTCCTAATGAAATTTATGTAAAAGGTAGCTAGGCCAAGAAATATCCTTACTTCTGTTATAGTTCATGGAATAGGCCATTCCAAAATTGCATTTACTTTCTCATCATCCATCCTCATGCCATCTCTTGAGATTACAAATCCTAAAAACACTAAACTATCCTGAAGAAATCTACATTTCTTTAGATTGACATACAATTTCTCCTTCCTGAGCACGTCTAACACTAATTTCAAGTGTAACAAATGCTCCTCTTCACTTTTACTATAAATCAAAATATCATCAAAATACACAACCACAAACTTACCATTATATTCCCGTAGTACTATGTTCATCAACCACATAAATGTACTGGGTGTATTAGACAACCTAAATGGCATCACAATCCACTCGTCCAACCCATATTTTATCTTAGAATGTCTTCCATTCATCCCCTTCTCTAATTCTTATCTTGTAGTAGCTACTTCGCAGATCAATTTTACTAAAGTATTTAGCTCTAGCCAATCCATCCATCATGTCATCCACTCTTGGCATAGGATACTAATATTTTGTTGTGATCTTTATTATGGATCTACTATCCACACACATATTCCAGTCACCATCTTTCTTTGGGGTCAGTAATTCTAGAGTCGCACATGGACTCATACTCTTCCTAACTAATCCCTTCTTTATCAAATCTGTCACTTGCCTACTCAACTTTGCATTTTGTGTTGGGTTCAATCGATAAGCTGCCTAATTTGGGAGCGCTGATCTTGGAATCAAATCCATGTGATATTGGATATCCCTCTTTGGTAGTAGCCCACCCAGTAACTCCTCTGGTGTGACATCTTTATATTCACTTAGAAACTTAGCTGCTACTGTAGGCATAACCACTTCCTATATTTCTAGCTTTCTAGCTGTTAAGGCATAACATAAGCTAGCGTCCTTGATATCTGTAAGAAACTAATTTATCATAAAGAAGCTCTCACTTGACCTATCCTCATTTAGAGGTACAAGAACTACCTTTACACCATCCTTCCATAATGTGTAAGTATTCTTTCTCCCATTATGGTTAGTATCCCTGTCGTACTGCCAAGGTCTTCTCAACAGAATGTGACATGCATCCATCGGGATCACATCACACCATACTTCATCCTTGTAAGTACTCCCAATTGAAAATTTAATTAAACACCTTTGATCTACTGTTACCTCATTCCCCTTATTAACCCATGATATGCGATATGGATAAGGATGCTTTTTACATTCCAGGTTCATTTTATCAACCATGACATTTGGAACCATATTCTCATAGCTACCACCATCAATGACAATATTACATACCTTCCCTCCTGATGTACACCTTGTTTGAAATATGTTCATTCATAGCCCAAAATCATCACCATCTATGGTCTACCCCTTCGCTTTGCTCTACACCTTCTCTTTCTTAGAAAAAATCAACATCCTCATTATCATAAGTGCTTCCCCCATGTTGGAAACAACTTCATCCTCATCTTGCTCTTCCATATCAACTAGATTGACCATTCCTTGTCCTCCTTGACCCCTTTCTTGGACATCATTTTGGGGACACTCAAATGCTCTATGCCCCTCCTCACCACATCCATAACAGGTATACAACCTTCTTGGATCATTCCCATTTTGTCCACCATCGTAACCTCTACCTCGTTGGTATCCTCTTCCTCTCAGATTCTGACCATCTTCTTCTTGTTTAGAAGGTATTGAGGATTCCCCCTTGAGAAAATTAGATCCACTTCGACCCTGACCTGAAGAGGGTGTGAATCCCTTCTTGCATCTTTTATTAACCCTTTTCAATTTCTCCTCTGCCTTGAGGGGCATTTGATATGCATCCTCCACTGTAAGAGTGCGATGCATGCCCATCTCATATTGGACATAAAAACTTAGGCCATTTACATACCTGATAGCCCTTTGGTCCTCTGTCTCATTGTGCTTCACTTGAATGGATAGCTTGTAGAATTCATTAGTATAGTCCTCAATGCTTTGATCCTTTTGTCGAAGATTCTAAAATCTACGAAGTAGGGTTTGGGAGTAGTCTACAGGTATAAATTTTTCCTGTAACTTCTTTTTCATATTTATCCAATCCTTGATATTTTCCTTTCCATTCATCCGTCATGTAGTATATAAATGATCCCACCAAATCAATGCATATCCCTTCAAATTTGTGCATGCGATCTTAACCTTCTTCTCTTCAGTAAGGTTACTTCATTCAAAATATTTTTCCAAGCTATTGATCCAATCAATCAACTCCTCTGGTTTCAACACACCAGCATACTCGAGAACCTTGATCTTGATCCCATATCCATTCCCCTTAAGCCTCTCTTCCTCTAGGCCCTCTAGTTCTGCTTCTACGTGGACCTAAGATCCATGTTCCTCAGGTACATTTTCATCATGAGATCATTGATCTACACATGCCCTGTGATGTCTCTCTCCCATGCGATCAATCACACTAGTCAACCATGCTATTTCTACATTTAGATCCTTGATCTGCCTATTCGTCTGGGAATATCTTCTATGTGGCATCCTCCCTTCACTAGCGATATCACACCCGCTCTGATACCAAATGGTGTAAACTCAGCTACAAGAGACCAACAAAATGGACTTTAATCACATAACACAAATGCAATATAATGGAAGAAACCTGCAAATTGATATTTTTCTCATTCTTGAATTCACCCCCTTCTCAAAAATATTACAATCCATCATATAGCAACCAAAAAATAAATAAACACTAAAGAAACCCTAAAATGTTTTTTTCTAAAACCTGCTAAAAATAGATTTTTTTTCTAAAAACTGCTAAAAATAGAAATGAGTTAGATTGCACCCAAATTCAGTGCATACATCCCTCTTACAATAATGAACCTTTAAAATATTAGGTCTCAACTTAAGGTATAAAAAATATAATAAACTTCTAACAGCCAAAAAAACCCAAAAAACTTGAGAACCTATTCTAAAAGCTAATTTTGGGGCACTAGATGGAGGAGTTAGGTCTTGAAAACATGATTTTTGGAGGGTTAGGAGGATCAAATATCTTCCTGATGCAGAACACGCATGTGGAACCACCTGTTAAATTTCAAGGTAAACAGACATACAGTTCACAAGTTATGGCTCCGACAAGGTGCATTAATTTATGATTAAGAAAAGTGTTTGATAGATTAAGATAATATATGATACGTTTAAATCCAGATAAATGTGTATTTGGAGTAAAATCCAAGAAATTATTAGGATTTATTGTTTCTATGTGAGGCATATAAATAGATCCTCTAAAGATTAATGTTATCCGTGATATGCCAACCCCTAAAAACATATCAAAATTAAAAAGCTTACAAGGAAAATTACAAGCTATTCATCGCTTCATTGATAAATTGGCAGATAGAATAGAAAATTTTCTTAAATTTCTTATGAAATATATTTTATTTCAATGGGATAAAGAATATCAAGATTTTTTTGATAGCATTAAACAATATATTCTCAATCCTCCAGTGCTTGTTCCACCTAGACCAAATTGTCCTTTCATTTTATATATCTCTGCTTTGGAACTTGCACTTGGAGCTATGTTGGCTCAAATGGATGATGAAAAGAAAGAATGAGCCACATATTATATAAGTAGAACTTTAATAAGTTATAAAACAAGATATACTCCATTAGAAAATATTTTTCTAGTAGTTGTGTTTTCCACATAGAAGTTGCATCATTATATGTTTAGTCAAAAAACATATGTCATTGCTAAATCTAATCCATTAAGGTACTTGATGAGTAGACCTTACTTATTAGGATGCACAGTGAAGTGGGTTCTTGCTCTTAGTAAGTTTGAACTTACAGTTATCGGCCAAAAATCTATAAAAGGCCAAGTTATAGCAGATCAGTTAGTTATTGCACCTTTAGAGTCTACTCATCCCATGAACAATAAATTTCTTGATGAATGCCTTAATTTAGAAGAAGATCATTCAAAAATTTGGACATTATTTTTTGATGGAACTAGATGTATGAGTGGAACAGGTGCAGGTATTATATTAATATCTCCTCAAAAGCACCTTATTCCTTTATCTTTTAAATTACAGTTTGCTTGTACTAATAATATTGTAGAGTATGAGGCTCTAATCCTCGGATTATGAGCCACTTTAGCTTTAAAAATTAAAATCTTATTAGTTTTTGGAGATTCTCAGCTCGTAATAAATTAAATAAATGAAGTTTATCAGACATGAGATAAGAAACTTCATCCTTATAAAGAATATGTCCTTAAGCTTATATCATTGTTTGAAAAAGTAACTTTAGAAGATATTCCTAGAACTAGAAACCATGCCGCCGATGCTATGGTTGTGAATGCATCTCTGTTGCCTTTGGAGCTGGATGATGAGTATGCTACTATCATTATTTGCAAATTCCAAAAACTTGCTTCTTCTAAGTCTTTTTTAGAACCATTAGATGTATTTTTGGTCAATGAGATTACCCTAGAGCCTTGGTATATATATCTTTAACTTTTTACATAATGGGACCTTCCCTGAAGGTTTAGATAGAAACCAACGTAGGCTATTACGTAAGCGAGTTTTTCGCTTTGTAATTTTTGGTAATACTTTATATAGAAGATATTTTGAGGGTATATTGTTAAGATGTCTTAACCTAGAAGAGTCTAAGAAAGCCTTAAGTGAATCCCATGATGGATCCTATGGAGGACACTTTAGTGGAAGTGCCATTGCTAAAAAGCTCCTTAGAATGGAATATTTTTGGCCTTCCATGGAAAAATATGTCAATGATTATGTGCGTCATTGTGACAAGTGTCAAAGACATGCTGACCTTGTCCATGCTCCTACTTAGGAACTCCAAGCTATAGCCTCTCCTTGGCCCTTTTCTAAATGGGGTTTAGATATTATAAGTAATATCAATCCTATTTCTTCTGATGGTCATAAATTCATAATAACAACAACAAAACATTTCACAAAGTGGGTAGAAGCTATACCTTTAGCTTCTTGCACATGAGTTCAAGTTTCTAAATTTATTTTTAATCAAAATATTTGTAGATTTGGAATTCCATCTAATCTCACCTCTGACAATGGTACATGCTTTAATAGTAAATATGTTAAGAAATTATGTCAAAAATATAAGATCCAACATAGATGGTCTATTCCTTATTATCCACAAGGCAATGGCCAATATGAAGCATCTAATAAAACATTGGTCAAAATCCAAAAAATAGTAGTTAATAAAATAGGTCGTAACTGACATATACAAATATATCCTACCTTGTGGGCTTATCGAACCAGTGTTCGTACTCCCACAGGTGCTTCACCTTTTGTATTGGTTTATTGTGCCAAAGCAATTTTTCCATTTGAATTAGAAGTTCCTTCTTTAGCTCTTCTACTTCAAGATGCCCAACTAGGAGATGAATATCGAACTGGCAGGTTGAGTCTGTTGGAACTTCTAGATGAAAAGTGCATTTGTGCTTTAGAGCATCTTCGTGCCTACCAAGATAAACTTCAAAGATCATATACAAATAAAGTTCACAATAGATCCTTTGAAGTTGGAGATTTAATCTTAAAATAAAATAAAATAAATACTAATGCAAGAAAATATCTTAAAGGAAAATTCCAACCAAATTGGCTTGGACCATTTATCATCTCTGCTAAATTTGGATCAGGTTCATACATATTGGCTACCTTGGATGGAAAATATCTCAAGGAACCCATGAATATTATGCATTTGAAAAGATATTATGCATAAAACCAAAAATTTCATCACTGTACATAGTTGTAAATAATGTTTCTCATGCATTTCAATATATCATCAAAAACAACTAAAAAAATAACAAATCACAAAATCCATAAAATATTTCCAAGGCATTATTAGATTTATTTTTGAATTTATTATTTACTAAATATTGCAAGTTATATTTTGATTTACTTCATATAAATTCAAAAGTTATCTTGAACCATGCACCAAAATTTCACATATTTAATAAGTTTTGATTTTGTTATTTTGATTATAAATCTCTCTTGTATCAAAGAACACTATTACTTCATTAAATAATTTTGAGTTTTGAGAATGATCTTGCTACTTTTTGAACCAAGAACACACTTTACATATTAAAATAATTTGTTGCAAAATTTGAAAAAGTGATTCTACATAGTAAATCTTAATACCTTAAGTGGAAAGTTTCTCTTGATATCCTATCATGTGTGTGGTCTAGAATACTGAGAAATTTGAAAAAGTACAAGCTCCTCCCTAACCGAAATAAAATCTCTTGATCTATTTCTAATCTAAGCAAGTATCCCGAAAAGAAAAGAAAATAAGAAAAGAAAGAAAAAAAAGAAAAAGAAAGAAGAAAAGAAAGAGAAAAGAAAGAAAAGAAAGAAAAAAAAAAAAAAAAGAAGAGAAAATCAAGAAAAATATTCCAAAGCAATAAAATCCCCTTGTTCAAAAATGGACAAGAAATACCTATTCCAAAAAATTGAAGAAAATAAGGGAGTATTGAACTTGAATCCCTGGAATTTCTCAGTTATTCAAAAATCATGAGGTAAGCCCCATAACAGGTGATTTGTGCCCAAATTGCTTGACATTGGGTAATTCCTTTCACATGGCAATATGTTTATCACATTAGCGACCTTCTTCTATACATACCAATGTCCGCTTATAGATTAGCTAGCTTTTGGTAATTCGATTTATATAGTAGTTCAGTACAATGCATGCACAAAATCATGGTTAATGAACATTTCACCTGCACACACATTGGTTCATAAAATTTTACTTGTATCATTACCTTACTCAAAATTGGTAAAACAACCTCACAAAGCACACACATTTGATCCTTGAGATATTTTATATCATCATGAAAATCAAAATAAATAATGAATTCACCTTTCACACACTGGTTTTAGATAAATTTTAATTTGTCTTTGAAGTTAAAATATTTCTTTGGAATTTTGTTAGATAATTAATTTCAATCCTTTGCATTAGTTCCTACAAATTATTTTATCATCATAGCACAATAAATCATCTCAAATAATATTGTAAAATAAAACATAATCATCATGCATTTCATTTTAATTTTTGCGATGATGGTATAATTCCTAAGTAATTATTTTTCTCCAAATTTCACACTTAGAAATTTTATGCCTAGTGCAAATCATATTCCTAATTTTTCATTCCCACAAATGAGTCCATATTATTATCAAAATATTTTGAACATGTGACATAATGACCTATCCAACATTAATTTTGCATTTTAAAAGAATACACAAAATTTATATCATCTTGCATTTTCATCTTGATTTTCGCAATGAAGGTATAATTCCTAAGTAATTATTTATACACCTTCACGCTTAGGAATTTTTATGCCTAGCGCAAATCATCCTTCGAATTCTTCATGCTTAAATCGATACATTTTCACAAACACTTGTTAAACACATTGTTCCAAAACAACATCAAATATTTTCTTTTCATCATAAAAGCCTTAAGATTATTCTTAAGAATACAATAATTTTATTTAGCAATATAAAAATATTCCTCACAAATAGGATTAGCTTCATGACTTAAGAAGCTTTGAACTCCACCAACAGTCATATAACATCACAACATCCTTCAAGGTCTATTGCTAAATCTATCAAAATTTATCATCAAACAAAAACATATTTTTCAAAAACACATCTTCAAAAATCAAATCATTTTATATAATTTATTTATTTAAGCATGATTATTAATGTTCATAAATACCAAAAACATGATCATTTATTTATTTTTTTTCAAAATGCAAAAATCAAAATACAGGATGTCACATAAGACAAAATATCCATATATATATCATCAAAAAAGTACATATACAATATAAGGTCAACTAATATGCCACAAAATCTATCATTGGCGTACTCAGTCATCAAAAATACAAAAAGGAATCATACCTAAACTCCTCTAGAACCCCTAGAACTAGTAACATCCTCCAGCTTGCCAGGTGGTGGTGGAGGTCAAAACTGCCCACCCTCTGTCCTTGTAGCTATCCTAGTAGAAGTCACTCGATATGTAGAGTGAGATGATGATCCTATCCGAATAGGATCCGCAATCCCTAGAGGTAAATCCTATCTCTGCTCGACTAGTACAACTGTAAATTACAAAACCTGATAAAATACGATCTATTGTATAGACCGCAATAGCTCATTTCCCAACCCACTCCACCTTGAGTGAGTCATATGTGTAGATGTGGGAGTTTGAGCTGCAACTCCCTAAGCTCTAATGCCCTACCTCAACTGTGCCCTAGCCTCTACTAGCTCTGCCTCCAAATTCTAAATCCTAGATCTCAACCCCTCCTCCTGTGCCTCTAAGGTCTCAATCCTAGTTTTTTGGGCAGCAATATTTGCCCTCAAACTAGTGACCTCTGCCTTGAAGTTCCCTGTCCCATTTCTCTCCCCTACCTATAGGACTCTCTTGCCCTTCCTGGGTAATTTAGGTCTATCCCCCCACTAAGGAGATACTCCTCCCTCCTACTGGGGTGATGCTCTCTTCTCCTCTTGATATCTCCTCGGAGGTATATGGCCACCCTTAGTGTGTGGCCCTCCTCCTCTAGGAGGTACTTGTGTCCTTTTTCAACCCTGATTAACTAGATGAGCCACTTGCTCTAGAGCATTCTGCAACCAGGTCAATCTCAATGGGAAAATTCTAGCATACCACTACAGGTACTTATTTATCGCACCAACATCATCCTTGTCCATTGTATGCACGGGCTCATCTTCTGGTGAGGGATCCAAAAATGTAGACATACTCGATGTGCCATTGAGGGTAATGTGATACTGAGTCACCCGAGGATATAAAATATCTCCCCACATAAGGATATCCTGTTGTAGCCTAAACTATTGTTGCACCTAATCAAAATGGTGCAACTCTACCTCTCCCTGGCCCATGCATAGCCAAATTATCCACCTGATGTGAGACAACTCAAAAGCATACTCCTCCCACCTTGGTAGACCCCTCCAAGGTCTCCATGTGATATCCTATGGTCATAAATCATCCATAAGTCACCTCACTACATAGAGGTTAACTCATCCCCTATGCCCTCTCAACAGTGGCCAATAGAAAACCCTAGGTTTGTCCTCCTCTACCCCGGGTTGGCCATCTATAGCTCAAATCAGAGGAAGTCCTGTAGGCTGTCAGATAGCAATATGCTCCCAACTCCACACCTATAGGAATGAGGTCAAAGTGAGTCCCTTTTTGCCATTGTATACCACCTGATGTAGGAATCGATATAATCTATAAAGAAAGAAATATTCCCAAGAAAAGTGCACCTCCTGGTCACACATATCACACACCACCTCTGCCAAAGTCCAGGGCAAGACATTTCCACTAATATGGCTCAATAATAGGCCACCCACAATGCCACTCAATAGAACTACCAATCTAGAGATGCCCTCTACCTCCCCTAGTCTGTCGATAACAACCCCACCCTGCTTCAAGAAGAATCTAGGGTCTCCTATCAATCTCCTCAATGTTTGGCCTTGATTTCTAGATGTAGTGATGTGGGCACCACTCAGTGGTATCCGTAGGATCTTCCAGACATACTCTAGCATAGGTACCATCTCCCTTGTAGGAAGTTTGAAGCAAGACAACTTTGGATACCATCTCTCTACCAGAGTCATCAATACCCTCATATCTACTGGGATATGTGGCATCTCTGCCACGTGTTGTAATCCCATAGACTCCAAGAAGTTTCTCTCGCCCTCCGTGAGAGCACCTATATATCCACTTCTGATTCTTTAATTTTACCATCTATTAATAAAAATAAAGCAATGAAATTTTTGTCAAAAAATCGTATCAAAATTGTCAAAATTGGATAAAATAATTTCAAAATCGTATCTTTTTTTACGATATCATATTGATACAATATCGGCCGATCGTATCGATTTTAGTTGATATTGTACCATACGATATCGCTAAAATGGTATGATTTCATGAAATCACTACGATTTCACAAAATCAATACGATTTTGCGAAATCGCTAAGATTTCGCAAAATCGCTACGATTTTGCATTCAGGGCTGCGCATGGCAGCCGTGCCCTAAAAATTCAAATTTAATTTAAAATGTAAACTAAAAATAGGAAAAATCTAAGCTAAGAAAGTTATAAATCCATACCTAGAGGCCTCCATTGCCATCTCGGACCAAATCAGCACGATGTGGTGTCTTTGCCATGTTTTCCTCCAGAGCTCTAAACAGGTACAAGGTAAAATGCAAATGAATTAGCTTTACTTTTTCTTCTTTTTATTTATTCATTTTATCCTTTATTTTTGAATTTTTACCCAAACATCAAAATTTGGTGTAAACATTCAAAGGGGTATCATATATATTACACCTTAAAATCATTTGCATTAAAACTTGAAATCATCAACAAAATTTGCATAAATTTTTGCTTTCTCAAAAAATGTGTCGTACTTTTCTTTAATGCATTTTATTTTGAAATTGCGCTAAAGAGGGGGAAAAATGTAGCACCCTAAAAATGACTCATTATAGTTTGCATTAAAAACAAACAACTTGTAAAAATGAGCTTATAGTTGATTGCCTTGATTTTTGTGCCCCTTGGTGAAATTGAGCAATTTGGACAAGATCGTACGATACGATCCTGAATCGTACGATAAAATCTTGCATCGTACGATACGATCCCTGATCGTATGCATACGATTTTGCTCAACATTGAAAGGCTTAACTCAGTAAGGTGACAAATTTTTTTTTAATAATTTTTATCTTCATCTACTTAATCATACGATGGTTGCAAGATCAGATTTGTCTGATCAAGCCCAGATTGGAAGGAGTTATAACCAAATTATTCTCAGCTCATTTTGGATGATTGGATCATATTATTTAAACAGACACTCCTCTATGATTTTCCCTAGCGTAATTGGAATTCTGAATTCATTTTGCATTTAAAATCATAGAGTTTTTGGCATTAGTCCTGGCATTTTTATGTTTCATGCAGGATCAAAAGGTTACGATTAGTAATCGAACGATATGATTTTGCATCGGAGGCATACGATTTCGCATAGACAATATGATTTTGCTCTGAGGTCACTTGGGGGTAATTTTTGATACTGGTTTGCATTTTCTAAGATTGATTCTTCATACTTAGCATAATTTGATCATTTCCATTTGCATAGGGTATTAAATTCAATAGTTTATATCCTTGGAGTTCATCGATTTACACATAATTGCATATTTCATATAGTTTGATGCATGCATATGTTAATTCCTTTCATTGTGATATTCAATAGTTGATATTTAATCTAATTTATGCTTAGAAACATCAGTTGCATCCTCTGTTTTTTGTTTTCTATATTTTACCCATGAAGTTGCAGGATTTTGTCAAGATCGAATCATTCGATCAATGATCGCATAGTACGATTTTGAATTGTATCCATACTATATTTTTCTATTCATATGATTTTTCTCTACTACGTACAATCTAGACTGCAATAAAAAATCAAAACCTCCATCGAACTTTCAGATACATGTAAGGGTCTTTTTATCATTTTTAAGTACTGCATCATCCATTAGAATTCTATTTTCTACTATTTGATTTTCACATATGAAATAAAATTCCATATAGATTAAAGTAGTTGCATATTAGCCAAAACTAGGTGTATTTGAGATTTGGTAAAAGGAACACATCAAAACAAATCCCAAAACCTAAGCGTGAAAACTTCCATAAAATGTTTCCTGGTGAACCCTAAACAATTTGTCAAAAAATCACTATAAGAAGGTACAACTAAGTGCCTATGTCTGAGGTGTACACCATTCATTCTCCCATTCCTCTCTAAGGTATGGATCCATCAGCCTAGAGGAAAGGAGTGCGAGAGTTTTTGGCCTACACTACTGGATGCCTATGTTTAACTTTCACCTTTTGGCACTCCATGCATATAGCAATAAAATTATTCATGTTCTTCTTCATTCCCAAGCAATAGAAATTGTGCTTCATATTCTCCCTCATATTGGCCCCTCCAGGGTGAGCAAAGTAAGAATATATATGCATCTCCTACATGATCAATCTCCTTAAGTTACCAATTTCTAGTATGAGAACCTTGGATTTAAAGCATAAGGGTCTGTCCTTAATGCTTTAAATTCTACTATATTTAGGATTCCTTGCCTTTTTTTCCTTAATATCATTGTAAAACTAATCATGGGTTTGATTCTCTCTAACTTGATTCAACAATTCCACATGAATATGGGTTATAGTAGTTATAATACTTGCTCAAGGCATCTATGCCTTTTTTTTTCCTTACCTTTAATATATTCAATACCAAAGTCATATTTAGCTAGAAACTCAATCCACCTTCTCTATCTAGCATTAAGCATAGTATGATTGGTAATATACTTCAAACTTTGATGATCAATTCTAAGCTCATATGGTTTCCCTGGTATATAGTGTCACCACATCTTGAGAGCATGTACAACTGTTGCAAGTTTCAAATTATGCATAGCATAATTTACTTCATGTTTCTTGATTTTTCTTGATTCATATACCACAAATGATTCATATTGGGATAGGACCCCACCTAACCCTTCTAGTGATGTATCAATACATACCGAGAAGTTCTCTTACATATGTAGAGTTTTTAGGATAGGTGCTGAAATGAGTTTCTATTTAAGAAAATGAAAAGCTACCTCACACTTATCCATCAATTTAAATTCCTTTCCCTTCCTTTGTATATTGGTTTTCGGGCAGGCGATATCAGAGTAGTCCTTCACAAATCATCTATAATAATCTATGATGCCCATAAAACTTCATACTTTATATACGTTGCTGGATTGTGGCCAACTCAAAATGGACTTAATATTCCTAGGATCTACTGTAATGTCCTTCACAAATATGATGTGTTTGAGATATTGTACCTCAAGAACATAAAAGTTATGTTTTGACAAGTTACCCTAGAGCTGATTTTCCCTCAATAGCTCAAGCACTATCTTGACATGCTTGTCATGCTCTTCCCTATTTTTGGAATATATCATAATATCATCTAGAAATATCAATATGAATCGATCTAACTACTTCCTGAATACACTATTTATTAGGTTCATGAAGGTCGTTGGTGCATTGGTCAACACAAACAATAGTATTGTGAACTCATAGTGCCCATACTGATTCTTGAAAGTAGTTTTGTGAGTGTCTTCCTCATAGATCCTTAATTGGTGATATCTTGATTTCAAGTCAATTTTAGAAAATATAGTTTCTCCCTTCAATTGGTCAAACAAATCCTCAATTCTAG
This sequence comes from Wollemia nobilis, assembly GCA_028583015.1. Taxonomy (NCBI): domain Eukaryota; kingdom Viridiplantae; phylum Streptophyta; class Pinopsida; order Araucariales; family Araucariaceae; genus Wollemia; species Wollemia nobilis. The sequence continues at coordinate 2,765,802 of JAQPPZ010003047.1, read as the reverse complement.
GCAAATGGGTATCTGTTCTTGATGGTCACTTTATTCAACATTCTATAATCCTTACTTTTAATGAAAAGGATGGGTGCACCCCATGGATACACACTAGGTTTTATAAACCCTTTACTAAAAATCCTTGAAGTTATACTTTCAACTCCTACATATCTATGATATTCATTCTATACAAAAATCTATGTATAGGTTTACTTTCTGGAATCAATTTGATGGTGAAATTGAATTCTCATTTTGGTGGCATTCCAAGAAGATCTTGAGGAAACACATTTCTAAATTGTTGTAATATTGGGTATTTTCCATAAACCTCATCATTTTTATCCTTCTTAATCCAACTTGATGGGTTCTAAAACTAACTTGCAAATATCATTGATTTTCTTCTATCAAAAGGAACTTAACTTATCACTCAAATTTATCGACCATGTTGGATTTAAAAGGAGCCAACTCAATATAAGACACTATCTTCCTTCGATATTTATTGAAGGGTTTATACTTAAGAAAACATGACTAAAAACTTGGAAAAGCATTGAAAATGTATCCTAAAGAATGGATTACTAAAACAGGACCATGGTTGGAATTGGTGCCATCAAAACTACTAAGGAACTATAAAATCTAATGACTAACTTCTATACTTAAATTCTGAAATGTATTCTAGCTAATTGATCTAGACATAACTTGAAATCTAACTAATAATGGAGGAAAGAGAATATAACAACTATAATCGGATGATGGTTCCTTATCATCCCATTCCAATCTAGATCCTTCCCTCTTAATATAATTTAATTCATCACATTCAACAAAAAGAATAGAGACAAGATATGATTCAAGATAGCTCCTTTATTCACAGTGGAAAATTGTTCTTCAGTAAGGAAGGATACAGTCTTGGATAGAACAAAGAGGATACATTTAACCACTAACTTAGACATCTTGATTGGAAAACTAAGTGCTCAAACTATATTTCATATATTAACAAACATCCACCCCCAATATTTACAAACTCAAGGCTAACATATATAGTCGAGTGTATTATTCTTTTAGATAAAATATCTACAATAACTGACTGCTAACTTCTAGTGTAGTGGTGTTCTTTATCATAATTACATAACAAAGATCTAACAAGTAGATACTAATACGTTGGACATATCATGAAGTGATATGTCCAAGTCTTCATGATCTTCAGTTGAGAAGTGATGTTCTTCTAATAGGCCTGTAGTTGTATTGATGAAAAGGTGATGACTTGTTCTTCTTCAGTCTGGTGGATTCCTATATCCAAGGAAAATAGTTCCTTTGATATTTTAGAGTTCCTTCTTTTGCTGGAAGTTGTTATCTGATAGATATCGACTACTTTGTCACTGATCTAGCTTCTAGTCTTCAAAGATCGACTGTTGATGTTGATTGACATGCTTGGATTCCTACGACTACTTTCTTCATTAAGTACTGAAGAATCTGGAGAAGTAATTTGTTCAAACAGAAACATACTTCCAATGCATTTCCAACATACATTCCATACAATCATATCATCATACATACAATTCATATCATTGTTTAAATAAGTCAAACATAACATATATATTAATATAAATATCATTCATATCATCATATAAACATTCAAAAATATATCAGTTTGGGTGTCAAAAAGAGGCAAAAGTATGAAGTTTTTAGGCCTATTTCTAAACCTTATCATTCCCCCAACTAACACTGTTTCATGTCCCCTATGCAACCAAATTATGAATATTTAAGGAGTTTTTAGACTTTTGGCACCAAATGGAATTTGTGTGCCAAACGGTAAAAAATTGCAAAATGGCAAATATCATAAAAAGATAACAGTCCTAGACTAAGTTCTCTTTTTCTTCTTCTGTGTCATGGTGGTAGCTGTATTTGTAACTAATGTAGTGGCCTCAGATGCTACTGTAGACCTGATCATTCTACTGAGTGGCTTGGGATTCACTTGCTTTAGTTGTGTCTTCCTACTATTATGGGATTGGTATTATAGTAGGTATAATATGGATTTGTTCTATTACTGCTACTATGACCTACTCTGTGCCTTGTTCATCCATTCTTCCAACCTTTTGTTTAGGCCTCGCTTTAACCATGGATCCAACATTATAAGTCTTAAGGTCTACATATATTGGCTCCATTGATTCATGTACTTCTTGAACTGGTGGAGTATCCTTCACAGTTTCAGGTGTTGGCTGGACTGGCGTTGCAATTTCATCAACAATTTCATCCAACGTTTTCTCTAGTGGAAGAGAAGGTGACCTTGATTTACTAAATTATTTTAATGTCTCTTCCATTGAGAAATATTGGATCTTTTTCTCAAGTTTTCAACTATGTTTAGTTGAACCTGCATAAAATAATTCATAAATATATGTTGTTTCTCCAATTTGACTCTTAATTATTTTACTTCAACTTCCAGAGTATGAAGAATATTTTGTTCTTGTGTTGTAACTTCTCCTTGTGCATGTTCCTCATATTCCTCTTGTGCATGTATTTCATGTTCAGATCCCCCTTGTGCATGTTCTTCTGGTATCTCCATGGCTACCTTTGTTTCTCCTTTGTCTTCTTCTTCCTCAAGATTAATTTGGGTAGGTTCCTCATGTGCTGCTTTTCTTTTTACAATCTTGAAGGAGACTATGGTTCTAACTCTAGTAGGAGTGGCTTTTTTTGTGGCTGGACTCTTTGCTTTGGCTGGAGTTGTAGTTTTTGCAACTGTCTTGCCCTTTTTAGCTGGAGCTTTTGGAGGGGTTTTCTTGGAAACCCTTGTCTTATTTTTAGTAGGTTCCTCTTATAAACTACTTTCCTCAATGGACTTCAATTCTAAAGAAATAATTCTTTTCTTACCCTTTTTCTTCACAGACTTTTATTCTTCCTTCCACTCTTGAGGCATAGGTTTTGTGTGGATTCCCTTGATATTTTTATTAGCATCTCTATCCAACTTGGCATGAAATGACAACTTGCTAACAAGGCTTTTGATATTTTGGTCCTTTGACCTATACCATTTCTTTCCCTTCATTGGTAAATTCAACACCTTGGCAATATTCTTTTTTGAAACTATAACTTTGACCCCATGGACAAGCTTTGCAACCACGGTGTTGATATCCATATTCATTACAAAATCATAAGCAAATTTATCATTAGACCCTTGAAAATGCTCAAATTCTTGCCACCAGTGTAATTTTGTGAGCATTTTCTTTGCCCTTTTGCCAATATGTAGAGATTGAAAATTGTCTGGTTTGACTCTCTTTACAGGACCCGACATCTTTGCAACAGAATTCGTAAAACTTGCAGGTAAGAGAAAAATAACTAAAGCAATTTTTGGGGAGGTGATGCAAATAATTCAGCAAAGGGTACTTATGGAAGACATGTGGTACTTTGCATGTGATCCAAAAATCCTCCTTCGTTGATCCTGCATGTGAATTAAATAAAAAATTTGTGAGGTGTCCAAGTAATGATATCAATCATTTCTTGGAATTGGTGGATATTCAGCCAAATTTGGCAGCATAGGAAATCTGTGACTAATTTGGAGTAGCCAACGTTCGGATGCAGCTTGTGATTATGTTGATGTTTCCCAATGATGAACTTGATGTTCCTCTTTGAATTGTCCGTGCTTGGTTTGCTCTCCTTTTTTTCCTTCTTTCTCATTTGCTTTTTTCTCCTGATTTTCTTTATATATTCCATTTGGACTATATTCAAATTTATCTCTTCTTGAACGGAAGGTTCTGTTTTTCTTCAGTAAATTGGAGAAAACGTATTAAAGACTCTATTTTGGAAAATTTTATTCCCCCCAACTATAAGGATGTACTTATCAAACAAGGAAGGGATAATTTTTAAGATAAATAGAGTAATACAAATAATATTCATAGTTAATAACATACATGTAAGAAAAATAAAATGAACGAATACAAACTATGTATAAATGGAAGAAAGATGCTTAAGTATTTATCATTCAAGACTAGAATGCATTGATCATATGAATCACTGGAAAGCAATGGATCCACCAAGGAATATGAGGATCAAATCTGCATAAACAAACAATTTAGAAACCATTTTTTTTCTTTTTTTTCTATTTTTGCCCTATGTGTGCCAAAATTGGTTTTCACACGTAGACTCTTTATTTATTTATTTATTTATTTTTTACTCAAGATAGAGACTCCTAGTTCAGAATGAGGCTGCAATTCATGGATGAATTGTAGTTCCTTCTGTTGAGTGATATTTTTGATGAAATATGACTTAGAGATAGGCTTCCTATAAAGCTTAAGCCTATGACCATTGACTAGTAGACCGAAATCTACATCATCTATAGCTTTTAGCTTCACTATTCCATTTACAAAAACTTCTTCAACTTCATAAGGACCCAACCACCTTGTTCTTATCTTACCTTTGAAGTCCTAAAATTTAGAATCGTATAAAAGTGCCCAATCTCTTGTTTGAAAGGTCCTTGGAACTATGTTTTTGTCATGCCATTTATTTCTTTGCTCTTGTAGAATTTTTGTTCTTTGAAGAGCATTCAATCTAAGTTCATCCAAGGCATTCAACTACAACAAGTGTTTCTTTTGAATGGTGGAAAGATCAATGCCTACTTCAAATGTTGTTCGAAGAGTTAATATTTCAAACTCTATTGGAATGACTGCATTCTTACCATAAACTATTTGGTAAGGGGTGAGACTGGTGGTAGACTTCCATGTAGTATTATATGCCCAAATAGCTTCCTTGAGCTTATGGAACCAATCGGTCCTATGGGAAGCAACTATTTTTGTCAAGATATTTTCTAACTCCCTATTGGTGACTTCTACCTGTCCATTGGCTTGTGGATGGTAAGGTGAATATTTTCTACGAGCTATTTGATATCTTCTAACAAAGGTAGAAATTACATCCGACATGAATTGGGGACCTTGGTCGGACACAATATCCTTAGGGGCTCTAAATCTATGTAATATATTCTCATAAAGGAAGTCAGCAACTTTTTCTTCCTAGTATTTGGCATGGCTTTAACTTCAGTCCACTTTGTAACATAATCAGTGCACACTAGAATGTATTCATTGAATTGGGAAAGAGGACTTATAGGACCTAAAAAATCTAGCCCCCACTTTTCAAAAGGTTCTAAGACTACCTGTGGATGGAGAGGCATTTTGGATGAAGGGTTAGGTATCCCCATTCTCTGACATGGATCACACCTTGTTACATAAACTTGTGCATCTCTATGCAGATTCAGCCAATAGTAACCAGTTTGTAACACTTTATGAATAGTCCTCTTAGCTACATTATGGCCACCACATGGCTCATCATGGGCTGCTCTTAAAACATCAAAACTATCTTCCTCTTGTATGCACCTGCGAACAACATGATCAGGGCAAAAATTAAAGAGAATACCATCAATCCAAGTGTATGGTGAGCTCTCATGAATGAGTTTTCTTCTTTCATGAGGTGAGAAGTGTTGAGGTATTTTCCTTGTTACCAAATAATTTGCAATGTCAGCATACCAAGGGGAATGGATGGAAATAGCAAACAAGTGTTCATTTGGAAAGGTATCCTACACAATATCAGGGTCAGTAGGTAGTTGTAGCCTAGAGATATGGTCAGCCAAGACATTATCTTTTCCTGGTTTGTCCAAAATTGTAATATCAAATTCTTGAAGAAGTAACCAACGGATAATCCTGCCACTAATTACTGCCTTATTCATCAAGTATTTGATAGCACTATGATCAGTATGAACAAACACTCTGTAACTTGTAATATAATGTCTAAACTTATTAATCACATAAACCACAGCCAAAATTTCCTTTTCTGTAATAGTGTAATTAAGCTCAGCTTCATTCAGATTCTTACTCACATAATAAATAACATAAGGTACTTCTTCTTGAATTTGTGTGAGGACTTCCCCTAATGCTTGGTTTGATGCATCGGTGTGAATGTGGAAAGGCAACTCCCAATTTGGTCCTCTCAAGATAGGTGTAGTTGTCAATTTCTCCTTCAAACTTTCAAATGCATTTTGATACTCTTTGTCCCATTTGAATTCATTAGTTTTAGTGAGTAAAATAAATAATGGAGTTGTTGTTTGACTGAAATTTTTGATAAACCTACGGTAATAATCGGCATGGCCTAAAAAGCTTCTAACATCAGTTTGATTTAGAGGTGCTGGTAGTGAATTGATTACCTCTATTTTTGTTGGATCTACCTTTATGCCATCAAAAGAGATGTAATGACCAAGCACAACTCCCTCAGTCATCATTATGAAACATTTCTCATGGTTGAGTGAGAGGTTTTGATATTTACATCTTATCAGTACCTGTTGCAAATTGTTTAGTGTCTCTTCAAAAGTATTCCCAAAAATAGTAAAATCATCCATGTAAATTTCTAAACATTCATGATTTAAATCAGCAAAGATGGAAATTATAGCCCTTTGAAATGTTGTCGGTGCATTGCACAACCCAAAAGGCAACACTCGGTATGCATATGTGCCCCATGGACATGTGAAAGTGGTTTTGTCTTGGTCTTCCTCTACCACATTGATCTAGTTATATCCACTAAAGCCATCAAGAAAACAGAAAAACTTCTTACCTGCCAATGTGTCAAGAACCTAATCAATAAAAGGTAAAGGAAAATAATCCTTTTTAGTGGCCTTGTTCAGTTCTCTATAGTCAATGCAAACCCGCCATTTACCATTTTTCTTTGGAACTATGACAAGTGGGGATACCCATTGGCTATCGAAAATAGGATATATAAAGCCAACATCTAAGAGTTTTTGGATTTCAGTCTTGACAACTTGAGTTAATGCTGGATTAATCCTCCTTTGTGGTTGTCTCACAGGGGTGCATTCATCCTTAATATAAATATGATGTGTACAAACTGATGAATGTATACCTTTCATGTCTTGATACTCCCATGCGAATGCTCCTTGGAATTTTGTAAGCATTTGTACTAACTATTATTTTTGGGATGTGTGCAACTGATTGCTGATGTTCAAGTGTTTATTGGGTGCTATTTCAACTTGTTCATAAGAAGAACTATTTGAATCAAATTTCAGAAATATTTTTGAAGAAGCATTTCAAAGTATCTTGATAAGACAACTCACTAGACTCTTGGTGTTCTAAATCTGTCATAGTATCATAATCAAGTGTTAGTGAATTATCAGATTCAACTTCTTCAAAGTGGTGGTTTTGAGCAGTTATCATAGCTAAAGACTGGATTACCTCACCTTCATCTAACTTGTCAACCCATAAGGTTTCCAAATAAGAATCGATGGGAGCTGCTAGAGAATAAAGTGTCAAAGTTTTAAAATGTACTCCATCAGATATTGTCATTCTTCCAGTCCTACAACTGATGCATGCATCTGTTGTAGCCATCCATGGTCTTCCTAAGATGACCGGGTGTCCTCCTTGACTAGTTTTGGTTTGCAACACTATGAAGTCAACAGGGTACTCCCAAGAGGAAACTGTGACCATAATGTTGTCTAAAATACCTTCTGGTTTTACTGTAGATCTATCTACTAATTGAAGAATTGTAGAGGTAGATCTCAGATTTGATAAGTTGACTTTAAGCATAGTATCCTTTGTCATTACGTTTATAGCTGCACCAAGGTCGATCAGTACATTGTGTAAGCTACAATGTCCTATGTGTAGTGTCAATATAGGGACTCCTGGATCAGAATACTTAGGTTGAACCAAGTTTCCTATCATAACATCTGATAATTGCCCTATTATGTCTATTGTCTTGACATCCTTGCATTTTGTAGCTGGTCAATTTACACACAAATCTCTAATGGCCTTTGCATAAATGAGAATATCTTTTAAAGCATGTAAGAGAAGGATCTTAACATTAATGTTCCTAAGTTCAACCATTAAATCAAACTTAGGCTTAGGTAACTCCCTTGTAATGTTTAGACATTTAGGAAAGGGAGCTTTTTCTAACTTTGTTGAGCTCTTTTCTTCACTTACTACATTTTTAGAAACTGGTTTTGTTATCCAAATAGTTGATTCTGTAGGATTGACAGGTTGTGGAGTGGGAATATTTTCTACAGTAACATACTTGGTTTCCATGTTGTTAGGACTTATTGAAATTGTGTCTTCATTCTCTTCTATAATCATAGGAGAGGATGAAGAATTGGGCAAAACTTTTCTTGATCTCAACTCTATCTGATTGTGAGGCATCAAGTGAATGGAATAAGTTCCCTCAGTTTCATAGACTGGTTGTTGAACCGATCTATTGTTTAGGTTTGGAACAGGTTGAGCAGGAAGAGGTAGTTCTTTTGGAGGATTTCCTTGTGGAGGTGGTAGGAAATGTTGTTGTTGTGGTTGTGGAAGGTTTTGGTTTTGACCTCTAACTGGGTTGATTTGAACATTTGATTGAGGTTGGGACCATTGTGGATTTCTCCAATTCTGTTGTGGCCACTGTTGATTGGTGGGATACCAATCACCTTGAAACCAAGATGGTGGATTGGGAGGCCATTGAGGCTCAGGTTTAGACTATTGTGACTGTTGATTTTTCCAATTTGGATTATTGTATGTAAAATTATAACGAGAGTATGGATTAGGATTACCTGATGGATAGCGTCCTTGATTATAACTTTGCATTGGCCTTCTTTGTGCTATGAAATAGACCTCTTCTGCATTTTGCACTTTTGGTTCCTTCAATTCTATTTTAACAACAAAAATGTGCTTGCAATCTTCAGTGGCATGGAGCTGATCACAAATGTTGTAGATGGTGGATTTGTCCATAGGAAATTCATGAATTGCATGTTTCTTTTTGCATCTGGGATAGTACACACCTTCAAAAATCTCCTATTTTTTGTTCATCATATCCATAGAAGAATTTAAAGTACCAAGTAACTCTATTTTTAAACTTTCAAACATATTTGATATCTCAGTCTGAGTTACACCTCCTGATACTCCTACAGTTTTGTTGTTACTTCTCACTAGTGGTGTTATTCTTGAGTAATTGGTGCATAGTTCAACAATTTTCTCAAATGTCTTATTAGATATATCTCCTCCACCTATGACATTTAATGTGTCCATTGAATCTTCCCTTAAACCTTTTAGAAATATTGTTTTCATCATACTCTCATCAAGGTTTATGTTTCCACATTTTAGGACAAATTTAAATCTTTCAATGTAGTCTTCCAAAGGTTCATTTTCTTTCTGAGTCATCCTAAATAATTCATCCTTCTTATCCCTCACCCTACAGTAGTCTTGATATTTCTCCAAGAATATTTCCTTCATGCCATTTCTGCCTTCCCAAGTAGTAACAAAATTTTTAGATAACCCCATAAACCACCTTAAGGCTACATCTTTTAATGTAGATGGAAATAGTTTTAACTTTTGAGTATCATTCATGTAGTCATAGGTATGACAAAGGACCTTGAATTCAAACAAAAAGGCATCAGTATATTTAGTTTGTATACCTCTAAAGGTAGGTAGAACTGAGGGTGAAATATATTTCATCTGCCCTTGGGCAGCAGCAGCACCTCGACCTCCATCAACTATTGGAAGTTGAATGGGGAAAGTAAAGGTAGTATGCGTGTCCCTATCTGTTGCATATCTATCCTCATCAGCCATTTGGTAATCCCAAGGAATCCACAACATATGAATATATGGATATCTAGGAGTAATTGACCTATTTGAAGGATCAGAAGAATGTGGAAGTTCTTCATCAGTTAAATAGGTTGTTCTTCCTTCAGTATGTTCAGTTCTCTCAGTATAGGTAGGTGATGGTTCAGCTCCAGTGTTAAATGGCTGATATTGAGAAGTGTATGTTTGGATTTTAGAATTGAAAGGTTGATCTTGAGAGACTGCAGGATAGATAATCAAAGGTTCATAAGTCTCTTCAGTAAGAGATGATTGTTCATCAGTAGCTAATGAAGTTGAAGCCTACTGATCTACTGTGGAAGTTAAAATGTCTTGTTGTAGGATTTCCTCTCCTTGTTGTATTGTACTCTCTTCCTCTCCAGTAGTTGGTTCTTCTCTCAAGGGGGGTAAATTGGCTTTTGAAATGAAATGACCACAATCATCCTGTGGACGAGTCATCCTATCATTTCTCCTCCTATGTCTAAATAAGGACTTAAGAAATATCTAACCTAATGACCTCTATGGTAATCTAAATATTAAAAACTATTAAAGCTATTTAAAACATACTGAATTTATACTAAAAACATTATAAAAACATTTTGAAAACATACTGAAAGCAAAATATTTAGACAAACCTGACCCGTTCATGCTTTTCCACTTGAGAATTACTCCACTGCTTTGTCCTCCTAGCACATGTGCATATGCTATTACTATAAGTAGATAATCCTTCAAGTCTGAGCAATTTTGAGACTCCAATTTGTGCTTAGTCCAGATAGTGTTTACACTCCTTCCCCGACAACGGTGCCAAAAAGTGATGGGTTCTAAAACTAACTTGCAAATGTCATTGATTTTCTTCTGTCAAAAGGAACTTAACTTATCACTCAAATTTATCGACCAGGTTGGATTTAAAAGGAGATGGCCCAATATAAGCCACTATCTTCCTTCGATATTTGTTGAAGGGTTTATACTTAAGAAAACATGATTGAAAACTTGGCAAAGCATTGAAAATGTATCCTAAAGAATGGATTACTAAAATAGGACCATGGTTGGAATTGGTGCCATCAAAACTACTAAGGAACTATAAAATCTAATGACTAACTTCTATACTTAAATTCTAAAATGTATTCTAGCTAAGTGATCTAGACATAACTTGAAATCTAACTAATAATGGAGGAAAGAGAACATAACAACTATAATCGGCTGATGGTTCCTTATCAGCCCATTCCAGTCTAGATCCTTCCCTCTTAATCTAATTTAATTCATCACATTCAATAAAAATAATAGAGACAAGATATGATTCAAGATAGCTCCTTTATTCATAGTGGAAAATTGTTCTTCAGTAAGGAAGGATACAGTCTTGGATAGAACAAAGAGGATACATTGAAGTACTAACTTAGACATCTTGATTGGAAAACTAAGTGCTCAAACTATATTCCATAGATTAACAACCATCCACACATGTATTTACAAACTCAAGGCTAACATATATAGCCGAGTGTATTATTATTTCAGATAAAATATCTACAATAACTGACTGCTAACTTCTAGTGTAGTGTTGTTCTTTATCATAATTACATAACAAATATCTAACAAGTAGATACTAATACGTTGGACAGATCATGAAGTGATTTGTCTAAGTCTTCATGATCTTTATTTGAGAAGTGATATTCTTCTAATAAGACTATAGTTGTATTGTTGAAAAGATGTTGACTTCTTCTTCAATCTGGCGGACTCCTATATCCAAGGAAAATAGTTCCTTTGATATTTTAGAGTTCCTTCTTTTGCTGGAAGTTGTTATCTGATAGATATCGGCTACTTTGTCACTGCTCTAGCTTTTGGTCTTCAAGGATCGACTGTTGATGTTGATTGACATGCTTGGATTCCTATGACTACTTTCTTCAGTAAGTACTGAAGAATCTGGAGAAGTAATTTGTTCAAACAGAAACATACTTCCAATGCATTTCCAACATACATTCCATGCAATCATAGCATCATACACACAATTCATATCATTTTTTAACTAAGTCAAACATAGCATATATATTAATATAAATAGCATTCATATCATCATATAAACCTTCAAAATATATCAGTTTGGGTGTCAAAAAGAGGCAAAAATATGAAGTTTTTAAGTCTATTTCTAAACCTTATCACAACTTTGGCTAATTCACCTCCATATTTTTCCATTAAACTTGGATATCTTGACTTCTTTCATATCCTTGGCCAACTTAGTCTCTATAAGAGCTCTGGCCACCTATTCTATGGTAGCAAGATTCCTTTCCTATCTATCCTCAAAATTCCTATGTTGTGCAATTGGATTCACTATTATTTCCAAAAACTACCTTTGTTGGTTCATTTGTTCCCTCTATTGCTCTATTTTCTCCTAAAATAATGAGTCAACAATAGTGATATTTTTTATCTTTTTTTGCATTCCTAGAATTTACCTTTTGGTACCATATTGCCTAACTAGCCTTGGATTCTAAGAAGATTCTCTTCTACCCCTCCTTAACTTGGGTGCCTTTTTTTTGGCCATACAAGAAGGTAACTAAGTTGCAATTTCTCCCAATTGTACTTCCAAAATGTTAGTTACATCTTCCCATGAACTAACTTAGACCATTAACATCCTTTTGGTAATGATCATTGTCACACTTGTATTATCCCAAGATGCTAGTTAGTTATGACCGATTATCACTTTCCCAATAATTATTTGAATCATGCTTGCCCCACTACAAGATTTATTTTTTCTTATCCACAAAATAAGTTGAGTTAGGTTACAATTTTCTCCAAATTGTACTTCTTACTTCTAGTTAATGGCATCCTTCATGTGAACTAACAACCAGTATCATCAATTATTCAAGATTATCACCAATCACACTTGCTTCTTGTAAGGTGCCCTACTAAGAGTTTTATCAGTTTGTTGATCGATGACATGTTTGCTCCATGTAAATTACCATTTCCATGGGAATATTATTTTATTCCTAAGATGTACATCAAACCGGTCATAACTAGTTTCTCTATAGAAGCTTCTAGTCCTATGACCATGCTCTAATACCAACTATAACAACCTAATTCTATCCAACCCGAGAGAGAAATTTTTATAAGAATCACAAGATTCGCCAAAGATACCAAATAGATTCAATAGAAGCTTCTAACCATATTTTGAGTTCCAAATGCTATAACATCCCTTGGGTGTATAGGAGTGGCAAAAATCCCACATCGACTCTAGGTATTCACCTTGTACATTACCCATACAACTTAAAGGATGTCTTCACATGGTCTCCCTTTTTTCTTATATTCCTTTGAATTACATTTTGAAAATGGGGTAGGGATTAACCCTATCTTGTTCAGGGATGCCAATTCCATTACTAGTTTCATTCCATTTACACAAGTACCTAGGCAAAATCTTCTTATAGTTTTACCCACTACACCATGTGTAAAACTATCATGCTCAATTAAGTCATCTCCCTTAGTTTAATTGAGGTAACTATCATCCATACGACATATCTGACTAGAAGCCCAATAGTTAATCATGATTTCTAGTGATTATCATACCAAATGACATCCCTCATAGGTCTCCCATAGTCCATCGGGTCCCTATGACTAGCATTCACATGATATCTCTCACATGGGTACTATTGAGTGGTAATTTTGTCCAATTGCAAAATCACCATCACAATCAGGATTTTGATTAGAAAACCCTCTCTTGCAAAGAAATATAAATTTATCCAAGGTTCCTTTTATGTAATGTGTGCTTGTAGTCTTGTGAAGATGTATCAAATAAGTGCTAGGAATACCTTAGTGATTTGTAAATAACTGTTAACAAGGGTTTTGTGTTGGTATTACTTTATTATGCCATGCGTTTAATGTTCATTAATTGAAAGGGCTTTATTTCCCTTATGTGCAAAAATAAAATGATAAATGAATGCATGAAATTGATCCCTTATTCACTTTATTTCTGATTTACCAAGGTGATTTAATTCATTTATCTTGGAGTGTTTTAGGTAGATTTTATCTTCTTTTATTAATAAGATTTTAAAGAATTTTTATCTTCTTTAAACCTTGCTTTGAGCATGAAACAAAAGATTAAAATCTATCTCTAAATGTGAACCTTAAATTATGATTGGATTCATTTTAGCTTGCTTGTTGAATGAAAAGAAAATAATCTACATGACTAACTTTAGAATGTAATGGCCTTGAAATGCCATATAAATTACCCCTCTTTAATGAAATTGAAATTTTCATAAAGGGAAGTTAATTTATTGCTTTAAATACAATAACCTTTGGAATGCCATATAAATTACCCCTCTTTAATGAAATTGTAATTTTCATAAAGAGAAGTTAATTTATTGCTTGAAAAACGAACATGCAAAGCTTGAAATTTGACTTGCCTTCAAAATGTGAAATTATGCTAAATTCAAAATTGCAAAACTCCTTTAAAAATGTGAAATTTGAATAATTTTTGTAATTTCGAATTGGTTTCAAAAAATCAAATTTTTTTAAATGAAACTTTAATATTGAAATTTTAATTCTTTATATTTTTATATTTTATTTGTAGAAGTTAAAAACTACAAAAGGGTAGGGTTATAAAAATAAAAATAAAAATCTAGAATACATGATACCAAATGTTGAAAATATCAAAAGATAAACTACTATCAATATAATGCTACCCTATCCTACAAAACCAGATATGTGAGAATTTATGAATGTAACCTAATCTATTCAAAGCTGCATTCCCATAGTTTAAAATAAATTAGGTGAAATCTTCTAAGGAACAAAGGTAAATTCCATGTTTCTAAATATTCAATAATGCAAACATTAAAATGCATTAAATACTATATGTAAACCTAAAAGCATGGAAGAGAAAAATAGAATGTTAGCTCAAAACATTCAAAAAAATATCTCCTTTTATTTTTCTTACAAAGTGTAAGTTTTTGTAGTATTTTACATTTTCCACAAAAATATAATGTCCCTGTTACAAAAAATTTCCAACAACGTTTTTTCCAAAAAATTCCAGCCCTGTTTCTATGTTTTCCTATTCTATTTACAATTTTTAAATCTATTTTTTTGTAACATTCTATCTATTCACCTTCATTTCCTTCTTTGGCCTTCACATTATGTTCACTCTTCCTTATTCTCCTTTGATATAACTTTGTAACATCTAATGCTATCATCATTTATCCGTCTCAATGTATATTCAATATACAAGAGCCCGTAACCACTAACTATCCCTATTTGCCATGGTTCCAAGGCAGTAGCTGATAATGAACTATAAACATTTAATTACTAACATATCCATTACACATGACATGGTGAATGCCTATTTCTTTTTTACATCAATTATGTCAGTTTATTCTCCCATAGGAAAACACATTTAATTTTTAGGATTTAGGTTCTATTTTTTTGGGAACATGCTCATGGTGAAATCCCCATCAACCTCCTCATTAGCTATGGGAATCTCCTTGAAATAGATTCAAAATATGATCATTTTGTGGGGCCCATCCACATAGTAACATTATATTCATCTGGTGCTCCTCCCTTGTCGGGTATTATCTTTGGGCGTGTCTTCATTTGCATAGTCATGTCCACCCCTAGTTTCCACCCTTTAGATGATAAAATGCTCCATTCCTTATGAAATTGACCTTGCTAACAAAATATGGTGCCCAAAATCTACGGTCTTGATTAATCAATACTGCACCTCATGGATTCCATCGTCACTGCTGGCTATGACACTATTTTGTGGATATATGTTTGACCACATGGCCTTGCTACTATGAAATACATACCCCATCATTCCCATATGCAATTGTTATGGGATTCAACCAATGATGTGGACTTGTGCTTTCTTCTTGCTCTATGCATCAAATAGAGATTGCTTTATCTCTCATCAGTCCATGTTAGTTGATGCATCTATTCTCAACCTTTTTTCTTTATTTAGAACCTACTATTCATTCAGATTTTGATTTTATATTCTAAACTCGTTATACATGGCATCCATCTATGTATCCTTTTATATAGCATATAATTTTACGCTTAATTTGAAGGACCCCATCTCGATAATTGAACAATGGATCACACAGTAATCCTATTACAGTACCATTGGTGGAATGGTGGCAAGATCGAACACCTTTACCCCAAAATGATTTGATAATTATACTTGATTCCTTGTGTCTTGTGGGATCATTCCTTTTGGTGAATAAACAATATCCATTTTTTCCTCGATGTTCATGCGCACTTGTCGTCTTGAAAATCATGGCATCCTAGTCTAGTATCGATGTTTGTTCAATGATACATCCATGTTTATCGCTCTTGTAATGCTCATGTGGAATCCTTGTCCTCATCAATCCTTTGGTCCAATCCTTCAGCCATGTCTACATTGGTGCCAGGTAGGTGTGTAGTCTACCATATCAGCCTAGGGTTATCCACTATTTCATCCACATTTATCTCTATTCTCAAAGACCATGTCACTGCGTGATATTGGTTAATTGGTTGATTTGAGTTTCGCCTCATAAGTCACATTGACCTTTTTGCTCACCTGCATGTATAAGCCAAATGACATACATATATTAATAGCATGGTATAAAATGATAAGAATAATAAATTTTAAAACATAGATGTAATCAACCCCACCTAGTTCTATTTAATTGAACTTTATCTTCTCTTTTTTTATTTTGTTTTATGAATATATATAATCAAAACAATAAATGAAAATAATTACAAGGTAAGGTAAGGCAATTATATATATATATATATATATATATATATATATATATAATTTTTATTTTTATTTTTAGCCTGACTTGTTTTTGTATTTTTTACTTTTACTTAATAGATTTTTAAGCAGTATTTTTAAATATATATATATATATATATATATATATATATATATATATATATATATATATATATAAAATTTTTATTTTATTTTATTTTTTTATTTGGAATCAATTAGACTCAAAAGCTTGAATTATTACAATTCACATAACAAGAAGCTCAGACCTCAATCTTAAGCCAAAACAATAAAGTATTATGAACTATCACAAGAAAACACTACACATTTCAGAACCTATCAAAACTAACACTCAAAGACAACCAAAATCCTCTAGACATAAAAAATTAAGGTGGGTTCCCAATTTTTAGGCTAGGAGTGCAATGGCCACAACAGATACCTCACCGTCCATCATGGAATCCATCACATAAATCTTGTTACAATGAGATCTAGGTTTACCCTGCCTTTGGGTCTCACTTTGGTGGTCTATTACCAAAGTGCCCATTACAACCCTAAGGTATTGTTACACCACAATTACCTTAGTCCTGATACTATCCTTTAGGGTCTAACTAGGTTGGTTTCCTATGGATAATCCACCCTAAGGAAAAACTCCCAACCCCAAAGTAAACTAAGGACTACCTTCTCTTTCTCACACTCTCTCTTTCCTTTGTTTAATACATTTATATAAACCTTACTTTATTGCAAGTGTAAAGAAATACTTAGCATTTATATTACTCTATAAAAGCAAGAGTAAGTTTTGATTATAAGCATAGAAAAAATAAGTAAGCAAATCCATTTTCTCTTCATATACATTTCATACCAAATCAAACAATCAGCTAGATACTTTCATGCATATAATAATTTTAAAATAATATCCAAAGATGATACACATATAACACATCATATATCCTGGGAAACCCTTTCAAGAAAAACCCACCCTTGAAATATCCATTTTCATTGCATAAGTTTGGCAGTTATTGATATAGCTACATATAAAGGAATCCCTTATTCCTTTTACCAACACCTCAAGGCCATTACATAATAACCCCATTATTATTACGTCCCTAAGACTTGCATAACATTGATTTATCTTACAAAACAATATGGGAGCCCCAATTCCCTTAAATGAATTCCTCATTCATTCTTCCAAGCTTTGATACTTAAGGACCCTCATATATCCTAATATATCTACTAGGTGTCAAGCCCTATTTCCAAGGCATGTATTTTATATTTCAAAGGTATTTCTATGAATTTCCACAAGAATATTAATCCATATAAATATTTTACTTACTTTCCTAAAGTATACATATTCAAAAATACAACATTACTATCCTTCTCTATCACCATACAAAAATAACTTTCTTTATATTCTAATGATACATATATCTTTTCATCTTTAGATTACCAAAAATAAACTAAACAATAAATCAATTAATCCATTTATAACTCAAATAATAGTTTAGTTTCGATAGAGTCTACACAACATTTCATCCATATTATTGATGTTTTAATGGAAACTCTAATCATTTAGTCACAATCCCTTAATCATGTGTAAAATTTTACAATACTAAAAAAAATGTGCATATAATCATTTAGTAATACATATTATATTTTGAGAAGTCACTCTAATATCATTTCTCTATAGTTCTATATATAATCAAGATTTTTATTGAAGGAAAATATAAATAAAACAAACCCATTTGCAATATCTTCCTATATTATGATGACACTCACAATTCATCCTTATCAATCACATTCATTAAAATAAATCACAAATAAAGGATCATAAGCTAAAAATACCCCCTCACAAATATTGTGTTTTACCATATGAAACGCAAAACATAATCTAAATCAAACCTTAATGAATACCCTACATCCCTATGTCCTAATTTGATGATCTAATCACAATCTGAATGAATTAAATAAATAGTTCCACACTCTATGTAGGAAAATATGTATTTTTAAGGAAGTGGTGCCTCTTATGATGGTATTCAGTCCTTGTAAACACACAGGAACCAATGCTTCATTATTTTAATAATTAAAACCCCTTTTAACTTTGGGTTAAATAAAATAATTTACTTCCTTTTTACACCTATAGGCAATAACACCAAAAAACCATCCTTTCACACTTAGGGATGAACATTCCTCCTATGAAAATGAGCAAGCACATCATGGAAATTTTTTTACTGAGTATGGCTTATGTCTGGTGGTCAAAATCCTACATGGTAAAGTGATTGGACAATGGCATCTATGTCTTTAGCACAAAGTAGGGTTCAATACATATTTTAACTTATGTTCTTGGGTGCTCACGTATATTCTACATGGACCCTCCATGTAAGGCAAGACGATCCATAATAAAATCTTAAATATATTTTGTTTTCAATTTTTTAAGGTATAAACCATCAGGTCAAATCCTAAATGATGTTAAGAGAATAACACTCTCGACCACACTTGTTATAGATATCATAGTCCTAAAAAACAATACCACTACCATTGGATGATAAAAAGGATATGTATAGAGAGTCTCTTAATACACAAGTCTATATGCATTCAAAACACAGTTTGGGTAAAATAATCCAATGTATTTTTTTCTTTTTAAAACCTAAGCAATACGGTTTTTAACAAGTATTTTCTAAAACATTGAGACATAATATCACATAGATGGAGATGCTTACATAGTGCCTTATTTGTTACAAAATTACTTGTCTAGAGAGGATTCAAGTTCTCAAAGTTAGCGCAATCCTTTAATGCTTGAGCTTACGTAAACCTCCACAATTTCTCTGTATCTACCATCTTCAAGAGAAGCAAATTTTTTTCAAAATGAAAAAGCAAATTTTTTCCTCTTTCTTCCCCATAAGGGTTTAAAGAAAACTAGGAGAGAATTCACGAGAATTCACTTAAGGAAATGAACTCACAACTACCTGCAATAAAATTTCTTTAAGTAATTTTTCAATTCGAAGCTATTGTAAGGTTATTTAATAAATATCATTTATTTAATTTATTATAATGTTTAGCACATTAGTTTCATTTCCTTCTTATTAATAAGTGTTTTTATTAAATGCATTATACATTCCTTCCGTAGTCCAACACAAAGCATGTTAGTAATGCCAACATGATACCAAATAAAATGCAAATGTAGAAATGACATATCAAAATGCAAAGGCATAAACTAGGTCTAAAATAGATATATCATGTATCAGATCATTTTGACTATTTTAGCCATCAATTTTCTGCCCACTTGCAAATATGCCTATTCCTACAAACATATAAAATCCACTAGTGGCATCCTATTCGTCATCAAATCATCATAAAGCCATATAATATATCATTTAAAATAACATATAAATTCATAAGCCCATCATATGAAAAAGGTCACAAGGGGAGGGTCGTGACATACTACCCCACTTGGCCTAAATACAATCGTCTTTGTTTCATTAGTATCCTACAATTAAAAAACAATTACATTTTATTTGCAATTAAGTATGGAAACTATCTCTACATATTAACCACTTGCTCCCAAGTGGCATTCTTCTTGGAATATCAGTACCATTGGATCTTACACTACTCTAGAGTCTGGTTCCTCATCATTTTGGAACGAAACTCTAGAATCTTCATAGGTTTCACTTTAGTCATTGCAGGGTTAGCTATCTATAATTTAGAAACATTCCATACATTGTTAGTATCAGCAACATATCTCCTAATTAGAGATACATGGAAAGTATCATGGATCTTGGATAGGTTGGATGGCAATATGAGATGATAGGCAACTAGACTTATCTTCTCGGTGATCTAAAAGGTCCCAACATATTTGGGATCCAACTTGGTAGATTTTATGGCACTTTTCATGGGCTTTACTCTTAAGAATACTTTGTCCCCCATAAATTATTATCTGTGTGATCTCTTTATATCAACATAACTCTTTTGATGATTAGAGGCTTCCTTAAGCCTCTACTTGATCATCTTAAGTTGTTCTTATATCTCTCAGACCGCATTCGATCTGATGGCAATCTGGTCCTCTAGATTATCCCATGATAGAGGCATTCCATATTTTTTACGAGATAGTGCTTTGAAAGGATCCATTCCCAAAGAAGTATGATGACCATTATTGTAGGTAAACTCAACCAGGTGTAAAAATTATTCACATTTAGACTTTTTGTCCATACAATACATGCAAAGCATATATTGCAAAACCTAGTTGACTCCTGTAGTTTGACCATCGATCTTTGGATGGTAAGTAAAATTGATATATAGCTTCATATCTATTGCATGATGTAGAGCTTTCCATAATGTAGAAGTGAATATCAAATCTCTATCTAAAATTATTACTTCAATAAACCCATGTAACCTAAGTATATCCTTGAAAAATATGTTGGCCACCATAACTGCATCATCCTTTGTACTCCCTGGTGTGAAGTGTGCAATCTTGATAAATTATTAACCACAACAAGGATTGTGTCATGTTGAAATATGTTCTTGGGTAATCCCATAATGAAATTTATAGATATAACCTACCACTTTCGTATAGGTATATCATGTGGGTATAGATATCTTGTTGGATGCCTATGATTAGACTTCACCTTTTGGCACTTCATTTAATACCATTATAAATTCTTCTTCATATTCTCCCTCACCTTTGTCCCTATAGGGTGAGCATAGTAAGGAGATCTATGCGCCTCCTACATGATCAATCTCCTTAAGTTATAAATTTTTGGTATGACAACTCTATCTTTAAATTCTAAGAGTTTATCCTTAATGCTTTAATCTATACTATCTTAAGAATTTCTTATCATTTTTTCCTAAATATCATTGCAAAACTAATCTTGGGCTTGCTTCTCTCTTACTTGATTCAACAAGTCTACATGACTATGGGTTATAGCATCTATATGCCTTTGCTTGCTCAAGGTATCCATGACTTTATTTTCCTTACCTTTGATATATTCAATACCAAAGTCGTATTCAAATAGGAACTCAATCCACCTTATATATCTAGCATTAAGCATAGGATGATTGAAGATATACTTCAAAATTTAATTATTGGTTCTAAGCTCAAATGGTTTCCCTAGTAGATAGTTTCACCACATCTTGAGAGCATGTACAACTACTGCAAGTTCCAAGTTATGTGTAGCATAATTCATTTCATGTTTCTTGATTTTTATCAACTCATACACCACAATTGATTCATCTTGGGATAGGACCCCACCTAACCCTTCCAACGATGCATTAGTACATATTGAGAAGTTTCGTTGCAAATATTGAATTTTTAGGATAGGTGATAAAGTAAGTTTCTATTTAGGCAATTGAAAATCTACCTCATACTTATCCATCCATTTAAATTCATTTTCCTTCCTTTGTAGATTGTTTATCAAGTAGGTGATCTTAGAGTAGTCCTTCACAAATCATCTATAATAACCTATGATACCCATAAAACTTCGTACTTCAAAAATATTGGTGGTCTATGGCCAACTCAAAATGACCTTAATCTTCCTAGGATCTACTATGATTCCCTCCATAGATATGATGTGTCTAAGATATTGTACCTCAAGGATATAAAAGTCACATTTTGACAAGTTTCCATAGAGCTAATTTCCCTCAATAGTTGAAGCACTATCCTCACATGCTTGTCATGATCTTCAATATTCCTTGAATATATTAGAATATCTTCTAGAAATATCAATATGAATCAATCTAACTACTTCTTGAATACATTTTTTATCGGGTTCATGAAGGTCATCGGTGCATTGGTCAACCCAAATGGTAGCACTATGAACTCATAGTTCCCATACCAAGTCTTGAAAGAAATTTTGTGAGTATCTTCCTCATGGATCATTAATTGGTGATATCTTTTTTCAAGTTAATTTTAGAAAATATGGTTGCTCCCTTCAATATATAAAACAAATACTCAATTTTGGATAAGGGATATCTATTCTTGATATTCTCTTTATTCAGCATGTTATAATAAATACACAATATTAACGATCCATATTTCTTTTTAATTAAAAGGATGGGTGCACCCCATGGAGACACACTCGGTTTTATCAACCCTTTCACTAACAATCCTTGAAGTTATACTTTTAACTCATTTCTATCAAATTCATTCTATAAGGAGTTATATGTATAGGTTTAGTTCCTAGCATCAGTTCAATGGTGAAATCTAATTCTCGTTTTGGTGGCAATTGAAGAAGATCTTTCAGGAACGCGTTCCTAGATTTTTGTAAGATTGGGTGTTTTACATACACCTCATCCTTTTGATTTTTCTTAATCTAAATTTGGTTGATTCACCTCCATATTTTTCCATTAAATTTGGATATATTTCCATATTTCATATCCTTGGTCAACTTAGTCTCTATAAGAGTTTTGGCCACCTGATCTATGGTAGCATGATCCTTTCCTGTTTATCATTAGAATTTCTATGTTGTAAAATTGGATTCACTAATATTTCCAAAAACTGCCTTTGTTGGATCATTTTTTCCCTCTATTGCTCTATTTTCTCCTAAAAGAATGCGTCAATCATAGTGATATTTTTCATATCTCTTTTTGGATTCCCAAAATTTCCATTCTCGTTCCATATTTCATAACTAGCCTTGGATTTAAAGAAGAATCTCTTCTACCCCTCCTTAACTTGGGTGCCTTTTATCTTGGCCATACGAGAAGGTAACTAAGTTATAATTTCTCCCATTTGTACTTCTAAAAGGTTAGTTACATCTTCCCCTAAACTAAATTAGACCATTAACATCTTTTTGATAATGGTCATGGTCACACTTGTATTACCAAAAGGTATTAATCGGTTATGATCAATTATCACTTCCTCGATAATGATTTGAATCACTCTTGCCCCATTGCAAGATTTTTTTTCTCATCCACAAAAGAAGTCGAGTTAGGTTACAAATTTCTCCAAATTGTACTTCTTACTTGTAGTTAGTTTCATCCTTCATGTGAACTAACAACCAATATCATCAATCATTCAAGAGTATCACCAATCACACTTACTTCACATAAGGTGCCCTACTAAGATTTTTATTAGTCTATCAATTGATGATAGGTTTACTCCATGTAAACCACCATCCCCATGGGAAAATTATTTTCTTCCTAAGATGCACATCAAACTGGTCATAACTAGGTTCTCTCTACAAAAGCTTCTAGTCCTACGACCATGCTATGATACCAATTGTAAAAACCTAATTCTACCCAATCTAGAAGAAGATTTTTTAGAATCACAAGATTCACCAAAGACGTACCAAATAGATTCAATAGAAGCTTCTACCCACATTTTGAGTTCCAAATGCTACAACATCCCTCATGTAGATAGGAGTGGCCAAAATCCTACATCAACTCTGGGGATTCACCTTGTACACTACCCATACAAATTAAAGGATACCTTCTCATGGTCTCCCATTTTTCTTATCTTCCTTTGAAATACATTCTAACCATGGCATAGGGATTAACCCTATCCTATTTGTTCAATAAGGGACACCAATTCTATTACTAGTTTCACTCAATATCCACTAGTACCTAGGTGCAAGCTTCTTATAGTTTTACCCATTACACCATGTGTAAAACTATCATGCACAATTAAACCATCCCCTTGATAGTTTAATTGAGGTGACTATCACCCTATGCCATATCTCACTAGACGCCCAATAATCAATCAGGTTTTCCAGTGACTGTCACACCAAATAACATCCCTCATAGGTCTCCCATAGTCCATTAAGTCCCTATGACTATAATTTGCATGACATATCTTACATGGATACTTCACCATACATGGAGTAATCCATCACACAAATCTAGTTACAATGGGATCTATCCTTACCTTACCTTTGGGATTCACTTTGGTTGTTTATTACCAAAGCAACCATTACAACCCTAATGCCTTATTACACCACAATGCCCTTAGTCCTTGTACTATCCTTTAGGATCTAGCTAGGTTGGTTTCCTATGGATAATCCCCCTAAGGAACAACTCCCAAATCCAAATAAAACTAAGTACTAGCTTCTCTTTCTCTCACTCTCTATTTTCTTTGTTTAATGCATTTATATAAACCTTACTTTATTGCAAGTGTAAAGAAATACTTAGCATTTATTACTCTATAAAAGCACAAGTAAGTTTTGATTATAAGCATGGCAAAACTAAGTAAACCAATCCATTTTCTCTTCATATATATTTCATAGAAAATCAAACAATCAACTAGATAATTTCATGCATATAACAATTTTAAAACAAGATCCAAATATGATATACATATAACACATCATATATCCTTAGAAATAGTTTTGAAAAAAATCCAATCTTGAAATATCCATTTTCATTACATAAGTCTTACAGTCATTGGTACAACTACATATAAAGAAATACCTTATTCATTTTACCAACACATCAAGGCCATTACATAAGAACCCCATAATTATTATATCCCAAAGACATGCATAACATTAATTTTTCTTACAAAACAATAAGGGAACCCCATAATTATCTCGAATGAATTCCTCATTCATTCTTCCAAGCTTCAATACTTAAGGACCTCCATAATTCCTAATCTATCTACTAGGAACCAAGACCTATTTCCAAGACATATATTTTAGCTTTCAAAGGTATTTCTATGAAATCCCACAATAATAATAATCCATATAAATATTTTACTTACTTTCCTAAAGTATACATATTCAAAAATACAACATTAATATCCTTCTCTATCGTCGTATGAAAATAACCTTCTTTATCTTCTAATGATACACATATCTTGTCATCTTTTGATTACCAAAAATAAACTAAACAATAAATCAATTAATCCATTTATAACTCAAATAATAGTTTAATTTTCCATAGAGTCTACACAACACTGCATCCATATTATTTATGTTTCAAAGGAAACTCTAATCATTTAATCATAATCCCTTAATCATGTTTAAAATTTTACAAAATTAAATGATATGCATACAATCATTTAGTAATCCATATTATATTTAGAGAAGTCACTATGATATCATATATCTATAGTTCTAGCTATAAGCAAGATTTATGTTGAAGGAAAATACAAATAAAATAAACCCATTTACAATATCTTCCTATATTATGATGACACTCACAATTTTATTTTATTTTTGGTAGATAAGATACTATAGCATAAATACCGGGTTTTATAGGTTGACCCAAAAACTTTTACAAAAATTAGCCCAGGGTTGTTGATGAACATGTCCTTACTAAAGATCCTATATATGTAAAACATACATGTCGTCAAAGCCATTACATCCGGTAAGGCACATAGCCTGTTATCAAAAAGAAACTTCCCATATAACATTTTGGGTATACCTTGAGAAAATACACCTGCATCATAATTACAAAAAAAATAAACAAACACAGATCCCTTCCTAGAAACAGTGGAGAAACAAAAAGCTGTAGACACACATAGAAGAGTATTGAAAAAAACTCCCACAAGCTCTGTATTGACAGTTACTCTTAATAATTCTTTGGTAATTGCTTTCTTTCGTATATGACATGCTTTGGGACCACATCCTATCTTGGCCAATTAGCCTTGGAGAAGTGAACATGCTGGCTAGATTTATGGCGGTGGCTATTTGGTGGTCCACGTGGCTCTGGTTCGAAGTCTTATATTGTCATTTCTTTCTTGACCTGTGATTATCAACCAACCTCAAATTACTAAGATGACTAGAAGCCATGTTATCTGACATGTGACTGTCCCCATTAGTCTTTATGGTATTTCCAAGCAGAATCCACCAATATTGACAACTCGAATAATTTTTATTGTGAGTCTATTTCAAAAAAGATACGAGAATACTCATAGCCTTTGAACTTACAGTGCCTTCCTTGTTGGTAAATTTGACTATCATTCTTGGAATTCTTGTTGAATAAGCTCCTCTACTTCGCTCGGGACACCGTGTTCCCATTTGAAAAGTCCATCACCATCGACACCCAAATTGACCAGCTTATCAACAACTTTGTTAGCTTCCCGAAAGACATGTTGGGATTTTATGTCCTGTCTTCCCTGGAAAAGGATCCTAGAATCTTCAACAATTGTTTTAATCCTCCAAGGAGGTGTTTTAAAATTATTGAGGAGATTTAAAACATGCATAGAGTCTCCTTCTATGATCAAATTGCCTTCTAAGTCTTGAGTCATTTGAAGGCTTCTCCACATAGCTCTAGCTTCAGCTTTGTTGTTCATCCTTGTTCCCAAATATTTGGAAAATTCAAGCATCATATTCCCATTATGATCTTGCATAGTGTCGCTAGCACTTGCTCTTCCAGGATTTTCCTTAGCTGATCCATCAAAATTAAGCTTAAATGAACTCGTAGGAGGTGGGGACCACTTAACATTGGCTCTGGGGTTGACTACCCTAGGCACAGACTCATCTAACAAGGTTAAGCTTAAATATTGAGCAATCATGGTCTCCTATAGATGAGGTTTATGGCTATCAAAATGGACAAGGTTCACATTCTCATTGGCAAAGAATAGGATCCTGGCAATGATAGTTTGACTCATTAAAGACTCTATGGTGTCTTTCTAACCACACCTGCCAAAGATAGTGATTGAGACAAATTTTCCACCTGTATCTAATTATTTGGCTTGAAAAGGGGTAAGATAGTGATTGAGACAAATTTTCCACATGAAAAAATCAAGTACGGTGGTTGGCTTAAACCAAGAAATATTGAAGTCCTGAAAAACCCCATTTAGGACAGTCAAGGAAAAATGCACTCAAGGAAAATGTGATAAATGGTCTCCCAATTAGCCCTGCACAGATAACAGTGATTACTGATACAAATACCTTTACGCATCATATTATCAATGGTTAAAATTCTTCCTTGGATAACCAACCATGAAAAGATTGCAATTTTTGGAATTAAATTTTTTATCCAAACTAGGTCCTTTTGGAGGACAAAATCCTCATCATCAAGCAGAAGCTTGTAAGTTGATTTAACAGTGAACTTCCTATTTTCCATAGGATCCCAGGTCACTTGATCTTTCTGGGGTATCATGGGGATAAACTATTGCCCGAGAATGTTACAAAGATCATTTGATTCCGCTTGAAATCCTTGAATCCTTATTTGTTTCCAATTCATTCTGCCTTAGTCCTCAACCATATAATCAAAGACTTTTCTACTAGTGAGTTCTTCCGTGATATCTCTAATTCGGGCTAAGTTAGGATATTGCATCATTGGTTCATCCTTAGCCCACCTGTCATTCCAAAAATTTATCCTCTCACCATTGCCTAAAACCCATCTTAAACCTTTTTTTATTATTTCCTTACAATTGAGAATTGCTTTCCAAAAAGCAGAACCTCTGATTGGAACTGAGTCACTTAGAAATTTCATATTTTGAAGATACTTTCATTTTATGATAGTTGTCCATTCATTTTCTTCACCAAAAATGAGGTGCCATGCGTACTTATCTAGTAAATCTAAATTCATATGAGAAATTATCCTCAGACCTAAGCCCCCATTTTCCCTGGGTCTGCACACTTTGGTCCATCTTACAAGGTGTATCCTTTTTTTCTCCTCTGATCCAATCCATAAATATTCTTTTTAGAGTTTCTCAATTTTTTGGAAAACCTTCACTAGGGCTTTGAAAACAGAGAGGAAATATACTAGAATGCTCTAAAGAGAGGCCTTAGTGAGGTTCAAATTTCCTACTTGAGATAGAAGATGATATTTCCTTCCAACAAGTTTTTTTTTAATTCTTTCAATAACCCTGTTCCACATTGACTCTCTCGGAGAACCAATGAAAATAGGGAGACCAAGATACAAAGTGGGGAGGTTTTCTATATCACACCCTAAAATTTCTGCAATCCTTCCTTGCCTCTAAATGGGGGTTTTCAAGAAATATAACTTGCTTTTACTAAAATTAACTTTTTGACCAGCAATGTCCTTATAGAGTTGCAGGATGTATTTAAAATTTTTGGCCTCAACCACCAACGCCTTAGTCAATAGAAGGGTATCATCGATGAATTTTTGGTGAGAAACAACCCTAGTGAGATATGTTGCCTTGATTCCTAATATTATCCTTGAACTATAAGCATTTTTTATGGTTCTTCCTAAAGCTTCTGCCACAATGATGAATAACATGGGGCTGATAGGATCCCATTGCCGAATTCCTTTGTGACTTTAAAAGTAACCAACAGTTGTTCCATTAACCAGAATCAAGAACCATGCTTTAGAAATGCATTCTTTGATCAAATTAACCCATTGGTTGTAAAAACCAAACTTAAGGAGGACAACAATCAGAAAGTCCTAATTTAGCCTATCAAATGCTTTGTTCATATTAAGCTTGAGGGCAAAAAAATACCTATTAGTCTTGTGAGTAGAGTGTAGAGCTTCATGGAATTTGATAAATCCATCCAAGATTAACCTACCCTAGACAGAGCTTCCTTGGCATGGATATTTGATGCGGGGTAGAACATCTCTCATTCTATTTGCAATGGCTTTAGTTAGGATCTTGTAAGAAATATTGCACAGACTGATTAGCTTGAAGTCAGCCATAGATTCAGGGGTTTGCTTCTTAGGAATTAGAGAAATAAAAGTAGAGTTGAGACCTTTTGGGATATGATTGCTTGCTTGGAATTCTCTGACAGCAGAAATTACATCCTCACTTACGATGTCTCAAAAATCTTGATAGAAACAAGGGGGAAAGCCATCGAAACCTAGGGCTTTTTCTGGCTCCATGCTAAATAAGGCTTCATTAATTTCCTCATCAGAAAATGGAGCTAGAAGCTTAAGGTTTATATCCTCATTTATTATACTAGGAATGGATTGCAAGAGAATATCTTTGGCCTCCTCATTGCACTACGATTCCTGACCAAAGATAGAATTGAAATAAGTTACTGCCTCCTTTCTGATTTCTATTAAGTCCTGAGTAATAGAACCATCTATTTTTAAAAAAATATATATCTTGCTATTGCTTCTATTTATAAGCGTGGTGATGTGAAAAAACTTGGTATTTGAATCTCCATATTTCAACCAAAGATCCCTTGATTTTTGCCTCCAATAGATTTCCTCAAAGGCCAAAATGTTATGAAACTCTGCTAGTTTTATCCGTTCCTCCCACCTACTAGTTTCATCGCCATCACCATGTTGAATCTTCTGATCAATTATATTCAAACTTTTAAAAACCTATTTTTTATTTTCAAAGAGGTTTCCAAAGACCTATTTGTTCCAAGTTTGAAGCTTTTCCTTAACAAACTTTAATTTGCCAACAAGTTTAAAATTTGCACTACCCCTGACAGGTTGCTGCCACCACTGAATTAAGTTATCTCTAAAACTGGAATTTTTGATCCACATAGATTAAAATATGAAAGGTTTCTTGAATGACAGAGTTAGGGATCTCCAAAAAAATGGGATTATGATTAGAGGCAATTTTAGGAAGGTATTGTAGGGTAGAATCACCGAACAAAGTTGTATCCTCCTTTGATATAAAAAACCTATCAAGCATTTCTTGAATGAGATGACACCCTATCCGTCGATTACTCTAGGTATAATTAATTCCTCTAATTTTTACATCCATCAACATGTTTGAGTTCACAAAGTCATTGAACTCATCCATGCTCCTGATAGGTGGTCCATTTCCACCCATTTAATTCATCCTTATCAATCATGATCATTAAAATAAATCAAAAGCAAAAGGATCATAAGGTAAAAATACCTCCCTCACAAACATTATCTTTTACCATATGAACCACAAAACATAATCTAAATCAAATCTTAATGAATACCCTACATCCCTATGTCCTGATTTGATGGTCTAATCACAATATGAATGAATTATATAAATTGTTCCATGTTGTACATAGGGAAAAATATTTTTTTAATGAAGTGGCACCTCTTTCAAGGGTGTTCAATCCTCGTAAACATGTAGGAACCAAGGTTTAATTATTTTAATAATTAAAATACCTTTTAACTTTGGGTTAAATAAATTAATTACCTCCTTTTTACACATATAGGTGATTGCATTGAAAAACTAGTATTTCACATTTAGAGATAAACATTCCTATTATGAAAATGAGGAAGCACATTGTGGCAAAAATTGGATTGAGTATATCTTCCATCTAGCGATCAAAATATCGCATGGCAAAGTTATTGGACAATGGCATCTATGTCTTCAACATAAAGTAGGGTTCAACATACAATTTGAATTATGGTCTCAGGCACTCAACCAAATTCTACATGGCCCCTCCATGTAAGGTAATACAAGCCATAATAAAACCTTAAATATCTTTTATTTTCAATTTTTTAAGGTATAAACCATCGAGTAAAACCCTAAATGACATTGAGAGAATGATACTATCAGGCAAACTTGTTATAGATATCACAGTACTTCTAAAAATAAATACCACTACCATTGGATGATAAAAAGTATACGTATAGAGAGTCTCTCAAAATGTAAGTCTATATGCATTCTAAACATAGTTTGGGTAATACAATTTAGCGTATTTGTTTATTTTTAAAATCCAAGCCATGTGATTTTTAATAAGCATTTTATAAAACGTTGAGATATAATATAATACATATGGAGATGCTTATAGAGAACCTTCATTTTTATAAAATTACTTATCTGGAGAGGATTCAAGTTCTCAAAGTTAGCGCAATCCTTCAATTCTTGAGCTTACGTAAACCTCCATAATCTGTCTGTATATACCGTATTCAAGAGAAGAAAAATATTTTCAAAACACAAAAGCTATTATTTTCCTCTTTCTTCCCCATAAGGGTTTAAATAAAACCCAGAGAATTCACTTAAGGAAATGAACTCACAACTACCTACAATAACATTTCGTTAAGTTAGGTTTCAATTTGAAGCTTTTGCAAGGTTATTTAATAAATATCATTATTTTATTTATTATAATGTTTAGCACATTAGTTTCCTTTACTTCTTATTAATAAGTATTTTTATTAAATACATTAGACATTCATTCCATAGTCCTCCACAAAGCAAGTTGGTAATCCAACATGATACCAAATAAAATGCAAATGTAGAAATAACATTTCAAAATGCAAAGGCATAAACTAGGTCTAAAATGGATATATCATGTGTTAGATCATTTTGACTATTTTAGCCATCAATTTTGTGCCCACCTGCAAAGATGCCTATTCCTACAAACATATAAATCTATTAGTAGCATCCTATTTATCATCACACCATCATAAATCCATATAATATATCATTTAGAATAACATATAAATTCATAAGCCCATCATATGAAAAAGATCGCTAGGGGAGGGTCATAAAATCCACAATGGAAACCCTCTTTCAATGAAGATAGTAATAGCCATATATGTCTTCTTTGTGTTCCTTGAGGTGAGTGGTCTTACTACTCATAGGCCACCGTTAGTCACATATATCCTCTAAACCTACAAAACCCTACAAAAATAATTAGAAATATTTGGGGGCTTGTCTCAATCCAATATTTTGTAATATAGATAAAAGACTAAATAAATTAATCTATTATATGAATAAAGTGTTGAAGATGATTGAATATTAATAAAATATAGATACTTATCTAACTTGGTGATGTGTTGTAGGGTTCTTAGGCTAAAATTTGTCTCTAAATGGATTCATATCCTTGGATATGAATGTCAAAATTGTAGCCCTCCATATGATTTAGGATCAGATTTATATTATTTCAAAATTTTAACCTTCCTCTATTTGTCAAGAACCTACCCTCTAAATTTCATGGCAATCTGAGCCTGGATGAGGAAGTTATGACCAAAATAGTGAGGTTGGGTCTAGCTAGAACATATTGTTGGGTTTGTACCCCTAGGTACGAATGCCAAAATTGTACCCCTTTGTATGAATATTATAGTTGTATCCAAATAGAGGTTTGTCTTTCTGGGAGGGTCCCTCTAGTGTTGTTGGAGCTCCTATTCACATTGGGTCACCTTCTGAACCTGCAATGAGGAGTAGTTTTCAATACAAAAAGTGTGCAAAAAGAGGTCTTTGCATACAAAGGAGGGTTAGCACCATGGAGACAAGTGAGGGCTTAAATGGCCTCTAGAGTGATGAAGGCTTAAGTGGACTCTAGAAGGATTTATTTAGAGTCTAGGTATGTAAATGTGTGACTACCTTAAAATTAAGGAAATGACATCCTATTATAGAATTTGCCAAGGTTAGGGGTGTTGAGGTATCCTATGAAGTGATCCCTAAGGTCTCCCCTGAGGTATCTTGTGACATGGAATGGTATGTTATACCTCATAAATGAATTTGGGTGAGAGCATTTCTCACCCATCCACATGCAATTAATGGTCCTATGTGAGACATACCTCATAACTGCATGGGACATGAAATTCTTCCCATGGTCGAATATGACTCATCCATACCTTCAATGCCTTGAATGCCTTAATGCAAAAGATCTTCAAATGTCAATTATGATATTAAATGCACATGGTGATGTGGAGGGGAGAAATATTTAAGGTCTAACCATGGTTAGGTTAACCATGGGTTTAGGTTTGACCAAGGTGAAGTGGATGATGACTCACCCATGCCTTCAATGCTTTAAAATCCAAAAGTCTCCAAATGTCATTTATGATATTGGATACACATGGGGATATGTGTGGATAAAGGGTCAAATTTGACCATGGTTAGGCTGACCTTGGTTTTAGTTGGGATTAATATGGTGAGGTGGAGGCTAGGCTAGTCAAAAGGTAGACTAGGCTAAGGTGTCCATTGGTTAAGTTAACCATGGTTAGATTGACCATGGGTTTGAGTTTGACTATGAGGTGGATTTTGACCAAGGTTAGGAATTAACCAAGGTTAGGCTAGGGTGAACTAGGATTAGGTGGAAGCTAGATTTTTCAAAGGGTATACTAGGATGAGGTTGACCATGGGTTAAATTTACTGTGTTTAGGTTGACTATGATGTGGAGTTTGACCAAGGTCGGGCTAGGGTGAGCTAGGCTTAAGTGAAAGCAAGACTAGTCAAAGGGTAGACTAGGATGAGATATTCCTAGATTAGGGTAGAGGGATGGTCGCATGATGACCAAAGGCTAATTGCAGAAAAGGTATTAAGTGGCTAAGGTGACTTAGGGTGATGAATAGTATTTTTGGGCAAATAAAGTAAAATTAAAGGGGTTTTACAAATTAATCTATTATTGGCATGGGATGAGGGACAATGTGAGATTTGTAGGTGTCTACAACAAGAAGCTAATATCAGCAACAAGAGAGCAAAGCCTAGCATCTGGTATTTCTTATAATATCATAGGAACAAGATCCCATGCTCATCAACCAATATATAGTGGTCAAGCAATGAAGATAAGACCAGTTAAATGAATCATAATGATAATGTTATCAACGTGGCATTATGCGTTTGGCACAACAAGAAAAAATTTAAGGCATTGGCCTTGGTACCCAAAATTTGGTATTGTAACTTTCCAAGCCTCTAAATATGCCAGACATCAGAAGGTGATGGCATCAACATCAAGAGCTTAAAGTCTCAATAAGCCAAATGTAATCCCATATGCATTGTAATACCAAGTGAAGTGACCTAGCAACAAAGCATTTTAAGAACCAAATATTCTCAATATTCAACATCATATGATAAAATTTATCTATCGAACCCTACAAATAATTACCATCAAGAGTAAAGTCTTCATTTGACACCCAACAAAGAGAAGTGCAATATGACATGAGAAGAAAGAAGTAATGCTCAGTTTTGATAGATACCCGATGATAAACAGTGTACCTTCTTGATGCCAACCTCTACAAAAATAATTTGAAATCATCCATGTTAATAGGTCTACATGTGTTGATCAGACACCAATAATCATCACTGTCAGAAGATCTCAATGACCTAATCCCTCCAAATCACACATATATCCCTATTCAGCTAGTTATGCATAATAGAAAGAAGTGGGCTTTCATCTAATGGTTACAATCCAATGATGCAACATGCAAGACAATATCAAGATAATATATGCATCATCCACATCAGTAGAGCATTCCTAAAGTGGTTAAGCATGACTAAGTTGAATGTGATGGCCATTGTTTATACCTACCATGAAACCTACAATATGCTTTGACAACAATCATTCTAGGATAACTAAATACATTGTAAAATATCTATATATACTAGAATGCAAGACATTCTAATGGTCAACTCTTTGGAATTTACAATTGGCATGGTATTTATTGAGGTTATATGCCTTATTGAATGAGAATTAGATTGTTGTCTAGACTCTTGCTCAACTCTTTGTGTTGAACATGTATGTATGCCTTACTAAGTGCTAATGATTTTTTGTTAAATCTAGGAATGAATAATTTTGTTATAGTTATTCTACATTCTAGATTTCTCCCTAAATTTACCATTGTAGTTATGGAATGATTTAGCGAATACTCAAAGTTCTTCATCTTTAATTTTTCTAAATAGCAGAAGAGAAGTAAGTTGTTCTATTAGGTGTTTAATTTAAATTCAGATTGCAAGACTCTCTACACCATGCCTCTTGATGTTGCAAAATATATACCAATTTTAGCTCATCTTTCTAACCCTTTGCATTTTTTTCTTTAGTCTACAACCCCCCATTTAGATAAATTAACTAGGAAAAAGAACTGACCTTCTCCGAAGGCTAGCTCAAATATGCATTTCTTTGATCCTTCCAATCTCTTGGCCAAAGTCTTGAGGGCACATGTCATCGAAATAGGTGGATTTCAGAACCAAGAATAACATGAGACTCTTCATATTCACAAGACTTTTGACCTTTCTACTTTCACTAACTCTTCATCTCCTCAAACACATAGGAGATATAAATCTTAACATTTCTCATAACAAAAATATATTTATTGAATAGCTATTAGAGATAAACACCTAATTATTACTAAAAGAGAAATTTTTACAAGACTCCCTTACTCAAAATATTTACAAAGTATTTACAAAATATTTATAAAGTAGTTTCAAGGTACCAAATAATGTAGTAAACTCTAACAACATCTAAGTAGGATGTCATCAATAGTGCAATGCTAGAGGATATTACCAATTATAACATAATGATATACACTTTGATTCAGGTTTTTTTTTCATTTCTATTTAACATATCTAAAAAACATCTATATTTTAGATACTTGTAAATATTCTTATATCAAGGGCTAATCATGGGAATTGCTTTGAGAGAAAAATATTCTAAAATAGATAAAGTGTCTTCTATCAATGTTAGTTATATAAGTTAACTTATAATGAGTACTATTTTCTTAGCACATATTTCTAATAGGATCAAGGACGTTGTATAATTCATAGCATCTACATGATGATTGGTAAACCTATGAATGGATTCAATTATTATTCTATTGAAAATTGATATCAATTAGAAAATAATAAATTTATAGGATTTTAGTATCTCATATTTTATCTAATAGAATCTATTAACTTTATTAATAATTAGTTGGGCGTCCCCAAATATGTTTCTATTTTTAGGTCTTTTTTAGATCTAAGTCCTAAAATGAGGACTTTATATTCTATTATGTTATTTTGCAAGCAAAGTATAAGGGGATAACTTGATATTGAGGGGTGGTCAAAATTATCCATATCCTCACTCCATTGGCATATTGTGATCCATTGAAGAACAACTACCATGGTTGTTTCCCCTCAAGCTCTAATTTACTATGAATGATAGATTCATTAAGGATCTCAATTTTTATATATTTTATATCTTCTAAGGGTGCACTCTATATGTTGATCAATAATTACTTGATATTTCACATATTGTTTTACTAATAAAATCAAGATTAAATTTGCAAAATGACCCATTTGGTGGTTCTTCTAGATAGATGTTATTCCATCATGAAGTATTGCAAAGGATCTACCCTCACCATAACAAAGTGTTGGATTTCTATCCAAATTAATCATAGGTACCAGTATTTAGAAATAAATATTATTCATATAAAATATATATGAAGGCTCAATAAAAACATAATATCAATTTCAATGAATATAAAATTCATGAAAAATAACAATATCAATCAACATTATACTCACAATATTATTGATGAATCAAATATACAAGAGCTTTATTATTTGAATCAATGCTTGATACATTTCTTGATACAATACATGGAGCTTTGTCTCCATAATATAACCATAGAAGATGCCTCTTCAATACTTTACTATTGCTCTCCTCACATATCTGATAGATGCATCCATTTATAATCCACACTTGAAAATAAACCTCTCATGTCTCTTGAATTTACATCTTGCTACATACATGTGACTCTTCACTTGCATATGTGACACATACACACATGACTATTAACAAACCTATATGACACATGTTGACTTTTAAGCCTTAATATCTCAAAATATCACATATCCCAATATAAAGAAGCTAAAATATTAAAGGTCTAAATAACAATAATAAATAGTATAATTAATTATATATATATATATGAACAATCAAATATATTTCTAGGCTATTATAATGATAAAATAATATTCACTTATAATATCAAATATGAATGTAATATGGCCAATAATAATTCATATGCATGCATGAAGAATATTTACAATAGGAATTGCTCAAAATCTGTATACAAGATTTATTATCAAAAAGATTGTTTCTCTTTTTTCTTGTGTTGTATTTGTTACATTGTATGGATATTTTTATCCATAATATAGACATAGAAGATGACTCTTTTTGTAATTGGCTACTGCTCTCCATATGACAAATCCCATGACCTTTTGCTTATCATATTTCCACTTGCATACTAGACTCTTCACTTTCTTATTACATGCACACTTCTACATGAATTCCTCTCCTAGATGCACTCCTAATATAAGACACTTTTGCACATCCTCACTTTACATATTTGTACACTTATATACAAGACACTTGTGCACATTCTCTCAATACACACTTGCACTCTAATTTACATGACACTTGTGCATATCTTGCACATTACACTCTTACATGACAATTGTGCATTTCTTGCACATTTCACTCTTACATGACACTTGTGAATTTCCTACACATTGACACTTACAAAAATGGGAATATAAAGCATTCACCTAAACTATAGACTCAAACCTAGTCTATTACATATTTACATTTGTACCATTAAGGTACATATTCATGTACCAAATAATATAATATTCTCAAACACTCCCTTGCATTACATTATTTGGTTATTGAAGACTTTAGTCTTCAATCTTGGTCTTTGATCTTCAATATTCATGTGAACTTACATTGTTCATGAACCTCTGCTTGAGATTCATCTTTACCTTCTTGCTTGATTTTTGCTCTGAGTTCTCCTTTATCTTCATTATTTGATTCTTTAGACTTTGGATCTTCATTATCTAGATCATGAACTACTTGAGATCCTTCTTTATTATTGATCTTAGGTTCATGTGTGACTTATTCATTTTTGCCCTCTTTTATTCTTGAAATATTTGAACATTTACTTAAAGCATCATAATTATTTATTGAATTTGAAGTGCTTGGAATATCAGTCTTCATGAAGAATGAAACGCTATGTTTAGAGGTGATTCACTTGATTCACTTGTATCATTATTTGCTTTCCTTTTTAGAGTGTCAATTAACTCTTCTTGTTTTTATATTTATTTTTATGAAGTTCAAGTGAAAGCAATGCCATATACATTATACTACCTATATCAATAGGTATTATAATATATTCCCTTGAATTATCAATTGCTTCAACAAGATTTGAATGTAAATAATATTCAAATATTTCAAATATTTCATTCATTGCTTCTCTATAGATGAATTCTATTACCACATCTAGCTTGTCCTTAGATTTTTTCAATCACTTTACCCAAACCGGATTTTATAACTTCTAATATTTTATTTTTTATTATAGACTCTATATTTTCTTTCATAATAATCAAAGTTTGCAATTCAAGTCCTTTGAAGTAGTAAAATTTATATCTCCCAAGTTAAATAATCACTCAAATATGAAATATGTAAATTTTAATTTTTCTAAACCTTTGATGTAGAAATCCTTTTAACTCCCTAAATCATAAAATTAACAAAATTTCAAAAACTTCTTTTCATTTCATTTTTTCTCAAAAATTAAAGAAATTCAAGAAAATATTTAATAACTTCAAAAACTTGAAAAATAAATCTTAAATTCTTCAAATAACTCCAAATTAAATCAAATAACCTTAAATCCTATTTGAAGTAGAAAACCTTATCACTCCATGCTTTAATATTAAAAACTCAAAAATTAAAACTTTGAAATATTAAATTTACACTATAGTAGAAAACCTTATAACTCCCACCTAATAATCAAATATTTAAAACCTTTTAACTCCAACTTAAAAATACCTAAGTTATTAACCTTAGATATTTAGTCTAACCTTCCTTTAATTCCTCCTTCCTTGTATAATATTTCTAATGAATATAGTGAACTAAATATCCTTGATACCTCAAATATATTTCAATGTCTACATGGCATTTTGAAAATAAGAATAGGTATTTAAAATTATTACCGAACTAGCCATTTCTTATGCCTAATATTCAGGTGTTATACTCCAAGTAGAAATAATGATTCAATAATGCGTCTTCTGCTCCTATAATGCTTTAATGCTGCTTTGAATGATCTTACTCTCCAAATACTTTTGTTGTTATTTCCTTACTCTTCTCTCTAATATGCTTTATGGAATCCTCTTATGACTACTATCAGTAGTGCAACTAAGGGTCTTGCTTCAATACTCTCAACCATTGAGTTTGTCAACTGTTGCTTAGACTCTTTGGTCGAATGTATTTGAGCATTGCTTAAATGCTTCTATTAAATTTATTTGAGTGTTTCTTAATCACTTATTTCTCTTGTGTGGAAATTTCTTAGACATTACCTCTTTCTACTAGTTTTCTTTCTATTTAACTGCTACTTAAGCACTTCTTTCCCTTGAGTGGACATTTCTTAGACACTGTTGAGTGATTTATCCTCTAATGGGCATTCCTCTTCTATGTGAGCATTGCTTCAAGTGCTTCTTATCTAATGGATGTTTCTTTCCTATGTGAGTGTTTTTTCAAGCACTTATTCTCTAATGGATGTTCCTTTTCTATGTGAGCATTGTTCAAGTGTTTATTCCTTGATGAGTGTCCCTCTTCTATGTAAAAGCTTCACCTCTTTGTTCTGCTATGTGAGAATTTTTTGAGTGTTTCACTTCTCATTAGTGCTAGAAATCCTTTGTTACATGTGCTTATTGAGTGCTATTCACCTCTCTTGCTTAAGTGCCCTAAGAAATATTTAAATGCTACTTGCAAGAGACTAAGTTCCTTCTCTTAAGTGCTTCAAACACTTCTCAAACAATGCTCTTTTACTTAAGCACCTTGAATACTTTT
Source organism: Wollemia nobilis (assembly GCA_028583015.1). Taxonomy (NCBI): domain Eukaryota; kingdom Viridiplantae; phylum Streptophyta; class Pinopsida; order Araucariales; family Araucariaceae; genus Wollemia; species Wollemia nobilis. The sequence continues at coordinate 2,726,194 of JAQPPZ010003047.1, read as the reverse complement.
CTATTACCTATAAACTTTTGTTGTATATCAAACTTGGTTACTTCTATATTTCTTATGCTTAGATGTTCCCTAACTCATTTGCTTCTCTATATTATACTTGAACATTCCCTGACATGGTCGCTTCTCTTTCTTATTCTTTACCAGGTTCAGGTGCAACTTGGGTGCAACTTATCTATTTTTCTTCTATATTCTTGGTATCCTTCCAATCTTAGGTGCTTCTTCTTTGGGTTAGAATTTATCTATGCTTGGTCTCTTTCAAGCCCAAGTGCTTCTTCTCCATGTTCGAAATTTATCAAGCTCAAGTGATTATGCTTTTATGCTTGAGCTTTATCAAGCTTGAGAAATTCTATTCTACTCATGGACTTCTATCAATATTGGATGATTCTTCTATGCTTTGGGAACTTCCAAGGTATTTTCTTCTTTTCCATTTACTTTAATATTTACTGCAACTTTAAATGTTATTCCTACTTTGTTCTCTTAGCCACAAAATAATCTTCAATATTAGTAGAAATTAACTATTTTTTTCTTTCTACCACACTCTAGATTCAATTTGAGTTATCTTAAAAAATACATCTTTGGAAGCTTTTATTGCTTCTCAATCCTATGGAAGATTTCATGCTCCTAATTCTTTGGAAGCTTTGGTTCTTATCTATTATCTAGGAGTCATTATACTCCTCAATTACTCAAGAGATTTTATGCTCTTCAAATATTATAATATCTTAGGTCACACCTAATAATAAAACATGATTCTCCTCTTTTCTAGAGAATCCAAAAAAAATATATGAAAGTGACCATGAATGTCCCCTCATGTCCAACTATCTTCAAATTTGATTCTCTTAATATATTCAAGTTCAGTTCTATTCTTCACTTGTTTTCCTTAAACAAAGTAGAAATACCTTAACATCAAAATCAAGGCAAATTTTCCTTATCCCCTTAATCTCTACTCAATCAAACCTTTATAAAATAGATTCCAAGTCTTCATTGCTTTCAAAGTGGACAGACTCTAATTATATAGAGTTAAATGGTGGTGATGGTGTATAATCAAATAACTTTATCAACATGGATAGAGTTAAGTAGTAACTCCAATACCACTGTTGGATTTTATGCCTTAATTTCTCAAAATATCGTAGGTCCAAAAATAAATAAACCATAATATTAAAGGTCTAAATAACAACAATAAAGAGTAGAATTATATATAAATGAGCAATAAAATGTATATCTAGGCCAATATAATGATAAAATAATATAACTTATAATATCAAATATGAATGTAATATGGCCAATAATCATTCATATTCATGCATGAATAATACTTATAATATGAATTGTTTCTAATCTATATACAAGCGTTATTATCAAAGAGGCTATCTATTCTTTTTCTCATGTTGTATACATTATATTGTATGGAAATTTTTCTCCATAATATAGATATAGAAGATGAATCTTCATGTATTTGAATATTGCTCTCTATATGACAACTCCCATGAACTTTGGTTTATCATCTTGCCACTTGTATACTAGACTCTTCACTTTCTTCTTACATGCATACTTGACTCTATGACACTTGCACACTTCTACATGACTATTACTCTCCTACATGCACTCCTAATATAAGACACTTGTGCACATCCTCACTTTATATATTTGCACACTTACATACAAGATACTTGTGCATATTCTCTCAATACACACTTGCACTCTAAATTACATGACACTTGTGCATATCCTACATATTGCACTCTTACATGATGCTTGTGCATTTTCTACACATTGCACCCTTATATGACACTTGTGCATTTCTTACACATTGAAACTTACGTAAAGGAGAAATATAAATCACTCACCTAAACTATAGACACAAACCTAATCTATTACATATTTATATTTGTACCATGGAGGTGCATTTGCATGTACTAGATAATGTAATATTCTCCAACAACACATTACACACACTTGTACGCTTAACTACATGACAGTTGCACACTCTCTCACTCTAAATACTTGCACACATTATACATGGTTCTTATACTCATCCTACATAGACACATACTTTAGGGGAAATATAAATCACACACCCTAATCTAAATTTAAATATGTACAATGGTACCACAGGGGTACACTGGCATGCACCAAATAATATAATATTCTCCAACACCCCCTATATTACATTATATGGTTATTGAAGACTTTATTATTCAATAACTAATTCTTATTTTTGTTCTTCTCTTCTGAATCAGGAACTACTTCAAATTTTTATGCTATATTTTTAAGCTATTTCTTATAGTATTCATTATACTTTCTTTGTGACCATAAAAATATTTTAACATATCCATGATCCTATTCCAGTTTGATTTCTTGATCCACACATACTAAACCTCAATTTTATTTTTGTAATCTATCCTTAGTTCATCTTCTTAAGAATTTTTCTAAGTTGGAGTGAAAAGGATTGTTTGATAAGCATTGTTGAGTTTGGTTTTGAGATATCCAATATTGATTAATGAGGGTTTTTCTGGAATGAAAGTTGATGCTAGAAACCTTGTTTGATAAGAATTGTTGGAAATGTTGAGTGAGCCTTCATGTGCATGATTAGGGTTTGTGAAATATTATGAGTATCATTGTTATGTGAAGTTGAGAAATATCTTGAACTAGGGTTTTATGAAAGATCATGAGTATCATTGTTATGTGAATTTGGAATTATCTTGAGTCAAGCTTTGAGTATAATTGATTGGAATTGTTGGAGTGATAGTTCAAGTTTTGTGAAACAAATTGTTCTTTATTTCTAGATTGAGTTGAAGGAGAAATTGAAAGTGATTGAGTGTTATTGTGAGTTTGAAACATATTGAGTCTCTAACCATTCTCTATATGTTTCTATGGTAAAACAAGAGAGATTGAAAGTGATTGAGTATTATTGTGAGTGTGAAGCATATTGAGTCTCTAACCATTATCTATATGTTTTTGTGGTAAAACAAGAGAGATTAAAAGTGATTGAGTATTTTTGTGAGTGTAAAGCATATTGAGTCTCTAACCATTCTCTATATGTTTCTATGGTAAAACAAGAGAGATTGAAAGTGATTGAGCATTGTTGTGATTGTGAAGCATATTGAGTCTCTAGCCATTCTCTATATGTTTTTGTAATTTAAACAAAGATTCTGTGTGAAACTTGTTTGTATGATTGAAGAGGTTTTCTGTGATAGATTAAGTTGAGTTGAATAAGCTTTTGTGAAATATTGAGACCAGTTTGAGTAAGTCCTACAGTGGACTTCAGGATAGAGTTGAGGAATATTTTATGAAATCTTAAGGACAGATTTGTGTGAGCTTTTGTGGAATCTTACAAGTAGATTTAAAGTAAATCTTGGTGAAGACTTGTTGAGTAGATTTGACAAGTTCTAGTGAGGACTTATGCGTATATTTGAGGTAAGTATTGGTGAAGACTCGAGATCAGTTTAAGAAAGTTATAGAGAGGACATGTGGACATATTTTAGGCATGTCTTTGAGAATAATTGAGAGCAAAGTTGATTTATTGATTTGTTCAAACCTTGAGTTAAAGTTTGGGGAAGATTTAGCAGAGTTAATTTTTGATTGGATCAAACTTTGTGTTAAGGCTTGAGGATAGATTTAAGGATAAATTTGAGGATAGAGTTTGAAGCAGATTTAAAGACAAGTTTGTGCCAGAATTGAGACAAATATTAAGTAGATTTATGCTAGATGAAAGGACTGTGTTTAGTGAAAATTTGAGATAGATATTGAGAAGATTTGTGCTAGACCAAAGGACTGTGTTTAGTGCATATTTGATAGATCTGAGATAAATCTTTGGAGGTGACAGAGCAGAGGACAGTAGTCTCCAGTGGATAGAGATCCATTAGCTAGGGTAGTGAGGATAGAGGTATTTTGAGTGAGGACAAGAATCTTCAATGGAGAGAGATCCATAAGCCAATGTAGTGGAGGCAGTAGTCTTCTAGAGGATCACCAGCTAGAGTAGAGGAGAAGGAGTTCTCCTATGGATAGAGATCCACAAACCAGCTAAGGATATTGGTGTCTCCTATGGATAGATATCCACTAACTTGATTAGGGGATTGGTGTCTCCTTTGGACAAAGGTCCATAAACATTGTAATAAGGAAGGATTCCCAAGATATTTGTTGAGAAAATTTTAGTGAAATATTTTCTCCATGGACGTAGCCCACATTGGGTGAACCATGTTAAATTGGTGTCTCTATTGTGTGTGGTGATTTGTGTATTGCTTTTATTACTACTATTGATATTGCCATTGATACATTGGATAATATTTTTTGAGAAAATAAAAGTAAAAAGTGATCTTATACTTTTCACCCCCCTCTTAGTATAAGTTTGTGTTCTTCAACTACACATGATTTAGAATTAATAAATGTGGTGCTTTCCCTTAATATTTGGTAGCATTATCTACTAGGGAAGTCTATTGAGTTAAGGACTGTGTCAGAACTTGAGGTACATATTTACTCAACCAATGCTTAATTCATGGCAAAGAAGGTGGATCAAATTCTTAGCAAAATATGATTTTGGTATAGAATATATATCAACGATAAGAAAAATAAAGTTATTGATGCCTTAAGTAGGATAAGGTGTATAGTTTCTTTAACTCAAATTCATGTGGATTTAATGGACCAATTCAAGGTTATGCAAGCACAAGACTAGTATTACAATGAAATTTTTGAAAATATGGGAGAAATCCTAAAGAGAATAAGGATATTTGCATAAAGTATGGACTTTTATATTTTAAGTATAGGGTGGTGATCCCTAAAACTAGTGATTTAATGAGACTAATCATGCAAGAGGTGCATAGAGCTCCTTACTCCGCTCACCTAGGAGGGGTAAATATGAGGAAGAATATGAAAAGACCTTTTTCTAGTTAGGTATAAAGAAATATACCACTGGCTTTGTCGCTTGATGTTTGGAATGCTAAAAATTGAAATTTGAGCATAGATATCCAGTAGGACAATTATATCCACAAGACATACAAATATGGAAATGATGGTTATATCTATGGATTTTATAATGGGTTTACATAATACTAGGTACCAAGTAGTGTTTGATAGATTGACCAAGGTTTATCATTTTATTCTAGGAAACACCAAGGATGATGCCCTAATAGTGGCCAATAGATTCACCAAAGAGATTTTTAGGTTGTATTGTTTTCTTGAGGTAATCATATTAGATAGAGACTCAATATTTACATCTAATTTTTGGCAAGCCATTCATCGTGTAGTTGGTATGAAGCTGAATATTAGTTTTGCCTATCATTCAAAAATGGATGGACAAATAGAAAGGGTAAACCAAATCTTGGAATACATGATTTTCATGTATTGCATGGACTAAAAGTCTTTATGGGAAGAATTTTTGCATCTAGTGAAGTTTGCTTATAATAATGGATACCATACTTCCTTGAAAACGGCATCGTTTGAAGCCTTGTATGGCAGGAGGTGCAAAAATTCTCTATCTTAGAATAACCCAGAGGATCAGATTGTCTTTGGATTAGATGTGGTCAAAGAGATGGAGGAGCAACTTAGGATGATCAGAAAAAGGCTTAATGAAGCCATTGATCATCACAAGAGCAATGCTAATTTGAAGTGCTTACCTAGAGAATTATCCATGGGAGATAGAATTTTCCTAAGAGTTAAACCCATGAAGAGCACCATCAAATATTCTAAGTTGGATCCTTATTTTTTTGGGCCTTTGAAATCACTAATAATATTAGTCCGGTGGCTTATAGACTTGCCTTACCATCCAACCTATTAAATATCCATGACTCTTTCCACATATTCCTACTTAGGAAGTACATTGTTGATCCTAATCATGTGTGGGATGTCTCAAAATTGTAGGTGATAGATCCATCGATCATTGAAGTAAGTCTAGTGAATATTTTGGAGTTTCGTTCCAAAGTGATGAGAAAATGAACTCTAGAGCAGTGCAAGGTCCAATGTGACTAGTATTTTGAATAAAGTGCCACTTGGGAAAAAGTGGATGAGATGAAAAGATATTTTCTTTATTTATTTGAATAAGATAAAGTATAAATTTTCTTTGCAAGAAACATAGAGGATTGTGTTCAATCCAAGGGCATAGTATGTCATGATCCACCTTGGAAAGACTTGTTATATAATATGGATTATGTATTAATGAATGATGTTTAATACTAATTTTTTATGCTTTTGAAGGATATATG